>JAGMVL010002076.1:0-600000 GCA_019202695.1 Populus x sibirica
AATTTAAAAGTTTTACGGATTTGTTTAAATGGATGGAATTTTAAACTCCAACAACTCTACGTGCTGACACCTCCTCTAACAGCTTTGCCTTTTCTCATTCACGTAGAGCTACAGAGCATCTATGAGCTTGCTGACACCTCCGCTAGCTGCTCCCTTTTTCTCATTTATTACTTGTGTTTCCTATTGATTGCTTAAGGTAGCGTTTGGAACAGGTCTAAAAGTTTTTTTTTCCTTATATATATATATATATATATATATATATTTGTACTTTTTTTAAAATTAATTTTATTATATTTTTAGATGATTTTTATATTATTTTTCAAATTAAAAAATATTTTGAAGAACAACCAAATAACATCAAAATCTAACTAAGGCCCCGTTTGTTTGTTGGAGAAGTAGTTTCTTTTGGAAAGTGAATTCGGAAAAGTGAATTATTTTCCGATCGTTGGTAATGTAATGAAAAATAAGTTGGAAAATATTTTCCAACATGTTGGTTATGTCGTAAAAATAAGGTGAATGAAATTGAAAAAAAAAATATTCAAAAAAATATATATATAGCAATCGTAAGTTTGAGAATCAAATTTTGATTTAATTAGCAAATAATATGACATTTCTAATTTTTTTTCACAACTTTCGGAAAGTGTTTTCCGCCCAAAATAAAAGGAAAACACTTTCCGGAAAACCAAGCCAAATTTTCCTTTGACTCGGAAAGTGTTTTTTCGTTGGACCGGAAAATATTTTCTGTTGACTAACTTTTTTAATGAAAAATAAATACAGAAAGCCGGGAAAATTGATTTCTCGTAAACCAGCTTTTTAGAAACAAACTCAGCCAAAGCCATTACATAGTGTCCTCATTGGCTGCCCATTTGGAGGGGATGCAGGAGAGTTATGTAGTAATTATTTTTTAAAATGTTTTTATTTAAAAATATGTTAAAATAATATTTTTTTTATTTTAAAAAAAATTATTTTAATATTAATATTTTAAAAAAATACTATTTGAAAAGCAATTCTAACGGGTGGTTAAACCCTAAAATCTTTTACTTCCCTGTCTCTCTCTCTCTCTCTCTTGCACGACAGCCAGCTACTACATTTTCAATTCCTACCTACTTTTGCCATTTATTTTTCCTTAAGATGTGCTGTGCTAGCTTCTTTAGGCTTCATCTTCCACGACACGCTTTTAGATCCCCACTTGTCCACCAATGAGATCTCCTTATGGCTTATCTTTAAAGCAAAAACAAAAACAAAAATTCAAGAGTAAGTAAAAACTAAAAAGGCCATTATTAAGCTCTTCCCAAACAACAAATCCTTCCACTTCCATTTCATGGCCAATTCCATTCAAACTTCCATCACTGACACTACCACCAAAAACCCCACTATAACGTCGACAGCTAATTACAGACGGCCACCGCCACCTAGAACAGCCTCTCATACCAGGTCTCCCTAACGACATAGCCCATCTTTGTCTCTCCCTTGTTCACCCTTCCACTTCTTTACTCTGTTTGCCACTCCATGGCGTCGCCTAATCTATTCTCCTTCTTTCCCTCCTTTCTTCTCTTTGTATGCAGTGCTATCATCAACGAATACAAACCATAACCTTCCTGATAATAACTCAATCCAATTCTTTAACTTTGACCCCATTTCTTCCCGGTGGGATTCTCTCCCTCCTCCTCCCCCAGATCCACCACTCCATCTCATCCTTCGCCACCCTTCCTTTATCTCCCGTGACCTTCCTATACAATCCATCTCCGCCTCTGATCGCTTGATACTTCTTGCTGCTACTTCTCGCAGTTTTTCCCCAGCTCTCTCTCGCCCTCTTGTTTTTAATCCACTTTCAGGCTCATGGGCCTTTGGTCCTCCCCTCGCCACACCTCGCCGCTGGTGTGCTGCTGGCTCGGCACATGGCACGGTCTATGTGGCGAGTGGGATCGGATCCCAATACAACACAGACGTGGCCAAGTCATTGGAGAAGTGGGATTTGCAAAACAAGAAAGCCATGATCTCCAACATCCACAATAAAAAAACCACATGGAAATGGGTAAAGGTTAAAGAACTAAAAAATGGGAGATTTAGTAGGGATGCTATTGATGCAGTAGGATGGAGAGGGAAACTTTGTATGGTGAATATGAAAGGAGATGCAGCTAAAGAAGGGATTGTTTATGACACTGAGAAGGACACATGGGAGGACATGCCACAGGGTATGGTTGCAGGGTGGAGAGGACCCGTGGCAGCCATGGACGAGGAGGTTATGTATGTGGTGGATGAAGCCAAAGGTGTGCTCAGAAAATATGATCCAGAAAGGGATTGCTGGGAGCATATAATGGAGTCAGAGAGGCTTATTGGAGCACAGCAGATTGCTGCTGGTGGCGGTAGAGTTTGTGTTATTTGCGGCGATAGTACTGAGCTTGTCGTGCTAGATGTGGTGGCGCTTCCGGTGAGACTATGGGTGGTGGAAACGCCACCGGGATTCGGAAGCCTTTCGAATTCATATATTGCCAAGGATAAGCCGGCCAGTTAATTGATTTCCTGGTATCGAGATGATTTTTAATTTTATTTGTATACCATATACTTTGCGAGATCTTATGTTTGGTCTCGGTCTAATATCTTGATAAGTATATCTTACAATAACTTTTTAATCTTTTTATTTATTTATTTACGTAGGTGTCCGGGCCGCCTTGTAGCGTACCACGACCAATTTTACGGTCCATTGAACATCCCGCAAATCGAATAGACATGTAAGACACCGAAAATAACAAGTATACACATGAAGACTCGAACCCAGGAACAACAGGAGGATACAAGCCCCTTCCACCACCAGGCCAAGACCATCGATGCAATATTTTTATTCTCATTGAAAGTGAATATTTGTCGTTTCTGGAATGAACATGTGCCTGAGAAATTGAATATACATATTATACAGTATACCGATGTTGATGCTAATTTCGGCAAGACTTTGTTTGGGCAATATGGGTATTTTGCTTTGAAAAACTTAAATTAATCTTGGTGCTCCAATTCCTAAGTTCCCAATTTTAAATCTTGAATGAATTGGATTATTTTCTTGTTTATTTGGTAATTTTAATTTGATATTGTTGATTAGGAAATTTCCTTCTTTTTTTTCCTTTTCACAATTAAAGAGTAAATCTAGGAAATAATATATTTAAGAGAGATTTTTGAAAGGGGGAGTTTTGCCTATTTATTTGGTCCCTATACTTTTTAAATTGTTTTGATTGAGAACCTACATTCCTTTTCATATTGATTAAGTTCATCTACTCTTCATTTAGTTTTGTAGCCATTAGTGTTTGAATTTGTGTTATTATAGGCCCATAACATGGTTAATTTTTTTAAAAAAATATTTTGAATTTTAGGTAACTTATAATGTAATGATAAACTTTTGATTTTAGAGAATTTAAATTATACGTTTATATTATATATGTCTTAAGTTTTCTTTTGATGTAAATTAATGTTGTGCATTGTTGTATGGGAAATTACGATGTGAAGATGATGATTGTTGTGATTAAAATCTATGATGATTGGATCAAAATTAAAAAATAAAAAATAAAAATATAATAGGTTAATGTTAATAACTTGGAATCTTTGGTAAATGGAGAGATTTTGCTGAAATATCGATAAATTATGTGATGGACTTACATATACAAATTATGAAAAAACAATTCTCATGTTTACCATAATCTAGTTTGTGTGTTGTCCTGAAAATTTAGACTGTCCAATAATAACCGTTGTGACATCTGAGATATAACAAGGTTTAACATAATGCATTGTTTGAAGTATTATAAGCATATAAAACTTCACATAAAACTACATTAGAAACTTCACTATTTACTTTAACTTATGACAATGATACTATGTTTCTCATTGTGCTTACAATTCAATCACTTAAAAGAGTTGTATAAGAGCTAGAAGATTTGAATGAAATAAAATTTATTGTAACTAGTCCATTTACTAGTACATAAAAAAAGTTTGAGGTAACATAAAACAAATATATTCAATAAAAAGAATATTTTAATGGGTGATTTGGTATGGGAAGACCACACTATCAATTAGCCAAAAAAATATAAAATTTGGTAAATGACCCTTAAATTAAAAAAGTTCATTTGTTATTGCCAACGTTCTTAAAAGAGATGCTTAGTATATAGCTAATCAAGATAGGAAGTTGTTTTTTTTTTTTTTCAATGAATCAATGGTTTATACTTAAAGAAGTATTAAGACTTTTCGATAGAAACACAAAGTCCTAAGAAAACTAACAAATCAACATAGAAATCATAAATTTAAAAATGCTTTAGACTACAATTGTTTGTATTTAGGGTATAACAATTAGATTATTACTCATCTATAATTTAAGTTTTTTTTTGTTGTTTCTCAATAACAACATGAATTTGAATTATTTGTTAAGTGCAAACAATTTAGGAAGAATATTAATTTTTAATTGTAATTTTTCCTTGGTAGAAAAAAAAGAAATGAATAACATGTAGCATATTTATGAAGAGATAAAGGATCAATCGATAGGTTAATGATGGTTGATCACTAAGATTATCTAATAGATCAGCAAAAGTAAAATTAATTAATTATTAATCCTGCTTACCTTTTAATTTGTATTTGTTACCACAAAATGACTAATAAACCCATTATTTTGGTGGGTTTTGTGAGGATTGAAATTGAGGATTGTGGAAGCCGAAGGGTTGTTGATAGTGTGGCTATGGTGGGTTTTAGTGGCTGTGGTTGTGGCATGGAGGTCTCGGTGGTTGGAGTGGTTTTTGTTGAGGAAGGTATGAGATGATGAATAAGAAGGGTTAGGGTGTTTGGTCGAGGAATAAAAAAAAGAAGAAGAAACGAAAAAGAAAAGAAAAAAGTAAATAAAAATGGGTTTGGACACACTGTCAACATGTGTAGAGAAGGCTATTTGGTAATGAAAGGGCTCCCATGGCTTTCGATCAAATAAAGAGTCAGCCAATGCTATTTTGAAGGGACATTCAGACAAAAAGAAAGTAAAAGGGGACACATTAAAAAGGGGAAAACTACTACAAATTCAAGAATAAAGAAAGGACACTGTCTTTATGTTCTAGTCTTAACCAAATGGTACTCTTCTTTTCACAAGTATGTCGAGAGAACATGTTCCATAAGATATAATACTAATATTAGCAAAAAAGCAAAGGAAAGAATCTTTGCCTGAATCTGAGTTTTAAAATAATAATCGAGTAAAATAACATGTAAAGTACATTTTTCAGCTCTTGGGAGGAAGCGTTGGCTAGCAGTGGCTAGCTTGTGGGGGGATGCAACAGCCGAGTGCATGCCTTAAAAGGCATTCTTTCACAGCCACTCAGCTGCTCTTCTCTCTGTCCCACCGCCCCAGCAGCACTCCAGCTGCTACAACTTTTCTCATCCATTACAATAGTATACTACTTGTTCTTGTTAATTTCTCTTCTTTTGATTGCTAAAAAGTCCAACCATGCCTTTCTGTTGGGTCCCCATTGGCTTTGAATGTGAAAGCTGCATGTCCCTGTGCATTGTTTCCTGGGTCATCGTCAAGCATGACAGGTGCGCCTTCCCACAAAAAACAAGACACCTACTACATGATCGGCCTTGCAAATTTTGGAGAGCATGAGCGTCAGTCCATGGCTTCCTGGATTTTTAGGCAGAGGCCAGCAAACCGGTTCCTGTTATTATTATCTATTTGGCCGTCAAAAGCACAAGCTTCTTATGACATTTTACCAATCTAGTTTTCTTTAAACACAAGAAACTCGTCTCTCGCAACTTGGGATAGATAAGTTAGGTATACACAATTGTAACATCACTAGATCAATGATGCAGGCTAGATTTTCCTTTTTAACATAAAAAAAAATTTAAACATTGATTAGATGCTTTTTAACAAAAATAAAATAAAATTGTAAACTCAAAATATAATGTGTATTGTATACCATGTTTTTTATTTTATTTTTAAATATTGATAAGATGATATATTAAATAATTTTTCTTTTCAAATAATAAGACGATTAAATATTGAATCGATCCAACCTTTTTTTCAAATAATAAAAGCGATTGAATATTGGATCAATCCGTGTTAACTTGTTAAATTTACAACTTGAATCATGAGATTGTAATCACCCTATAGAAAAAAAAAAAATAAAAAAATTATGAAGACTAATTTCTAATTAACCCAATCTTTGAAGGATGAAATAAAAAAAATATTTAAAAAAGGATAAAAAAAACTCTTGGAGTCAACCCGGATTAATTATCAAACCCGCAATCCGGGTCATGAGATTGGGATAACCCCGTACAAAGAAATTAAAAAAAAACTATGAAACGTAATTCCCAACTAACCCAATGTTGAATGATGAAATTGAAAAAAAGATTGATAAAAAAAATAAAAAAAACAATCTAAGTCAACCGGATTAACATGTTAAGCTCGTGACCTGGTATTAAGATTAAGATAACTTCATAAAAAGAAAACAATAATTATAAAGCTCTATTTCCAACGAATCCAATATTCAAGATTGAAATTGAGAAAAAATTACAAAATTTGTTACTTGGATATGAGATCAGGATAATCCCATAGATAACAAATAAGAAAAAATTACAAAGCTTGGTTTTCAACGAATTGAGCGTTGAAAGATGGAATAAAAAAAATCAAGAAGAAAAGGTGTAAAAAAAAACCTGACCTGAATTAACCTATTAAACTAGCGACCTGTGTTATGAAATCGAGATAAATTCATAAAAATAATTAAAAAAATTCAACAAATCTAATATTGAAGGTTGAAATAAAAAAAATCTATGAGGCCGTATATAACCCTAAATGAATGGAAATCTAAAAAAATTATAAAGCACAATTCCTAAAATAACATAATACTTTGAATGATAAAATTGAAAATAAATAAATAAAAATTGTATTGTTTAAGGGTTAAATTAAAAAAAAATTAACAAAAAAATAAAAAAAATCATAAAGTCAGTTTCTAACCAATCTAATGTTGAAGAATAAATTTGAAAAAAATCCACTAAACCCCACCGAGTCTTTTATAGGGCAAGACACATTGCATTGTGGATTGCTACGTGTAATGACATCTTTGCCTTCATTACAACAAACAAATAACCTTTCTATCGGGGTAAAATAGTCTTTTTTAAAAGGTTCATTTGATATTATGAAATTAATTGGGGCATATTAATCTATTAACTCTTTTTTACACATTTAAATTATATAAATACCCTTAATAAATAAACAAAAAAATAAAGAAAAGAGGGCGTTTGTCTTTTTCTATTTTGTAAAAAAAATACAATTACTTCATTTCCCTTCAAGTAAAAAAATTAAAGAAGGGGTCAAAGAGTATTTTGATATCTTGATTATGGTTTTTCTATTACAATCTATTTTAATTAGAGTCAAATCAATCTTTTAATGAATAATAATAATAATAAAAATAGTTGGCTTGTGATTGTCACATGCCATTGAGTGGAAACCACCCACACCCTTGAATGAAAATAAAAAAAGCCTTTAATAGCTCACAATTCTAAAAGCTTTTGAGCCTTGAACTCATAAGAAAAATGAGGTAATTTGTTTTTCTATATTAATTCAATAATCCTTAAATTCGTTTTTAAAATCATGTTTGGTATCAATTTAGATTGTCATTAAATCTACCAAAACTTCGATAGAGTTTCTTTTTAAAAGTAAATTCCTAAAACCCAACATGTAGAAGAACTCATCTCAATTTAACACATGATTTGGTTCAATCATCCTGAACCATCAACCAATATAATTCAATGATAGCCTTAATATTACTCCTATCACACAAATTATCATATATCCTTCAACAAACAATATCATTTTCAAACATTACATTTAACACATACATGGATATAATATTTAAACATAAAATTTACATAATGCAATTAAAAATTATCGATTAATTATATTGTGCGAATTCATTTACATGACAAAATACTATCAATAATCAACATACAAAAACAAACTTAAAGAATTTGCAATTATAAAATTTTATAACTTTCTAAAAGTGGCATAAGGTGTCGAGCTCATTTTTGAAACCCGATGCTCTTCCCAGCCTACTCCCAACTCCCCGAAGTCTCCCTTGTATTAGTAAGGTCAAAGTTATCATAACTAAGAAATTCATTATAAGAATCATATTTTGATTCTTATTGAATTCATATATTTAACCCAATTAAAGAAAATTAATATCATTATGCACATTCTAAGAAGTTTAAAACCATACACCTATTCAAAACATGTTTCATCCATTTCCATGCAACATATAACTCTAACTTAAACACATAAACCAACAAACAATCCTTTACTTTCCCAGGATCTAAAACCTCTCTACAATGTAGTATCTTCCAGTTTTAGTCATTACGTCTAGTTTTTCTTCTAGTGTAAGACTACCAAAATGACTTACTTTATACTATTTTTTTAAGTCCGTTTATTTTAGCCTTCTTTTGCACTTAATCGACTCAACAATAACTCGTATTCACTCCATCTCTATTTTCAAAATATACTTGTTTAAACAGCCTTATTTCATAAACATATCCCATTGGTAAAACAACCACGAATCTCACACGATTTTCACACCCAACATATTACTAAAACAAACTTTAATCTTGACTTGATATTGTGTTATCGACTTGATAAAATGAATTGTATGTCCAACTACCATTTACACCACTTTTCTTATCACCGGAATATTTCCCATCTCTATCCTTCACAAGGATCAAACACCACCTTTCATTGGAATACTTAAGATCCCACCATAATCATTCTCTTTACAATTAGTTCTTAATTCACCCTCTTATCATCTTTGCCAACTATACAATACCCAAATCAAAACACCGTATATCATTAGTCACGATTCTCATGGTTAGCTAATCAAATAATTTCCCAATATTATTATCAACTGAAACCATTAATCTCTACCTCCTGGTAAACTAATCAATTAATCTTGGTCATCAATATCACTAATGCCATTAGTTTCCACCTTCAAGCAGACTACTCAATCAATGTTGATCATTAATATTACTAATGCCATTAGTCTACACATTTGGGCAAACTAATAAATCAATGTCGGTCATCAAGATCATTGATGTTATTAATCTCCACCTCTAGGCAAACTAATCAATTTGTTATTGTAATAACTTTATTCTTTACCAAACTAAGTAACGTCAAATATTTTGATTGGACTAGTAAGTCTTACTTATTATAATCCATCCTTCTATTCTAAACCTTGATACCAAATTTTTATGAATTCATCATCTTCTTTTAACTTTTAAACCTACATATCGTCTCTATAATTTAATTCATTTTACATTTCTTCATACGTACTTTATCTATCCCATCTGAATATAACTTTAGCATCATATTTTGACCTCTTTTATTAACACCTTACCCTATATGTATAAAGCATTTAAATATTTTATATCACATTCTATACAACCATAACATTTTACATCATACCATATCCCTAATTTCCGCGACACAATTATTCCTTAACACAAAAAAATTTATAAAAAAATGACATATATACAAAACATCATTTAAAGATTCTAAAAAACAAGGCTTCGAGCACCTACCTAGAGCGTGTTTAAATCTTGTTCCATTAGTATGTTGTCCAAGCTTCTATACTTTCCTCAGGCCCATAGGATTTTCAATCATTGTAAGCATATTTAATCAAACTAGGAACATTATCTTGGTTCCCATTTAACACATGTTTACAAGCATTTATAAAATTTAATATGTGTCATTGATTTTCAAATGTCATAATCATCTATAAAATCCAATCTAGCATTCACTCCGAAAGTATGTTCATTTATTCACACAATAAAATATAATCAGCATTCAAATACATCACTCAACAATCCAAATACCTATTTTTAGCTAATTGTCACAACTAACATACTCTTTTTCTTTAGATATATTAACCCATTGACCAATTTTTACACATGTTATATCTCTGTATAACATTTATCATCAGCATAGTTTCGCTTAGTACGACGACTCCTATCATTCTTTTTTTTTATCCGGGTGTTTTCAACTAAAAATTAAAATTTATTTTTCAAGGAATTTGTTCTCATTTTATTCATTCTAAAGTCATTTTAACACAATCAAGTTCAAGTTTCAACAATAATTTCAAAAGTATAATCCACACGAAATCATTTTTCCCACTATCTCTTTATTATGGCCGAATTCCATTCAAGGAGCCATAGGTGTTCCTTTTTTTTCTCATTTAAAACTTTATCTACCATATTCAATGAGATAATCAACAAATCATCTTAAGCAATATTAGTTCTCAAATCAACATATTCCTTCCCCTTTTAAGTGAAATGGTTGAATATCCTTCCGACCTAACCATGATTATTTCTACACTTTTCATTATTAATTTCTTACATGAAAAATATAAAATTCATATCAAAGCACGCCCACTCAATTCACAAACTTAATTTCCTTTTTTCATCATTTAGCTGAATTTTATCGGTGGTAATTCATGAATTTTTTTTAAATTTTTTCTATAATACAACATTACCCAATCCTAATTCATGTTCAAAAACTCAACTCATAGCAAATGTAGCATCTACAAACTCACTATTCAATTAAACACTAATCAATCACAAACCATAAACTAACTAGTTCAATCCTTCCAAATCATCCATAATTATAAGGCAAAGTAAGGCCACAATCATTTACTTATTCATCAACAACAATATTTAATTCATTTAAACATGATTTCCAACAAAACAAATACTCATTTCAACACTTTCCTACCCCAACTTAACATTACTACATCACAAATTTCAAATCCTCTACATTACCCATAAAAATCAAAGTAATTGGTTATAAAAACACTTATTCATAATGTCTAGAATGGATTTAAAAGTGGTCTTTTGGCTCATCTTCTCTAATTTCATCCTTTTTTTAGACCCAAGTTTCTCTATCTAAGAACTTCACTTTCTTCTCTTAATTGTTTTAGCCTCTCAACTCATTTATATCATGTTTTTTTATCGCAGTGGTGACGTCAAATGATGGTCTAAGCCTCCCGAGAGATATTAGGAAATGAAAGGGTATTGAGTATAATCATAAAGTTATGATTATAAGGTTTAAAAAATCACCATCTAATATTATGATTACTAGAAAACCTATGGTCTGTGAGAGTCCACGCAAGGGACCTGGGTCAGGTAAGGAAATATGTATTACCCAATGCACCATACCTAAGGTAAGCTTACATTGTTGTTTGATTATTTTTCAAGGTCATGTTTATGTTCATTGTTATTGTCTCTAAAGTTCAAGGTAGATCTCCTGTTCGTGAGGAAGTCTCAACCTTATCGGGCTAAATCCTAACCGCTCTATAGTCTAAATTCTAGCATCACATTTATTTTGCACTTTGTATTTTAATACCGTGGGTGTACTTTCTATTGTGTAATTTTACACTCCCTAATATAAAAGTCTATAGCAAAACCCTAACACTTTAAATATAAAGTGAATAAAATGATTAGCGTGAAGGATTTTTGATAAAATCTAAATTCTAGCATCACATTTATTTTGCACTTTGTATTTTAATACCCGAGGGTGTACTCCATTGTGTAGTTTTACACTCCCGAATATAAAAGTCTATAGCAAAAACCTAACACTTTAAATATAAAGTGAACAAAATGATTGGTGAAGGATTTTTGATATTTTGGCCAAACCCCCAACGGATAATCATAAAGTAGTTACGATATCTATTTTTGCATTTCAAAACATGAGAAAGATGCATTTTTGTTTTTATTTTTTTATAAAAAGTATGCTTAGAAAACTTTTACGATTTTGCCATATGCATGAAAACAAAATATTTTTGTTTTTTTTAAAGAGGAATTTAATTTAAAATTTTTGACATTTTTTTTTAATTTTCAAATTATTTTAGAAATGTTTCGAGAAAACCGGGTATTTTAATACCGGATCTGTTTTTTATGTGAAATTTTACAACCTAATATTATGCAAAATTGATAGAAAAACATGCAAGAAAATCACAAGTTTTTTTTTTAAAGTACTTATAAAATTTTTGAATTTTTTAATATTATTATTATGTTGTTATTATTATTATTATTATTATTATTATTATTATTATTATTATTATTATTATATTGGGGTGACTGACCCACCAATTTGGGCGGACCCAAGGGACAATTAAGATCGATGAGACTAGCCTAGTTACCATGAGGTTAATTATTAGGGCTAACGACATAGAATGCAATGGCGGGGATGTTTGGGAGAGGGAAAACTCGTTTGGTCGGAGGAGGAAAGTTGTAAGAGGGGTTCATAGTGCTGTAGGAAGACCGACGAGTGGTTGGTGGCGCCAACAATGGTTAAGGCGCGACAGAGAAAGTGGCCAAAGTGGTGGCCCGAGGAGGGAGGAAAGAAAAACTAAGTAGAAAGATGGTTTTTTTCTCAACTTTTGGCTTATGATTTGTCCTTCTTCAAGGAATATAAATCCACCTTTATTTATAAGGGGTGAAAGAGGGACATGTTGTCTTTTGTGTTGCCTAATCTTAGCTCTTGATTCGAACCGCAAGGATCCCAACCATTGGTTCAAAGTTGTCATCATGGCCCGAAAAAGTTGCGTCGTAGAAAGGTTGGTTGAGTTGACAACTTTAAAAAGTGCTGGCGCCGAGGCCACTGTGGTGTCAATCGGCTAAAAAAGACCATACTAGGGTGTAGTCAAATGTTAGACCATCATTTGCGTGCAAGTTTTGTCAAATTTGATGGATAAATAAAGCATTAAATGCATTAAAAAGGAGGCCACTCGAGCAATTTTTTTCTCGGCTTAAATGGAGAAAGAAGATGAACAGTCACTAGACGACGTGTTGTTTGGTCCTATTTTTTTTAATGGTTCAAAATGGCACTGTTTTGGACATTTTAAGGTTTTAATTTTAGGGTTGTGGCCAAAGTTAAATTTGGTCCTCCATCTTTTAATTTTTTTTTAACCCACATCTTTAATTGACTATAAACTTTCAATTTTATACAATTTTGCCCCTCGCTAAAATTCAATGTCAGCCTCGAATTTCAACATCCTTTTCACATTAGTCATTGGTCCTGAATTTATGCAATTTGACCTTCAATTCTCACCATTAACTTTTACATTTTCTCTTCAATTTCACCCCGATTTAAATCAATCGAGTCCCCATAGTTCAACGCCTTTTGTAAAATGGTCATTGACCGTAAATTTATTCAATTTAGCCCTTAATTAACCTCAAAACTTTGATTTTCTTGTGATTTAACCCTGATTTGAACCAATTGACTTTGTAAAAATTAAATTTCGTGTCACAAAATTTTAATCTTCTCAATTAAGCCCAAATTAGGCCACCGAACTTAATTCTTCACCAATTAAGCCCTAATAAAATTAATTTAGCCCATTTAAAATATAATTAAGTCCTTGCACCTAAATAAATCCTTGAATTAATTTTTAAACATAATTAAACTTTAATGTGGCCCATGATTTGAACAAATTGGCATATTAAAAATCTAATTATGTCTTTAGGCTTAATTTTTATGCTTGATCCATTTAATAATCATGTAACCCGACCTTGAATCGCATTGTCTCTCCAGCTTTAGGTAAAATGAGGTACAATTAAGCTCCGATTCCATTTAAAATTGCAACTTGATATTTTTTTTACATTTGAAATACTCTCAACTTGCTTTTGCCAAAATACCAGCTTTTCTTACTATTATTATTTTATTTTGAAAAGAAAAAAGGTAAAAATTATGGGCAATAACCCAACAATAGGTTATGACATTTTCCGTCCAAAACCCACTTGATTTCAATCAAATATTACCATTTTTAGGTGTTTTCTCTAAAAATTTCAGATGAAAAGATGAAGAAACGAAACTCCATTGTTCTTGGATGTTTTTGGGTTGTTCTAGCCTATTTAAAAAAGTGATTTGCCTCTATTTACAATTTTACTCTCTCACTTATGCATTTGTGTGTTTTTTGTGTAAACTACCCGATTGTCGACTTAAATCACGAGGCCTTTCTAAACTCTTACATTGTAATTGAATAACATAGAGTTCGACAGTTGACTCGTTATTGAACTAAATGCATGATGTGCCATCCTTTAATTGTATTAACCAAATTCATTTTTAAACTTGAATGTTTGTCCCACCTCCAATCTGACCCTCCTAGCATAAGTCTATGACTAAATGCCGATAGTATCATCAATCCTTTATAGCAAATCATCCGACAATAAATTATTTTTACCCTACATACAAAGATTTTATTCAACTAATCACATACAAATACTATTATGTTTAACCCACTTTGGATGAAAGAATCAATCGTTATCTTAAAATTGTCATCACATCCAATCGGTGCAAGATAATATTGATGTTTACTAATTTGAGACCTTCAAGTTATTTTAAAATTAATATTATAATTCCACCCCAAGTCCATGAAAAAACTTTTCTTTCATATCCAGATATGACATGTCTAAATTACCATGTAACAACAAATTGCTCCTATCATTGTATATGATACTACTATTCATACTAGGAACAATAGTACCACCGTAATGACATAACATAAATATGTTATCGGACATTATGTAGGAAAAACAAATCGATTATGGTCAATTAGACATAATCTTAACTAAATTACATTACCCAACCCTAATGAGTCAAAATTCAGAGCAAATTCAATCAAATCCAAAAATATAACGCAAAAAGCATACTCGGACCAAAATTAAATATAATTCATGATATCAAATCTAATTGATATTTTCATGTTCAATTACATTAAATCAAACCCAAATTCATAGAAAATTAAAATAATTTAAAGAAAATACCAAATTCGACATCTTATCAACAATTCAATGTAACGTGTAATTCATCATAATTCTACCGCATTTATACTCAATTGCATGAAATCATCAAGCATATGCACGATAGCATTATTAGATGATTCCAACAATCCACACAAAATTTCTAACTCAACAACTTATCCAAGATTAAAAATAACACAATTAATTCGTAATTAATTTAATTTATTTTCATGTTCAACTATATGAAATCAACACTAATTGATTGTATTCATAACTAATTTATCACTAATTCAACAAACCCTAAATTCAACCTACATAATTATTTCATTTCAACTAAACCAAACACAAATTCATAGCAATGTAGTATGTTTATTTTGCTTGCGGATTAGAAAAAAAGGTGAGGTGACGATGGCAACCATAACAAATATGAATTTTAAAGAGAAAAACATCCAAGGATGCTTGTACACTAGGATGGATTCGAGTTTTAGGTGTTTTAAGGGCAAAAAAAAGTGTTTGACGGGGTTTTTAGAGAGATAAAGGGGTGAGGACATTGGTTTGGAGAGAGAGAGTTGCTGCATTTATTGCATTCTTTGATTTTGAAAGAGTTTTAATTTCACGACATGTTGCGGGGGAGAACATTGGTTTAGAGAGAGAGTTGTTGTGTCTATTGTATTCTTCAATCGGGGAGGGTTTAAGTTCATGACATGTCACACTCGAGAATGATGACATTTAGTAAATGTCGACTTCTAAAGTACGACAAAGTAAAAATGTGTTATTTTACTAAATCTTTTTTAAATTATGTTATTTTGCCAAAACTTTTAAATTATTGTGCTAATTAAAAAGTAAAAATAAAACAAATTAGAGGAAAACTAATTATTGTAGTGAGCTCAACGGATAGAGAGAGGAAATTGTGATGCGAATAAGTTTGGGTGGTGAAAAAATGGAACTTTGCAATATGGAGATGCATATTTTAGAGCTTGTTTGAGATTGTGATAAATAGCGATTTGTGGTTCAAAGTGCTTTTCGTTTAGAAATGCATCAAATAATTTTTTTTAAAAATTATTTTTAAAATCAACATATCAAACAATCGAAAATAAAAAATATTTTTTAATAAAAAAATTTAAAAATACACAATTTCAAACGGTTTTTTAAACAGACTCGATCATAAAATCGGTAGATTTGAATTGATTCGATTGTGTAACCTACGTAATGATGTAGGTGTAAGTACTAAAATCTTTTAAAAAAAAGATAATTAAAAATCATGATATTTAAAATAACCAATAAAAATAATAAAATAGAATCAAACATAATCTTCAAAGCTTAAGATGAGAAAATCCACGTAGCGATTAGACCAACAATACAATCTCCATAGAACTAGATTTTAAAAATATCATGTAAAAAGCTTATTATAATGATAGGATAAAATATTATAATTTCTTTTAACTATTATATTGATTTGATGTGATTAGATATTATCTTGGATATAATAATATTTTATTGATTTATAAAACTATATATTAAAACTTTTTATATAGTTTGTATATGACGTGTTCCTATTTAACTGCAACAAAAACCCCCAATTTCTGCTAACCGAATATATCAATTAACTTGGGTTATAAAACCTAACGTGATCAAATGGATTTCATGGATCAAAATCTTCATCACTTTAATTAATTCGAGTATCGAATTTTCCGAGTCTTTTCAGATGAACATACTAATGCCTAGTCGTGTTTTACGACTGTAATTTGCCGACCCAAAAAACAATAACAATGATTAAAAAAAAAAAGTGGATAAAAATAATCGCGCTGACTGATGCTGTTCGTAGAAAAAAACATTAGAGTTTGGACTAAATGAAGGGTCAGTCTCAGCCATCTTCTCGTCATCATCTCCATCTTCTCATTCTCTGTCTCTCGTTCCACTTTCGGGAAAACACCAGAAAACCCATTTCTACGAGGTATCAATCTACCAATCAATGCTGTTTTTTCTTTTCTTCTCTCTATATGTTTCAACGAGAGTGTTTAATTTCTTAGTGCCCCTTTACGTAGGCATATCTTATTTTAACTTCATCCTTGTCTCTTGAATTATCAGCTAAGCTATGATGAGGCGCTATGCTTCAAAGTTTATTAATTGGCACTTGGGTTTGAGGAATCTCAGTTTCTCCATGGCATCAATTCTATTCTCTCCTTTTTCTCTTTCTTTTTTCTCACCGTAATTTTTTCATTAAGATTCTGCATAATTGGATATACAAGTAGCAACGTATTTTTGTTTAATTTACATTTTTTGGATGATTTTCAGTTTATCTGTGTTGAGTCCTGAGTATTGTACCCACTAGTATTGTATTTTCTCATGGGATGGGACTAATTGATACTTTGGAGCAATGACCAAAAGTAGCTCCTTCCTGCAGCCTGCCTGTAGAGAACCATGTTAGATGAGTTGAAATTGTTTTTGTTTTATTTCATGCCACTTAGTGAAGCTCATTATTTTTTTTTCAATTTTTTGATCATTCCGTTTGTTGGTTCTAGCAAAACATCTTCAATTGTCTGTCATCATGATTTAGACACGCCATTAATGCCAATCTCCTAATTTTGACATTCATAATGCACACGGAAAGTTCTAGCAAAACATCTTCAATTGTCTGTCATCATGATTTAGACACGCCATTAATGCCAATCTCCTAACTTTGACATTCATAATGCACACGGAAAGTTCATTGCCCTGTAACTATTAAGGGGAACAATAGTAACAAAGTGTTTTTTTTTTTTTGTAGCAACCTTTTCATCGTAGTGTCCTCTTGAAAATTGTTAACCTTTGGAGATTTGGCTTTAGGATGGTCTTTTTTCATGTCAAGCTAGATAATACTTTAGTGGTACTGTTATCTGATCACCTTTTGTACTCATTAGGTTATTCCACAAGCCTTTTCGAAGTTGAATTATTTGATAAATGTCCAATACAGAGTTTTTTTCTTTCTGGTCTCACATAACTGGGTTTCCTCTTCTGCCTTAATCTCTATCATTTCAAGAGTTTAAATTGATCAATTATGTGCTTGTGTTGCACTTGGTTGTGTTTAGATTAGACAATGAGCATTCTTGATGCTTTTTAATTTTTCGATTGCTACTCCAGTTAATGTGCAAGTTTGAAATGGTGATGATGTTCAGAATTCGCTTGTAGGTTGGCTGTGAGGCTGAATCCTATTATGCATCCAGAAACAGCAAATGCCAAGGTTTTTTTAGCGGCCATCTTAATGGCTCCATGCCAAAGGCATATGCAACTTACTGTGCTAAGTTGCCAGAAGATCCACAGAGCACTAATCTCGCTTCTGACATGTTAATTGATTCATTTGGGAGGATGCACACTTACTTGAGGATCTCCTTGACAGAACGTTGCAATCTACGTTGTCAGTACTGTATGCCAGCTGAGGGCGTGGAGCTCACTCGTAGTCCCCTCAATTGCTCTCGCAGGATGAGATTGTTCATTTGGCAAATCTCTTTGTGAGCTCTGGAGTAGATAAAATTCGTTTGACTGGTGGCGAGCCAACCATTAGAAAAGATATTGAAGACATATGCTTACAGCTGTCTAACTTGAAAGGACTAAAGACCTTGGCCATGACAACCAATGGAATCACTCTTGCGAGAAAACTTCCAAAGCTGAAAGAATGTGGACTTACTTCTCTAAATATCAGCTTAGACACATTAGTCCCGGCAAAATTTGAATTTTTGACTAGGCGGAAAGGGCATGAAAGAGTTATGGATTCAATTAATGCTGCTATTGACTGTGGGTACAATCCAGTAAAAGTATGTGCGCTCTCTGCAATTATGTTCATCCTTGGTTTCTCTCTCAATTATGCTCTTTCTATATTTGATCCACTAACCAGTGATATGCTGGTGCAATGATAGGTTCACTATTAGCTTCATATTTATTTATTTACTAATTTTAGGGCTTTCACTGGCTCTAAACTAAAAATTGTTTTCTTTTCCCCTCTTTGTTATTTTCCATTAGGTGAATTGTGTGGTGATGCGCGGGTTTAATGATGATGAGATTTGTGATTTTGTGGAGTTGACACATAACAAACCAATTAATGTTCGGTTCATTGAGTTCATGCCTTTTGATGGAAATGTTTGGAATGTCAAGAAACTAGTTCCTTACTCGGAAATGCTGGATAGAGTGGTAAGGTAGAACTCTGACAGGTCTGTGAGGAAATTTTTAGCGTCCCCTTATGGATTCTTTTGGTAACTTCTTTTTAATTGAACAGGGAAAACAGTTTCCTAGCCTAAAGAGGCTGCAGGATCACCCTGCTGATACGGCCAAGAACTTCAGGATAGATGGGCATCTTGGTATGGTTTCTTTTATCACCTCAATGACTGAGCATTTCTGTGCTGGTTGCAATAGATTGCGACTTTTAGCTGATGGAAACTTTAAAGTATGCCTCTTTGGTCCTTCAGAGGTGACCATCTCATTCCCTGCTATAGTGATTATTGATCAACTTCTATTCAAGTTATAGAACCTGATCATATAGTTTCTATTACTTCATCTTCCTCTCTGTGTGGCGTTTTGTACGTTTGCCTAAGCTGGTTAACTTTTCAGTATGGTTCTGCTTGATTTCTTTATTTTCCTTATGCATTGTTTGGCATAAAAACTGATTCACATGCTCACTGAATTTGGAATGCATAACGCAAATTTATGATCAGACTATCATATTAGTTTGACTTGCCAGTACCAGATAGAAAGAATATAAGCTTCCTGTTCTCGTAGTTTCCACATTTAGCTCAGTATGTGGGATTTTTATTTTCAAGTTTAGCCAATTAGGTAGAGTATAATTTAGCTTTTGGGGTTTTCTACAGATACCATCTCTGTTTCCAACTAAAATACGGTATGCCATGTTTCATCAGAGCCTATTTCACAGGTCATTTTTAATCTTGTTGTCTTAACCAGAATCTTCCAAATTCTTTGTGGTGTTGCAGATTATTCCAAATGAACTTGCTTTAGATTTAAGTCTTGACCGCTGCTATCTAAAGTTGAAAATTTTATATTTCTTTTTCCTCCTTCAGCTACCTCAGATCCATCACAGCATTCTCTTTTAGATGAGGTTATACTCGCATCTGGTTTACTTGTAATGACCATACAGTCTGTGTGTCATACAGAGGCACATTTAGCTACTGTACTCTAGTACACAATATTTTCTTCAATTTGACTAATGTGGTGCCAATTGAGTTGGAGTGCTTGGAACGTTCTTTGTATTAAGGATCTTCTCCTTTTCTTTTATTCTGGTACCCATCAAAAAGAAAAATTTAGCTCTTCTATCCCACTTGCTTGTTCAGCATCCTCTTTCTTTTATTGAGGTTGTTGCTACTGTTACATTGAATTCAGTTCATCCTAAAATTATTTGACTATTTTAATCTTGAAGTCTCAATTGAATGATATAAAAGCAGGCAAAACAGTTTGGCTAGAGAGCATTTTGTATGAGATTGGAACTGTGCTATAATACTAAATAGTAAAAAAAAAAAGGAAAAGGAAAAACCTGGAAGATGTAAACTCCATCTATGAAATCTAGCATCCTTGAGGTTCGTACAAACTTTGAAAGGAAATATGCTCTGAATCTCATGCAAAGTTCTAGAGGGTTCAAAAACTAGTCAAAACCTAAGACCTGAGTATTACCGAAGGCAAGATGGAATCCTTTCAAACAACCTTTGACATGCATGCTCTATACATGATCAAACTAAGATTTTGATAGTGAATTTGATATCTTGCAGTGCTTCACTCTCTCTCTCCGAGTTATTTTTTGTACTTTATCTGGGTCTGTAGTATTGGCTGAAAGTACCTGGGAATGTCCCATGTATTGTTTGATGGCACTTTTTGGTTCCAAATCCTTTAGCCTTGTCCTGTCTAGTACATATTACAATATTTTGTTATGATTCCTTATATTGCCTTGTCTTTGCAGGTTAGCCTAAGAGATCCCCTTCGTGAAGGTGCTGAAGAACATGAGCTGAGGGAAATAATTGGGGCAGCGGTATGCAATTTATAGTCTTGTCAGCTTTCTGTAGCAGTCAGAGAGGCACAATTGTCAAAACTCCAGTTTCTTATTGATGTTATAATAAAATAAATAGATAGCGAAGATCATCATTGGGAAGAAAATTCCTTGCACTATTCTAAGTTGTGGTTGCAGTTGCTTCCCTGGTCCCAGGGTCATGCCATTTTGGGCATTGTATTTGGACCTTGTGCGCATGAATTTTTATCGAATTTTAGCACCTTGTCTTTTATTTACAAATTTTAAAGAATATCACTGGAAATAGAAAAACTAATACTTTAAATAAATGCATGCCTTAATTCTAATGAAAAAATTGTCTTTCTTCATTAGAGATTAAAATTTTGCCAATTTAGCCTAACTCATGTTTAAACTAAGAGATTCTAGAAATGTTTAGGTAAAAAATAAACATGATTTGTTCTCAAGCTTTCACTGTTTGTCTCATTGAGTTTTTCTTGTTTGCTTCAGGTCAAGAGGAAAAAAGCTTCACATGCTGGAATGTTTGACATTGCAAAAACAGCGAATAGACCAATGATACATATAGGCGGCTAAGGCATGGTATGTCCAGTGACTCCTCTTCTGAGTGCTAATGTTGAATTTTCTTTTGTTCGTTCCTGTTTAGCATTCATTGAGATGGAATTCCTGCATTATTTAGTCAGCTCTGTCTAACTCCATTGTTCACAAATTTACTTGTTTTGTTTTAAAATCTTTGCTTTGCCAAATATAATTTTTCTTAAAGCCTCGATTCACCTCAAAAACTGACATATCTTATGGGTTTTAATTACTTGAAAGAATATTAGGTTTGGGTATAACCTTGTGAGGGAGGTGAATAGGTGCTCTCACAAATGCAAATACTCACAACTCAAAAACTACTTACAGGTAAGATCCTAAGCATGAGAGTGCAGTACAATCTTAATATAGTACAAGATTTGGTAGTTCTGGAAAAAACTAAGTACCTAGTCTGCTCTTGCAACTTCGAATAGGATTTCACCATGACAGTGTTCTTTCAACTAGTTGGAAAACTTTTACGAAAATCTTAGCCAGCTCACTTGAGCTTTTGCAACTTCCCTTGGGTTTTTACCACCTTCAGAGTTGACAAGGTACTCTCACACTTATACAGCATGTGAATCTTACAAGCCCTAACTTAAATGCCCTCAATCCATCAAGACATTACCTGTCACCCAGTTCTCTTTCCGTTCAGACTCGTAGTAGAAGGGCTTTCTCTGGTTAGTTTAGTTACTCAAGGCAGTGAAACATATGTGCTTAAATGAGATTAAACATGTATCATTTATGTTTCCATTTATCCTGTCTTTATGACTTAGGACTGCTTTAGCTTATGAAGATGCTGCGAAAAGTATGACAACTGATTGCCCTTCTAAAAGTCCACCTTGAACACTCAATATAAAGCTAAAACGGATTGTCAATTTTAAAAAACATTTGGAATTCCTTTCAGGTTTGATGAGGTGATGCAGTGCGGAAACAACTCTTCTCATTCTCTCGTTCAGTTGATCTCACTGCATTGAGTTGAAAAAAACAGTGCTGATTACTTCTCATGTGCTATCACAAGCCCCAACCCGAAATCAATGGGCAAGGCGTGATAAGAATTCATCATTTAGACCTCAGTAGGAATATTCGGAAGTTATACCCTAGTGTTGTGACAAATATGTCTTTAAGTTCTTACCAGTCTTGTGCCTTTCATCATGATTAGCTTTACTTTAAATGAAGTGCAAGCCCTGATTCAGTGAGCAAGCCATGGATATTATTTTACGTATACAGAGAACAATATAGATGCAATGTCATATTGGGACCACAATGTAACAAAAACAGAAAGACTTTGTTATTTAATCAAGCATGATATAAGCCATTGATTCTACTGCTTCCATTCACAATTTCCAGGAATTGCATATTGAGATTGTTTGCCCAGTTTCTGTGTGCGCATTGGTAGCTAAACTCTCGCTTTCAATCAGTTCCAAGCAATATGCATCTATAACAATTGACCCTCCTCTTTCTGTAATGTGTAAAGGAGAATAACATTACATCCTGAAAGATAATTCATTAGTGTTGGTCAAATATTGCAGGGATTTTCCAACTTCCATCTTCTCATCAAGAGTTCAAGTCAATGGACGACATGAGATCATTGTTCTCAGCGTGGCTTGAACCAGTTTCCTTCTACTCTTCTTCTTTTCACATCGTTTCCTCTGTGCCATTTGAATTATGAGTTTCAAGGGGGAAGGTGGATGGGAACTCGCCCCACCTGAACCAGACTTTCTGGTCTTTGATTGTCTTCTCCGCATGATATTTAATAACATTAAAAAAAAAAATAGTAATTTAAATTGAGTATGGCATAAGATTTCATAATAAATAAAAGGTTCAAGAGATATTGAGGCATGCATCGAACATTACTTATAAAAGTATAACCATCTAATCTTGCAATTTGTGGCGGTTAGGTATTATATGAGAGAAACGTTGAAGCTACCCAACCAGCTGCTGCTTCGAGAAAGTTGACAAAGGTAGGTGTTGACTTTGTGTTTTGTCTGGAATTGGATCTTTCCAGGAAATGAGGGGATGAGAATTTTCAAGAGCATTTTTTAATTAATAATATTTATTTATTTATTTTTAATATTATCATATTAAAATTATTAAAAATCATAATAAAAAACATGTATTATTCTTTGTAAAGCCCATGAATCAAGCCCACCTTACAACTTCAATCCTTAAACCCTATTCTCTCAAGCTTTCTCCTAAAAAAACTGAACAAAATCTCTTTTTAATCAATAAAACACAATTCTCTACTAATTTTTTTTTATATGTTTTTGTTTTTAATTTTATTCTACCTTCAACATATCTATATCAATTTATCATTTATTTTTTCTTGTTTGATTTTTCGTGATGAGGCCTCCAGGAAGACTTTCTAGAGGGAAAACGCGGCCAAGAAAAATGTGTTGTAACTTGACACAATTTCACAGGTTTCAAACTGAAAATTTAATGGAGTCAAAATGACTTTTATCAAATTAAATTCTCAACTAATAACCCAATTAGAGTCAAGCTTGGAGTCTCGAGTTTAACAAATCAACCATCCAATAAGGTTTTTACTACCATGATTTTATCGTCTTTTCATTAAGGCAACCTTAATTAAATGCTCAACATTACCCACAGGTATACTAGATACTTGACGCTTTAGATATTTTTTTCTTATTAATTTTTTTTTTATATAAACCTTTTCAATATATTTTTTTTCAGTTAAAAAAATTCTAAGTAAAAATAAAAAAGTTTATGCATAATACATATAATAAAATAAATTGAGAACTATGTGTGTTAATAAATGAAAAAAAATAAACGATAACTAAAAATAAAACTAGAAAAATTGAGAGAGAAGTGTAGATTAAAATATTTACTCTCGCAAGATGAAATATTTACCCGGTTGTATTTGCTAAATTTATTTATTAAAATAATTTTTTTATTCAATCAAACGATAATAAAAATAGACACATACTACATATATTAAAAATATTATTTGAAAATAAAATGTGTTAATTTTAAAAAATAAAGTTCATCATATATATATATATATATATATATATATATATATATATAGAACCTCTTTAAAAATTAAAGTGTAAATTGAAAAGCTTATGCATATATATAATCAAATAAATCGAGAAGTATGTATGATAATAAACGGGAGAAAGGGTATTAACGATAACTAAAATTAAAATTAAAAAAATTGAATGTGTTAATAAATAGAATATTTATCCAGTTGTGTTTATTTAATTTTAATTATTTTTTATTCAATCAAATGATATTGAAAATAGACACATATTAAATTGATTAAAAAAATAAAAGAGAAAAACATATTATACAAGGTTGCATATATCAGAAATATTATTTTAAAATAGACATTTTTTTTATTTTTAAAATAAAGTTCTTGTATACAAAAAGATTACAAAAATATTGATGAATCATAATAATTTTTTCAAAAATTAAATACGGACAACACCATAAAAAAAAACAATCTCTATATAAAAAAGATTAAATAAGTAAAAAAACAAAATAATTGATGAGGGATATTAATTGAAGCATAAATTTTAAAATTACTTTTAAAAAAGATATATACAAAAGTAGGCAACACGTTACCCGCCAAGAAAAACGACGTGTCGCTTGCAAGCCTAGATTCCAGCCACCAATATGATGGTCGAAAATCGAGGCAGCTTGTTTTTTTGTCTAAAAAACCCAATTTTCAAACTATTTCAACTCCAAAATATCTTACCAACACCCTTATAATACTTATAAATCATTCCATCAATTCCAAATACCCAAAAAAAGATCCAAAATTTCAATAACAAACCGGTTTAGTTTTGACTTTCTCAGCTTAGATCTGTTTTTTATGTAACTTCGAGGCTCCAATAAACTATAATGAAGTCCCTCTCATCTTAGAGAGCCCGTGGACAACAAAAAAACCCATTTTGATGGCCAGAAATGGAGCTAATGATGAATTTGTCTCTTCTTATCGGAATCCAACAACCCTCTCTCTTTTCCCTTTAATCGGAACCGAAAAATTATACAAATGAACTTGTGTATGGAAATTGATTTTGTGAAAAATTAAGGGGACCTAAATGGTATATATTGCATTATTTTAAAAGATCAAGGATTTAAGTGGATTTTTCATGCAATCTTCTGCAAGCCAACCATATTTGGCATCTGTGTCAATTCGGTCCTTTATTTATTTATTTATTCCACTCTTAACTAAGTATTTAGCTTCAATTAAAATTAAATTGTACAAAATAAAATTTGGAGAACCAAAATAAAATCTATAAAAATATATAATATTATAATATTTTGTGAGGGGATGAATAGTAATCGATGCAAAATGTGTTTCCCGAACTCAAGGCAAAAAAGAAGAAATTGGAGAATAGTCTGCGGAAAAAATGAAAAGGAAAGCATGTAATTTCCAAGACCAGTTGCTCAGTACAATCATGACATTAAAAAGTCGGCAAAATATATGTACATTGAAATATTTACTTGGAGGAGATCAGGTCATAAAGTCAACAAAACCAAGGAAAGCCAAAAGAGGAAGAAGAAAAAAACCCACAACGAACCCAGTTCCAGAAAGATTGAGAGAAAAGAGACCTGTCTCACGAAGCAAATCAGTGGAAACAAAACCATGAAGAAACCATACAGTAACCATGTCCACGAAAGAAGATTGAGGAAGCTCATCTATCTCATGCATGCCTCATATGACAAAATCAATCAGCTGCACATCCAAATCTGCAAATCCATCAAACAAAGCTTACCCTTTATCTCAATTTGTCTTGTGAGAGAAAATCATCGACTGACAGAATTGATAAAGAACCGAAAGCCAAACCCTGCCATGCCCTTCAAATTAAACTAATCCACCTTTTGCCAAGAAAGGTGTATATATGTCTTCATAAACATCCATTTCAGGAGAAGATTGTGAATTAGTTGTTGTCAAAGGAAAGTTGTCACTCAAATCATGTATAAAACCATTCAAATCTTCAAACCCATCAAGGAAATTACAGTTACTTGAAGAACACTCACCTCCCCACATTTTATTTGCTTCCACCTCCACCTTAAGTTTCTCTGCTCTAATCAAACTAGGCAACCCCAACTCTGGCAACTGACGCATGGGTTTCTTGTTTGACTCACATATTGAGGAACCTGCCGTGTTCTTCTTTCCCTTGTCTGCAGTACTACTGCTACCTGCTTTCTTCTTGATCATGCCTTTACTTTCACAAGGTTGGCCAGTGAGCCTTTGAACAAGCTCTCTAAAATCTGCAACATCAGTCTTTATAATCTCTGGTGCAAATATGTGAATTACGCGAACTTTGGGCTTGATCAACTTTGATATTACATGTGAATCTCTGTGAATGCCTAGCTTAGAAGGAGGTGATGATTTAGGGTCATATGAGTGCGGCCTAACTATACCTTCCATGGTTATATACAAGTGCTATATAGCAAGAAAGAAGGGTAGGAGAAGAAAGGAGAGAGCTTGAAGTATTTAGCTAGGTTGAGATGATATCAATCTGTCTATGTTTTGGGGCAAGGAATAAATGTAGGCATAAATAGAAGGGAAGTCGGGCAATTGACTTGATTAAAAAAGGGGTGTGTGTTTGATAATTAATTAATGATCATTAAGGCTGTCTTTTGGAAACTGGCTTTGGATACAAGGAGATCGATCGATCATGCTATATAGAATTACAAGAGTCAATGAAACAAACCAACTGGCAAGTAGCTTCAATTTGCCTTTTCCTGCCTGAAGCCATTTAGCTGAAAAATACGTATATAGTATGTGTATATAAACCGTATAATATACATATCTCAATTCCCCTCTTATAACAGCCCAAGAAGTTTTGGAGGGTTTTTTTTTTTATTTGGTATGAAAAGAAAAGGGACATGGTCAGCTCAATTTCATCATGAATTTTAATTAAATTTATAGCTTGTGGAGTTTATTTAGTCTTATATAAGTAACTTCTAATTAAATTCTAATATCTAGCAACAAGAACTCATATACAATTAGTAAAAATTATTTGGTAAACTTTCTATTACACTTTCTTAATTACATTCATTTTTTTTTTTGTAGTTTTATATAGTTTTGAGGTTTAATGAAGTTATAGAAAAACTTCACAGAAATAACTTTTTTTAATTATAAGTTTTGGGTCTAGAATTTTACCTAATAAGTTTTTAGTGGAATAAAAAATATTCTAATAATTAAATTAATATTTGAGTTCTAGATACTCAAATGACAAACATAAAAATAAAAAAATTCAAAAAATATATTTTGTATATAGAGAAAAAATCTTGGCCCGACTAAATTTGACAAGGAACCCGACCTAACTAAGTGTTGTGTGGCTTAGTTAGGCCTTGGCCAACTAAGCCGAAAACTTATATATATATTAATTCATTTAAAATGTATATGGATTAAAAAATACTAAAACCATGATGAAATTAATTTTTTTAAAAAAAAATTGGTATGAAAATATTAAAATTATTAAAAAATACTCAAAAAATCAAATTAATGCTTACTCACTTCAATATAATTTAAAAACATCTGCAGCATATATATCACCAATCAAACAAACAATTAAGGCACGAAATGTGGAAGGAAGGAGTTTAAACAAAATTAATAAATTACAATTAGTAACACTAAATATAAAAGAAAAAACTTATCAAATTAGGGTAAGAGTACTACAAGCTAGTGAGGTGAGGATGAAGTAACCGTTTGATGGGTGCTGGTGGATGTGCACGTGAAGGTGGCAGCAGAGAGACATTACAATTGCAAGAGTTTGTGATCTGTACTGAAAATCAAATCAAATGAGAGACAGAGACACCCACAAGACTCGTTCATTGCTAAACCCGCATGCATGTTCATAGCTTAGCTTGCATGATCCTCCAGAGAAGAGATCATGGCTGACACAAAGATTTTGTCACAGAAAACCCATGTTTCTTTTCTTACCTTTCCTCACTGTCTCTTCTATCCCTTCTGCTGTGGATTGGATTTCCTTTAGGCATATGCGCGCACTTGTTGCTATGGCATCACGATAGTTCCTTTTGGAATAAGAAAACACAGGACATTTATTCCAACAACAATATATTGTATGTACCTCTAGGTATTTTGAGGCTTGATCCACGGATTTCTTCCACCAAAAATAGGTTACGTGCCTCTATGTATTTTTAGGGCTTGATCCACGGATTTATTTTTATATTAAAAAGGCTCATTGATATATATATATATATATATATAGAAGGTAAAAAGGCCTATCAGCTACCTTTCATGTTGTACTAAATTATTAAATTAAAATTCATATATGAAGTGATCAAGCATAATAATTATGGATATGAATATATGTAAAATATACGAGACCTAATTAAGGCCTCTATTTGGTTGTATGATACTAGGGGGAGGAGTACATATCAGCAGTGAATTTCCTCCACCCACTGGATATCTTGTTAGACTGGTTTTCCAAATTTTAAGAAATTTGACTTAATTTACAAGTTTAAGTTTACGAGAAACCACACGTTAAGGTCAAGTAGTCCAGATAAATTAATAGACTTTCGCTGCCTTTGTATGAGTGTGATCATTAATTGAGTAATTAAAAAAAATATTTAATTATTTGAAAGAGGTGTAATTCAATGTATGTTCATGGAAAATGTTGTTGTTCGAACAGTTTCCTTCACTTCAATAGCCAATGAACGCGATTAATTCTAATCAAGCATTAATTTTCTAATGGTTGTAGCCCATGAAAAAATGGATGAACGTAGAAAAATCAAGTATGACCCAATTTGTTAAATCTTTTTCTGTTTTATATGATCGCCATTTCAGTAAAGCTTCAATATTTTAATTAATATAAAAATTATGTAGTCTTAATTAATGCCTTGATCATGTTCTTATTGAGAAATTAATCAAAGGCCAGAACTAGTTAGCAAGATTGGCAAAATTAAGACACACGTTTTGGACTTCTAAATTATTTGACCCTCAAGCAAGCAACTTGTGAATTGTGACTGCTAATGGAGAATATGATGCACGATTTGATTAAATTATATGGTTCTATATCTTATTATGGTGTTTTGAAGTTAAATTAAATTAAATTATGCTTGAAGTGATAAGTTCAAAAAACCGACACAATTTTATTTTTTTTATTTATCAAACCCACAAGTACGAAGATCACATATAAGTTTGTCTTTTTAGCTCAACAACCCCCAAGAGATTGGCTTTAGATTTTTCAAAAAGGAGTTTGACTTTACAAGTTGGAGTTTTTATAAATACTTCTAAAAAATCTTAGAAAATTAATATCAATTTCTAGATTTTCTCAAATTTTGTTAATCATGATGTCCAAAAATTCATTATGCATAGAAATAATGGTTTTTAAGTTTTTGGATAACAGGTGATCATACTTTCACGTATTTTTTTCTTTAGAGTTTAGAAAGTTGATAATTGGTAGTATGAATTTACACCTATAAAATAGTCCTTTGTGGGATTTAAGGATCTTTTCATAGTAAAGTTAATGATTTTTACTAAGAAAATGAAATAAATGAGAGAATAAGCTTTAAATTCTAAGAATAAGAGTGTTTCTTCTTAATTGTGTATGTTTTTGTTTATTTGAAAATATTTAATTAATTCCATACAGAACTTATTCAACCTTAAAAAAATGTTAAAAACAAGGCGCATATTGAGGTTTCGATATGTAAGGCCTATATTGTTGTGGAGATCTTAATATTTATCTCAAACTATTTCGAGTCTCATTTGAGAACACGAATCACCGTGTTCCAAGGCATGATGATGGTGATGAAGTACCTTTGAGTGAGAACTTGTCAATACTTTCCAATCCTGGACAACCCGCACAAAAAAATACCGTCAAGAAAAGATATTTGTCTAAAATAAAATTCAGACAAACATACAATTATATGTTATTTAATTGCGATGAACTAGACCTTTTATTTAGTAAGTGTGTGTGTGTGTGTGTATACTACTTAAACTTTATTATAAATGGACTGTTTATCTCTTGTAATATCATAAACTCATACATTGTTGAATACCTTGATCGTAGGCAACATTGTCAATATTTAATGTCTAATAACTCATAGTTGACCGAATTACAAATCTTTCGATTACAAGATAAATAATTTGTCACGTGGTTCGGAACACATATAAGTACTATCACAAACTCATTATCTATCGGAATACTTAATTTCATTACAGAATTCTCGTTTACTATTCATTATTGTACTTGAGGTACAAGGTTTATCAACTAGGAATGAATGTTAGTGCTACATTATATTTAATAAGTGTGAGTCCTGAAAGAAAGGTGAAGTGCTACAACGAGTATTTTATCAATGGATATTTGTTTCATACTGAAAAATATGAGTAGGGTACAAAGACATATAACAGTTGTGTTTATATTAAGGGATCGACTTCTAGTGAGTTTGAAGTTGACTATTATGGGAAATTAGAAAAGGTAATCGAATTGCAATATCATAGCGAGCATAATAGAGTCTTTTTATTCAAATGTTATTGTATGACACCACCGACGGTAAAAATCATAGTATATCTCTATCATGGTTTGGTCAAAATTAACTCAAAAGCTAGACTCCACAACATCAACAATATCATGGTGAGGGTTTTTTGAAAATTTTAGTGCAAAATGAAAAATTCAAGGTGAAGTTATAGAGGGAATCACTAATGGAATAATTTAAAATAATAATATTTAATATTCCATCGATAATTCCCTCGGTAAAATGTAGTATAAAACACAGTGAGGACACCAAAACTTCATGTTTTTCTCTCATTCTCACAATCACTCTCATTCTCTCAAATCCTCTCATCTTCCAATCTTGTCCTCAATTGTAATCCCACGTCGTAGAATTCAAGGGTTTTTTTCTCTCAACACAATTAACAGGTATATGTGGTGACTCTTTTGACGTATTTTCTTCTTATTTTTCTTCTTTTCTTTGATTTATTAATAATGTATTTTTGTTTTTTTGGTAGATAAACTCTGAAAGTAAGCACACCATTAAGGTAAGAATTTTTCATTCTTAAAGCCTATATTTGTTTTTGTATTATTTTTTTTATCTATTTTATTGTCTACATTGCAATAATATTTTATTGTTTTGTTGAATTTTAATTGTTATTGTCAAATTTGTAGTATAAATATCAATTGAATATATAGGATTAAATTTAACTACAAAAAATTCTTGTCAATTTAGGATTAAAAACATTATCACGTTGAAAATAAGATGAAATTAAATAATATAAAATTATTGGTAGAAATAAAATAAAATCAACTGATTTGTCATATGTTGTATATTTACAGGATTGAAAATTCTAGGTAGTTTCTAGTATAGAGAAGGTGCTGTCGATTTTTTATTTAAATCAAAATTGATTATGCAAATATTCATCAAATTTATGTAAATGCATAAGGAAAAATCAACTGCATGTCATGGGCATATGATCGTAACTAGTTCTTCTAGCGGCGATGATGACAATAACTTGTCATTAGGTGCCGATCAAGAAGAAGCACTTGTGTCGACTTAAGAAGTTGCTTCTTCAAGTGTGGTTCCACAACGTAGAAGCACCGGTGTTCCTTCACACTGGGATCCATTTACCCACAAGTACGAGGCGTATTGGAAGGATGACCTTTCAATGTAAGTTTGTTTTACTTTGAGTTGGTTTGTATTTAACAATTTATGAACAAATAATATTTTATTAAATTTATTGATTTTCAAGTTCACAAACATTGACGATGCCTGAGTAATAACATCAGCGTTTAAATCATCGATGGAAATTCTGTTGTTTCAATAGAGCTAGGTTGTTAAGCATCCTGATTTGAAACCTCATGTCGATGCATAGTTTATAAGATTTAAGGTTAGCGTTAACTTAAAATTTTAACTATTTTTTATGTGAATTCCTTTACTTTATTGAAATTATTGATTTATTTTTTATAAATTTTTAATGCAAGGCTAAATTTGAGTGAGATAGAGCAAATGATAATGTTGTGATGAGGGTTTGGGAGAATCATGTTGCAACTAGTTAACATCGAAAACAATATGATAATTTTTTTTAATTATAAATATTAAAATTTCATTTTTCATAAACTCATAGAATATGTTTGTATCATGTAGATTGTGTGATTTTTGTTAGGAGGTGTAAAAAAATCTAAAAAATATGCCAGAGAAAACGTTCTACCAAGCTAGAATGACGTGATACTTTGAAGGATTTCGGGCCGCCATACATCCCAGAGAATATATAAGCAGAATAAATTTTGCATGTGATGTCTGAGCGTTTCACACGACACTCACATTCCAGTGCGGGGAATCGAAGCCGACAAATTCACGATTTGGTTACCACGCACACCGGTGACTGTTCCGTTCGTTTTGCATGTGAAGCGGATAATAAGATTAATTTTAATATATTTAACTTGTAATATTTTTTTATTACATACTATGACTCTTAGACGTGAGCTAAGCCCAATAGAGCTTTTTGTGGAGACGCATATGCGAAGTAAAGACCGCCAAAAAGAGGTACAATAGTTCGTCGACAACTGCACTCAATACTTTGGAGTATGTTCGTTCAACCATTTTCTTTTGTAAAATATTATTTTCTTAAATTGAATTTCATGATCTCATTTTTTATTTTCAAGAGACATATAACAGCCGGTTGAGGGAGAGATACGAAGACAATCCTTCGACCCACCCGGATTTTGATCCAGATTTGTGAATGGGGGTAGGATCGTCTAGTGAACCCGATAAAAATCGGGTATACAGACTCTCCAACACTACGACCGAGAACTTGCAGATGGCCCGTAGTGTCTTAACTTTTGAGAGCTCGTAATCAATATTGAGCACCCAGTCTCAGGAGTTTGTGGCCTTGCAAGAACATACAGAGCCCATCTCACTGAAAAATATGAAAGAATCTTTGCGAATTATAAAGAACTCCGCCAAGTGGTCATGGATATGAAATCACAAATGAGTGGTACGTGTGCGCTCTTTTTTTGGTTTTATGGTCCTAAGAATGACCAACCTCCTCCTCCAGCACTATCTTTGTTCTAGTTTAATTTTATTTGAACATATAAATTTATAATGAATATTTAGCTTTAATATTAAGATAATTTATTTTTACATACTTGAATTTTATACAATCTAATTTTTTTTTAATTTTTTTGTTCAATAGATTTTTTAAAAATATTTATTTTTAATTATTACAAATGGAGTTATCAGCAGACACAATCCGTCGGTATATTCCAAAGAGTTGGAAAAAATTTACTACATGTCACTTCAACTGTTACATCACCAATGAAATTATTCCGTTGGTATTTTACACAGGGTTGGAAAAAATTATTCCAAATGCCACTGTCAATCACCGATGAAATTATTCCATTGGTATATTCAGCTGGTAAAAAAAATTTAGCGCATTTTCCGTTTGTAAAACCATCAGGTTTTTTTTAACCAATAGAAATGCCAACAAAAAAGAAATTACCAATGAGAGGTTTACTTATGAATATTTTTTGTTCTTGAATTAGTCTGTAAAATTCGCGTTGATAAAATAATAAAGTAGATATCAATAAAATATTTCATCAATAAAATTATTAAATGTAGTAGCATTAATGAAAAATATCAATCTAGCTAGGTAAAAGGTATTAATTCAATCAACTTTCCCTAATCCCTCGCTTTTAATATATATATTCCATTTAGGCTTCATTTAGAGTTGTCAACCGCACGGTTGGTAACGCTATTAAACGAACACTTTTATTCATGTTTTACTCTACCAACTCCTCTTTAATACTAAACATACTCCTCAATCATCAAATTAATAGCTAGATAACAAAAGAATAGCTTAAACTATATATTCTATACCAAATTAACTAATTTCAACTTCAGATATGAACATCAATACAATACTGAAAAATGAACCAAAAAATTAAAGAATCACTCAAATCCGCTCATACATACTATATCTTAAACACAATTCTGCCCAACTAATTAATTAAATCACTTCTAGCTATATGGAGTCACAACATATATATTTTGATCTAAACCCACTGTGCGCGCGCGCGGAGCTAGCTAGCTAGCCATAATCAGTTAGCCATACATCACCTTCGATCTTCAGACTTCTCAACGGTAGGGGATTGCACTTGCGTGCTCTTTGAAGAAGCTGGAGACAACTCACCACCAGGAGGTAAGTCTTGTAGAACAGCAAGAATCCGTCGAATGCTAACAGAGCGAGCTGTCTTGAAGCTAGATGATCTCTTATCATTTGTCTTGGAGAAAATATTGGATGATTTTGAAAGGATGAGATAGACCAATCCTTGGACTATAACAAACATCGCCACCTTCAATAACACGTCCCCTAAGCTGCTTTCCATCATCATCATCTTTCTTTTGCTCTAAGTATACACACGATCCAATAGTTGATCTTGACAAAAAAAAGCTGTTGAATCCTTAACTCCAATCTGAGCTCATGAAGCCATATATTTATAGTGAGAGATAACATCCCTTTTAGAACATCATCCTTGACTAGGCGGCTTACTTTTCAAGCATTCAATAATTTGGCACGCGGGCTTATACTGTTCTTCGTTATCTTTAATCCTTACCACGCATAGATAGATACGTGCACGATGATAACAAATTGATGTTCGCACAATTGTGCGAAGGAAAATTCATGCCACCTAAGAGTAGGACCCTCTTTATCCCTTGTCTTGATAGCAACTTGTTGGCCAAAATATACCAAAACTTGTTGTCCTAAGGTATTACATGGAGGTTGCCAGAAAGAGTTGACTGAAGGAATTGGTCAATCTTGATTTCTAGATCTATATTTATGGTCTACAATTACAGCCCTTAAACTTTCACCGACCACCATCATCTGCTAAGAAAATCAGCGCCTATTACTAATTCTTTGATTATTAATTAAGGATAATTATTACAGTTTAATGGAAAAGTCAACCTTCAAAAAAATTGAATGCTTAATTAAATTTCTTAAAGAACTGTTCAAACCTGCTATTTCTAGGGCCATGAAGAATGATGATTAGATTACTTATACCGCACGAGAGAGCTTTCTGCTATTATTCAATCTCAACAAAGAAAAAGGATGAGTTCCAAAGGGGAAGGTGTTTGCTTTCCAGGGCATTATGTGGCTCCACATCACTTTCTGTTGTCCATTTGCTGGACGTGACTCATTATTTTCAACACTTAGCCATAAGCTGCGGCATAAACTAATGGAATTCCCACACAAGCGCCATCTTAATGCTGCTCAAAGACAAATTAACTTGATAGTAATTGTATATCAATCCGTGTTCCTGAATCTTGATGATCATGATCCTTTACTGAAAAGGTTCAAATGATTATTAGAACTTTTAACGGAAAAAACAATTACTGAAAAACATTTTATGGAGCTTGGTAGGTTCCATTAAGGAAAGCTGGTGTTTCAATTAATTTTCAAAACTTTCACAAGACAAGAGCACATCGAAACTCTCACACACCCCTTCTACCAGAGCCGGACTTGGTCAAAGATCTTAATCTAACAAGAAACTTGGCCTTCCTCTTCTTCCCGCTAATCTTGCCTGGAGATGAGTCCCAATTCTCCGGTGACGACCCTACCGTTAACACACTCTGTGGTGACCTTGTCAAGGTCACCGTATCTTCATACTCTATACTAGTATTTAGATGCTCAGTGCCACCAGCACTCAAAATTCTGGTTTGCATTGCAGACACCACTTCTGTCATTGCTAAATCAGCATTGCTCCCTCTATTCCGCAGCAATATCTCCCCTATCTGAGCAGGAGTGAGTGCGCCACCTGACCGTATACAGCTCTCTACCACATCAAACAAAGAATGCTCCTCTATCCCAAGATAGTTCATGGCCAATGCCTTGAACGCGTGCATACCACAAGGGCCTAAGCTTACATGCACATCCATCCGCCCGCATCTAACCAATGCAGGATCCACTTTGTCTCTGTGATTGGTTGTGAACACTATTATCCTCTCCTCCCCGCAACATGACCATAATCCATCTGTGAAGTTGAGGAGACCTGATAAGGTAACACGCCCACTCTCCTCTAATAACTGATAATTGCCTGAACCCGGGTCCTTATTATAACCTGATGATGATGATCTTTTCCTTCTTGTAGCTGTAGCGGTAGTGGCCTTTAGCATTCTATCAGCAGTCAGATCAAGGGAACAATCTATGTCCTCAATCACAATTATTGATCTATTGCTAGTTTGGATTAGCAGAGCTCTGAGATCTGAGTTGTCTGTGACTTTGGTGAGTTCAAGATCATACACATCGTAGCACAAATAATTAGCCATTGCAGCTATTAGACTTGATTTGCCTGACCCTGGAGGACCATAGAGCAAGTAACCCCTCTTCCATGCCCTCCCAACTCTATGATAGTACTCTCTGCCACTAGCAAATGCCTTCAAGTCCTCCATTATCTGCCTCTTCAATTGAGGCTCCAGAGCCAGCGTTTCGAAGGTGGATGGATGACGGAAAGGAACTGAGACCCAGCCTGACTCGTATGAAGCATTGCCATTGTTAGTAAACAGCCTCCTCTCTCTTGATACTCGCTCGAACTCTTCAGCACGCGATGTCACATGCTGGAGATAAGGCGACAGCAGCATATGCCGGTGTCTCTTTGGAAGTTTGAGAGTAAAGCTACGTTTCTCTTCTAATGAGTCCTGTACAGTGTCAACTTGGTGTGTCCAACAAAGAGAGTGGCCATTGAAGGAGTCGTGGATGGTGTGATTGGGAGCTATAGTGAAGGAAATGCAATTGGATGACCTGGACCGGGAGAGGGAGAAGCGTCGGCAAGTGGAGGCGGTGGCAGAGGAGTTGACAGAGTTGAGGTAGAGGTTGACATGGCGATAGAGATCATTGATGTCAACACCACAGTAGCCATTAAATTCCGGGATGTCAAAGTATGAATATTGGGAAATGAGGTCTTGGAGGGACTCAATGAGGGAGTGAAGAAGGGAGAGGACTTGTGCAGGTAAGATGTTTTGAAGGACTGTGAGAAGACCTAAGAGTGACCAAAGTTGTGACAATATATCCATATCAGTCTGTTGTGTGTTCTTGGGTTGGTGAATTATGATTTTGTCTCTGCCTAGCTATTTGTAATGTTCGATATATCAAGTATAGAAGATGACAAATGGGAAGAGAAGGTGGGGAATGTTGATTGATTATGTTGGATTCTGTATGTTTATGGTTTTGCACACTAACACAGTGCAGGTGAGATATATGCAAATGCAACCTTATGGCAAACGCTAAAAAGAAGTGTTGAGGTTTGGAAAAAGCAGCAGCAAAGATAAAGCTAAAGGTGAAGCCCACTACTCTTCTTTTGCTTTTCTTTTACCATGTAAGCTGTCATAGCATTGATAGACACGCTGGTTAGAGTTGAAAGAAAAGAAAGAAGAGAAGAGAAGAAGCACATAAACCACAGGGCGTCCATGCCAAGAACACGAGAAGATAGATTGCTTTTGCTTTTGTCTCCTTTTTTACCAATCCTCTTTTGTTTTTTCCTTCTCTTAATCTATAAGGGATTCGCATAGGTCAGAGAATGTTCGTTGGAACAATTACACTCATCATTGATCAAAGAATATATGCAAATGATGATCCATATGTAAGTGGTGCGCTGTATATAATCCTATTCATTATTTTTAACATCAATTACACTATTATAGCTCTCGCATTCCATCAATCAATCTGGTACTTCTTTTCTTAATTTAAATCTTTATTTTCTCTATGCATGCATGAATGAAATATTGAGAAATATGTTACATGCTTTGAAATTTTGAATAACTAAAGGACACTATAATATAGAGAGAAGTAGAGCTACGATTTACCACAGTTAGTCATATGCTGCAGATAGATCTGCAGAAATTAAAAGTTTTGAATATTTGGGTGAGATTTGACACTGTTAAATGGAGATTTAATCCAAGTTGATTATGTGAATAGCCTCGCAAACATTTTTAAATACTAGTGGGATAGATTTAGACCTAGTAGGAGGTTTAATTGCAACAAATTAGGTTAGCACTTTGAAACTAAGATAACGGAAGATTCGACCGTTAGATTGAGTTTAAATTTTTTTAAATGATTCTGTAATTTTCTTATAGGAAGCCACTTTATTGCTTTTTAGATTGTTGGATCTCCTGTAATTAAGCCTAGAAGTTGTTGTTTAGGCTAATTTTGTTATTTTCCTATAATTTTTTGAATTTATTATTTTTATTTTTTATTCTATTTTAATTTTCTTAATTTACCAAAAAAATATAAGGAGTGGGATATTCAATGTTGCACTAGAGAGAGCCTATTGCGGATTGTAATAGTAAATTAATGTTTTTGCCCTTCATAAAATCAGCCAAGAAAACTAACTTCAAGGGTAAAACAATCTTTTTTGTTTTTCTAAATATTAAAATACTTACACTGCCCTTAAAAAGAAAAAAAATATGATGGTTGGTTTCTAGGGACCTTTTTGAAATTTCACATTTTATTGCACATTAAAGTTACTAAATTACCCTCGCTTTCGGAATTAATTTAGTTTTTTGGGGGCTACTTTTTGTATTTTCATTTGGGTTTTTTCACTATAATTGAATGGGTAAGGGGCTAAATTGATCTTTACAATAATTTAAAAATTATTAAAAAAATCAAACCTGTCAAGCGCATGCCTCACATGCGAAGGCGCGTGGAAGGTTCTATGGAGTTTTAGAAGCGTGTGAAGCGTTATCTGATGGTCAAATATTTTCTTCCACCATGTAGTTGATTGCTCGCAATGTCTTCATCCCCCACATGCAGCGCGTGTTAAGATGTGATAGATGGATTGTCATTAGAGCTATTTTCTTTCTTTTCTTCTCATTTCTCTCTCCTCCCTTAAAATTCATGCCTAGCATTGAAAAATTCATGGAAATCTCCTTGGTTGAGAATATTTGAGTAATATTCCTCATTCTTTTGAAATTTTAATTTGTGTCCTTCGCCTTTTTGTATATATTTTTTTTCAATTGCATCCTTCAATATGGATTTTTCATGTTTTGATTTTTCAAATTTGATCATGATTTTTTTTCCTTCATTTGTGTCTTGCTTTTTTTTTTTTACTTTTAATTTTTTTAATTTCATCTTTTAATCAAAATTTTTAATTTTTAATTTTTTTTTTATATTTGGTCCTCATTCTCTTGGTAGTTTCTTCTTTAATTCTTTTGTGAAATTGATTTTTCTTTTCAATTTAGCCTTTCAATCCAAAACTATTTTTTAATTGTTGTTTTTTCTTTTGAATTTTTTTTGTGATAAAATGTTTTTTCAATTCAACCTTTGGCATTTGATTTATTAAAATTTGAGCTTCGTGGTTTTTTTAGATTTGAAGCTTCCATTCAAACAATCCTGGTCATAGGTTCACATTATTTTTTTTACTTATTTTGTTTTTTATCTCATTAATCAATGTTGATTTTTTTTTAAATAGGTTTTATGATTTTTTTTTTATTTTTTTTAGAATTATTTTAATCTCATGGTCTGACTTATATAGGCTTAGTGGATCAACATGGGTAGTAAGCCCGCACCATTATTCTTTTAATTATTGTTTTTGTGTGATTAAAGCTAGGAAGAGATATGTACTGGTTGCGTAAGAACAATAGAAGGGAATTAGGACCATATTGTAAAAATTGATGTTGCCACTTTATATACGAAAATTAGCTTTAAAAGATGATGAATAGAAATTCTTTAAAAATCCTAGAAATAAAATTCACATGAAAGGGAATTTGGAAAGTTGTAGAAATTTTATGTTAATATGGTCAAAATTATAAAGATCAATTTGGATGGTCCATTTGGATAATCATCATGTCAGCTTTGAGTTTTTTCTCGCTTTTTTTTTTTAAGGTTTCTTTATTTATCAATATTAGTTTTATTATTCAATGATTTTTTAAATAAATGTATAGATGGGAAAAAAATCACTTTCATATTGGAAATGTACACAGTTAATACCAAAAGAATTTTTGAGAACAAATTAGTTTACCCCTTATTATCATTTACTTTTTTTTCTTTAACAGCTAATTAGGATAAATAACGCGTTGTTCACCACAACTACAATAAAAAATATAAGAGCTCAAGCATGTGGGTCTTAACAAAATGGATTAGGTAACTAACCTGCCTAACAACGATTGGCATTTTTTTTTTAATTTTTTAATTAATTTTTTTAAATATCTTTTTCAATTTTTTTATTTATATTTAACTTACTTTTAAATGAAAAATATTTTTTAGTTATTTTGTATGTATTTAGTTTTTGAAAATATTATTCTAATTCATCTATAATTTTTTTAACGTTTTATATAAATAAAAAATATTTTTTTTTGGATAATATTTCTAATATGTGTTACCTTACATATTTTTTTTCACTTTTATTTTATTCAACCAATTTCATGTGTATTTGTTTCTATTATCATTTGATTGAATGAGAATCTGATTTTGATAAACAAAGTCATTCAACATAAACAGGTGAAAGGCCTGTATTGCAATGCCAAATATTTTGGTCTATATATGTTTATCAGTTTTCTATTTTTATCTTCATTTATTACTAATGATTTTATTATTATTATTTTTGACACATATGGTTCTTAATTTATTTGATTATATATAAGCATAAATTTTATTTATGATTTACACTTATAATTTTTTATATTGAAATACGTGTTGGAAAATTCTACATGTATAAATTTTTATATAAAAAAAATATTTTACCTACAGCGTAACACGGGTTAAATAGCTAGTTATATCTATAATAAACATTAAAAGTGGTTGCGAGGGTTTTAGAAGTTAACATATAACTAGAGTAGCATTGAGATTGACATTAATCATCTAATAGCAATATTGATTTTAAGTTTATGCATTAAAATATTTCATTTTGGTCTCTAAAGAATTGGTTTTTTATCATTTTATTTTTTTAATTTTATTTTGTTTGAGGTTATGTGAAAAAAAATATTGATTGATACAAATCATATCTAATTTTTTTCCTCGTAGCTTTATAAATTGTCTTATTTGCACTTTTATTCCCATTTAAGAAATGATACAGTAGCATCCATACATTATTGAGTTTTCACATTTACCCTCCACTTTTCTCAATTTTAGTATGTCTTTTCAATTTAATCTCCAAAATTATTTCTTTAGAAGTTTTCGTATTTAATTTTTTTATATTTTATTAATTAATCTTGCATAATCAATTAAAATCATTGCTTTTAATTTAAGAAAAATCCTTTACTAGTATGATTATCATGATTGTTATTATTATAGAAATAAGTAACAAGCTCCTGTAATTAATATATTTTAAATTATTTGCACCTTTAATTATAGAAATTGTTGGAGTAAAGCTCAATAAACTAAAACAAAAAATATAAGTGATACGAAGCAATCATAAATTTGTTATTTCATTTAAAAAATTTGTTGTAATTTTTATAAAACAGAGGTACCGATGATTTAAAAAAATAAAAATAAAATATTTGGGAAAACAAATAGTACACGTGGAGCCATCTAAGACTTCAATCTCACATATGGACAGCAATAAACTCCAACTTATATGAAGAAAGGATAAGATAAATATTCCACCAAGACTATATAAAAACTTATCTGTTTTTAACTAAGTCATATATGCATGCACGTACTGTACTCCTTTTCTTTCCATTTACATTTTTAAACTCAGCTTGGTAACCAGTTCGATTCAAGATCTAGATTTCGAGTTTTAACTGGATCACCAGATTGTCTAGATCAATCCCTATTATAGAAATTGTTCCATCTTTGAAATTCCATATCTCTTCCTTTCCTGTTATTTCATCCATCCACTTTCCATCTTAACAAACAAAAAGTGATTGCAAGTGGAGAAATTGATTACAATTTCTCAAGTGACTACTTCACCATAAGCCAGAAACACGTTTTTTTTTTTTTAATTTCTTCTCTAAGGAAAAGAAGACCATAATTGAAAATCACACTTGTTTTAGGCAAAAGCCTAAATAAATGAAGTTTTGCACGCATTTACCTTGAATTCTTATCTTTCCGTGAACTTACCTAATAATTGTGACGTATTCCTACCTAATACTTCTGGATTTTCAAAACCTAATATTTGAAATTTTATTACTTTATGTGTTACCGTGAAAAGTGATGTGTTCCAATTTGAAATATCAAAGACGCAATCCCCTGTATTGCATCTTAAGTCATAGCTCATACCTAGCTATAATAAGGGATGAAGTTTCAAATATCTAAATAGTCTAGAATATAACTCCTAAGTTGGATAATTGGATAATTAATTAGTTCTATCAATCTCATTCATTTTTTCTAGTCAAGGTGATTGATAACTTGTATTTGATGCTTTACAAGCAAAGATAGCTTGTGGCAAGTACCTGCAAAAGATCTCTTTTAGTGAAAGTGGAGACTCTCTGATATATAAATAAATATCTTTTTATAAAGAGAAAATACAATAATATTCTAGAAAGAGATGCTCTGAAAATATATATGCAGTAAAAAATAAAGATTGTGAACCCTTATTTTAAAGGTCTCATAGTGTATTTATAACTCATTAATCTTGTTTTTTTTTTTTTGTGAAGAGGAGGGTCTCTAAAATGTAATCTTACCTTGATACCATTTAATGAGGAATAAATATCTCTTACATCTATATTAATGTTTGATGGGAATATGGTGGGTCCTTAGAGGACTTTTATACTCCTAAAAGGTATAAAAAGATTAGGGTTCAAGACTTTAAATATAGCTAAACTCATGGAGGCTGAGTTCTTCCATGAGGTTAGACTCAAGAGAGGTTGGTCATTTCCTTGAGCGTACCAAGAGAGGATGGTCATTCCCTTGGAAATGCTTAAGGGAGGATGATCGTTACCTTAATCTTGGCTAATTTTCAAGTTCAGGTACCTTGGATCTGACATGTTTATCAGATATGCATTACCTTGGACTTGGTTAATTGTCAAGTCCAAGTGCTTTGGATCTAACATATTTGTCAGACTCACATTACCTCATTCTCTAGGGCATGCTCAAAGGAGGATAATCGTTACCTTGAGCGTGCACAAGGAAGGATGGTCGTTACCTTGGCTAATTGTCAAGTCCATGTACCTAGAGTGTAGCATGTTTGTCAGACCCGTGTTCTCTTGGACTTGGCTAACTGCCAATTGCGTCGGGGTTTGGCACCCAACGTGTTGGGGCTTGGCACACTGCCAAGCCCAATCGCGTATTGGTCTAGCTAGTGCTGGACCTAGCGTGTCGGGGTTTGGCAGACTGCCGCCAAATCTAATCGTGGTTGGGTTTGGCTAGCGTCAGACTCAATGTTCCTGAGGCTAGACACACCGCCAAACTTAATTGCGTATATATTGGCTAACACCATACCTAGGGTGCCCAAAGTTTGCACAATATCAAGCCCCCACTCAGAGCATGCTTATTTTTTTAAACATGCCCAAGAAAGGATGGTTATAAGAGTTTTTTAGACCCATTAAAAATAAATTTATCCATAAGGCTAATTTGTTTTAGGAAAAATGATTAGAAATGGAAATGGGGGAACCTCATATTAATCCCCGGGTATTTATCAATTCTCAACTGGATTCCCAATTTGGCTCCCAAGGTAGCAGAACTTCCTCAATCTAGTCCCCCTTCTAAATTGAAAGAATGTATTACGCAGAAAGACCTTTTTCTGAAGAAATTTTATGTTTCTACGAAAAAATGGGAAGATTTTAAACGGAAGACCTGGTTGAGGAATAGTTGAGGGACTAAATCCTAGTTTGCTCGATGTAAGAGAAAGGCTCTCACAAACTAGAAAAATGCTTTATGCAAAGGTATATATATATATATATATCAAGTCACGAGACATTCTAGGATCCAAAACAAATCAAAGCAAAATGCTTTATGCAAAGGCATACATCCTATTGTTGGATTTCAGAACTCTTCCTTGTATCTTTCCTTGTAGCAAAAACAAAAGGGAAAAGTGATACCCGTTGCCGCACCATCATTACACTTCCATCAACACAGTCCTACTAAAAAAAAAGAAAAAAAAATACATATATATATTGAAAAGACAGGAGTACATTTGGTTCATGCACTGCTATAGCTAACAAATATTCATATTCCATGAGGATATATATCCTTGCTGGCTGAATGCGTTCTGTGGTATGTGTTACCTGCTCAAGAGAGGAAACCAACGTTCTTGGAAATAGGAGTGGTAAGAGATCAAGAAAAAGAGAAAAACAAGCAGAAACCAAACACCCCAAGGAGTTCCTCCAGCCCTATGAAGAGAGTCCTTCTCCGGCAAAGGAATGTAATGGGAAAGCCTCCTGCCATATCGATGATCATCATTGGAAAGCAAATGAACAAGCAGCAAAAGCAGCAAGGGAGACACCGAGAGGAACAGCTTCACTTGATCGAGCATGCTCTCTAACACTGGCTCGTAGTTGATGTACCATGATAGACCAACGAACATTAGCAGTATAAGCAGGAAGAAGCAGAGGTGTACTGGTAATGGAGGCTGAGAGCTGTAAGATGATGGTGATGATGATAATGATGATGAATATGAGTAACTATTGCCCATTTCTTTTTTCTTGAATAATATTTCTGATTTTTACCCAAAAAAGTTGCAATAAAAGTGATTAAGCTTGGTGTGTTGTGAAGCGAGGAAGATGCAGAGAGGGTTTATATAGAGGCGTGGAGGATGTGTAATTAATGTGTTTTTTCGTTGCTTAACGAAGGAAAAATGAGAACTTTACTTGAAAAATAAATTATTAAATCCCTCGGACGGTGGAAATTTTACTTGGCCGAGATTTATGCCATATAAAAGGTGGCTAATGAGGAAATGCCACGTATCACCGACCACTGGATAGATTAGATTTATCCTGTATGCATCAGTTTTTCAAGCTCCTTGGATTCTATCTATTTTTGGATTTACTGTTATTTTTTGACCTTTTCAAAAGAGGGGGGGGAAATCATTATTGATACACAGTAAATAGTCAGAGCAGCTCGCGCCACGCTAGGGGTAGGGTTTGTAAAAGAAAAATTAAGAAGATGGTGATTATGTTTTATAAAATAAATTGAAAAATATATAAGTTGATAAATAATATAAAGAATTGTTAATAATAATTAAGAATTAAAAAGAAAAGTTGATCATTGATTTATATGTAAATATCTAATCTAGTGACATGGATAACTTTTTATTTTTTATTTAATTATGTAGTGATAAAAATGTACATTCATATGAAACAAAATGATTTAAATCTACAAAAAAAAAAATTATTCAAGATTCTGTCTTGTTATTCATTCATTTTTTTTATTGGTAGTATTGTTTATTGATTAAGAAAATGAAAGCAATTAAATTATAAATTAGCAAAAAAAAATTAGAAGTAAAAATATATCTCTCTAATCAAAACTTGTTTTTTCTTATTCACAAAAAAAAAATGTCTCTTTTATTAAGAGTATTTTTCTAAATTAAAATTTATCTAATCTTAAAAGCAAGTTTCAATAAAAAAAATATAAATCAATAAGTTTTACATGAAATATCAAAAATAAAAAATACAAGAAAAATCATATAAAATATTTGCAATAAAATAGATATTTTGCTTGCATTAAGTATTCATGAGGAGATTTAAAAAATACATATTAGGTTGACATATAATTATTAAAAAAAATAATTGTTAATATCATCATAACAAAACTATAATATTATTTGAAAACCCAAATTCCAACATTTGTTTACTAAATAAAACTATCATATATAGGTCTCTAAACCTAATTTTGAAACCATAAAACACATTTTAATTAAAAAAATAACTCAAAAATAAAAATATAGAACATCGATTAATCTTATCAAATATCACTACCTTACCATGAAAATAGAAATTACCTTGATTCAATTTTTCGTTAAAAAATAATTCAAAAACATATATTTATAGTAGTTATCGATGTCTATAATTTATATATCCGAGAGCTTTCTCTTCTGTTATTTTTTTCAACAAATTTTTTTTTTTTTTTTCAAATACTAAAACGCAAATGTAATGGAATTACTTTATCTTAATGAAAGGTTAGGACTAATAATTTTGGATTTTTTAACATTAAGCTAACCCCCAATGTTGTTTTTTGCGCAACGAAGAGCATTAAAACTCTCAAGACCTTGACCTATTACACGAGCCAGCTGGCCGGGCTCCAGATGACAGTAACCATTTCTTTTTTATAAGTGCTAGCTCGAGGGACAGTTTTTTTTTTTTTTTTTTTTTTGAGAATTCTATTATGGATCCTGAATAATTAGGGAGGCTCTTTTGGGCAATAGTTTAAGGTTGCTCGAGAGAAAGTGGGTTACCGGTGCGATCTCTGTAAGGTCCACAGCACAATCAGCTTCGGATGGAGAGTTTTCTGTCATCTTTTGAGGCTGAGCCCCACCAATAAAGGAGGCTGTAGATTGCCTTGGATGCTGCTGCTGCTGCTGCTGCTTTCTTCTATTTTGAACGTTGCCTGCTCCACTGGCAACACAGATTTATTAATATAATAGGGAATCAAGCTTAGCTAGATCCAATCCACCGTGCTGATGAAACTGCCACTCACCTAAAGTAAAAAAGACCACATATTTTTGTTTTCTTAGACCTTAAGGGTGAAGTATATGATGACTTTGAGATTTTTTTTAATGATATATATATATATATATATTTGATTAACGTGGGTGTCTGAGTTACCTTATGTGTATCTTAATTAATATCACGGATCCTGAAATTAACGATCATATAAGTCTCCAGTGACCCTAAGATTTATGAAACTCGAACTAGTGACATTTAAAGAGCAAACTTAGAACCTGACTAATTAAACTACACCCCTCAAAATTTTAAATGATATATATTAGATAGATTATTCCTCCAGATCGATTCACAAATAATATATATATATTTTCCAAGTTGAAAAGAAATTGAAAATCAGATGATTGACTTATTATTTTTAAGCACCCAAACTTTGTAATTTATTTGAGTCAAACTATTCATAAAGACTTCTGTAAAAATATTAATAAGTCAATCATCTGATTTTCAATTTCTTTTAAACTTGGAAAAACATTAATCTCACCTGCGACGACGTATTACGTGCGGCGTATAACGTGCCACTAGTCTAGTCAGTAACTAAGGAGTGACTTTACAGGACGTGTTGCTATACTAGTGGGCCAACAAAATAGAAGATGTTGCTTATGGGCTAAAAAGATCAGAGTTGCTAATCCAATGGGCTCGAAGTACAGAGAGCTTTCAAAAATCCAACGGGCTGACCATGTGCTATCAAAATTCCAAACCCTAATTTTCCTATCCAAATCCATGTTCATGTATGTATGCATGGTGTCATCAAAACATGCAGCACAAGCCACGACCTTAAATGAAGGCCCATGGCACCTGGATGTTTCGGTCAATCATGCATAAACAGAGGGTATATTTGTATTTATAATATTTTTAATTTATTTTTAATATTACCACGTTAAAATAATTTAAAAAAATAAAAAATAATAATTTAAAATAAAAAAATTAATCTTTTATAAAAACACTCTTTATCTGTAAAAACAAACTGAATTTTGAGAATTAAAAATGACCACATGTTAAGATGAGTTCAAATTATTTGAATAAAAAAATTCAATTGATTTCTTTTTTAAATTGTACCTACACTATTTTTTTTATTTTCTAACAAAGATTATTATTTTTTAAATTATATTATTTTTAATTCGAATTTCAGTAATATCTTGAATAATTCAGTTAATTTGCCTACCTTCAATAAAAATTAGAGGGCACATAGCATTATTGTTCTTTTGTCAATGGCTGTGTGGTGAACTGAACAACTTTGCGGTCCACTTTCTGTTTCAATTCTCAATTAATCTTGGACCGTTGCAGGCCCCACCACAACATGCTCTTCTCCACAAAACTCCTCCTTTACTTTTTTTTTTATTTTATTTATGTGGATGTTCGGGTCAGTTTGCGCGCGCTATAACTAATCTCATGATTCATTAAACATCCTGTAAACTCAATAGACATATAAAACACCGCAAAAATAACAAGCATATACATAAAAGCTCAAATCCAGAAGCAACAGGAGGAGACAAGCTCCACCTACCTCCGCCAAGACCCTCAGTGCACTCCTCCTTTACATTGATTGCCTCTTCTTGTACGCATTGCCACCCTCTCGATTTTTAGCGAACCCCACTTGACTTTGACTATAATAAGCCGATGAATTAAAATGGATGAAATTCTTCAATTGAAAGTTCTATATATATATATATATATATATATATATATATATATATATATATATATATATATTAATTTAATATAAAGTGATAGCAGGTTGGGAATGACAAAGCAGTAGATAGTAGATGCTATTTTAATAAAAGTTTCGAGAAAATAACACATATTAAAAAATTATTTAAAAAATAATATAGTTTAAACATAAAAATGATGATTAAACAAAATCGCTGGTTATTTTAAAAATTATATATCTTTTTTTCTATTTAATTAACATGTATAAAAAATTATCCTAAAATTTTATGAAGATTCAATAAATAAAAAATAAAATTAAAGATCCAATTATCAAGAAAAAATAGGTTACTGGAAACAAACTAGAGATCTGTTTTACACATTCTTAATATCGTTAAAAAGATCTCAACAAGATGATTCTAACCACAAATTAAAAAACTATCAAACTTGGTTGTTATTTGTTAAGAATTTTATTTGGGGTTAATTACAACCATATTTGGTGTTTTTTCAAGATCTAATTAAAATTATCTTGTCAAAATATTTATAGCAGTACTGATATGTTTACAAAATAAAGCATTTATATATTTCTAGTGACTCAGTTTTTTTTTAGTTTTTATTTTTTTAACCATATTTTTTTTCTTAACTATTTCATCTTGAATTTTATTTCTTAACTATTGAAATTTATGTTAACTTTTATTTAGATTAATTAATTTACAAAATCAACATGTTTTAAAATATTTTTCAAATAATTACTGTAACAAAACATTTAGCAGACTATCTTATTTTCAAATAAAAAATCCGATGGTAGACTGATGAGATGGATGACGTGGCTGCTTCATGAGGGGATTCAATTAATTCATTCATTCAAGGAAGGCAGCCTCCTCCATCTCTCCCTCGGTTTTATCATTCTTTGATTCCTTCTCAAAGCATCTCCAATGGAACAGGGGTAATATGGTCTTCTGGACCAGCAAGCTTTGACAGAGGTCGGTTACAGAGGGGATTTCCTTGCATTATTATAATATTTTTTCAGCAAAAATAAACCGCGTTTCCCTTCATTCGCTCTCCACTCCTCCACTGATTCAAATGCAATCCCCCTATTGCTATTGTATGTATTAATTATTTAATAATTAATGAATTACATGAAGTTCTAATCCAAATCCAATCCTATCCTATAGAAATTGACCGAAGAAGGAAATACAGAGAGTGAATTTGGAGGATTTCGTTGCTGCCCTTCGTCTTCTCCCTCGGGTTCTTCATTCTCCCTTTCTTTCTTTCTTGTTGACTTTCTCTATTTATTTTTATTTATCATGCTTCATAAGTGTAGTGTGGTGTGGTGTGGTGACATGTGTACAGTGCATACAAATTTTACGGCTAAATTCCATTACCCAGATGATTGATGATGGACAACTGAATATCAACTACTTACCAACTTGATATATTCTTTCTAATTTGATAGATTTAACCTCTTCATTTTCACAATGATTCAATCTTTCTTTGTCCAAATTGGTTGGGTTGCTCTCATCTATTTTAAAATTGAAGAAGGTGATTATTTTAACAGAAATGATTCCCGTTCCTTTGTGATAGATGCTTGAGTTGAATTCTCTGTACTTGCTATGAAGGATGCTTGGTATTCCTTATGTTAGAAAGATTTTGACTTTGGAAATTGTTAAATTAGTGGACTTGATATCTTTCTCTTCTTTGCAGGTTCCCACAGTCCAGGAACTGCACTTCTTGGAGAGTTTCAAAGAGGTACAGAATCCAACCCTGTAAAGCACAATGGTTAATGATGTTGAAGATGATGATTCATGCCCAAAGCCTGTTGGAAGAAGCTCTGTTTTCTATTATGGTGTCGGTCATATGCTAAACGACATCACGGCCGCCTGTTGGTTTACTTATCTTTTATTGTTCTTGACAGAAATTGGACTGTCCCCTAGGTAACTGGTCACAAGTTTTTGTAGTAATACTACCTTGGTGCTATATTTTATATCTGATATCTAGCTGCGATTTTGTGCATATCTGTGTATGCCTGCGACTTTTCACCTTTCTTTTTTTATTTGCCTGATAAGAAACATACATGAGAAGCACTTATGGTTTATCCCGTGCATCATTGGATTTAGCAGTTATTAAAAAGGATGTAATGATGACTTAACAATTTCTCCCCCTCTCTATCATAACAAAATCAAAATGTTTGATGAATTTGAGTGTGTAAGTTTTATATATTTCTTGAAAAAGTGGAAACTCTCATGAGATGAGAAATCAGAAAGTACCTAATCTGCATGATACATTTCCTGGAAATAAAGAGGCAAAAGACTCAGGTGAGATAATCATGTTATCAAAACTGTTTCTTATTGGTATAATTACTGAAAACCAAGCAATAAAGAAGCTATAATGACAGACATGTTTCTGTTGATGTAAGTACATCCTTGTTGTAGTTCGTGATTTAAATTGCTTATTTTGCAGGGATGCTGCTATAGTTATGCTAGCAGGTCAGATAGCTGATGGATTTGCTACTGTATTTGCTGGAGAACTGGTACCTTTAAACTAATTATATTGCAGCACCTCATTTTTTTATTGTAATTTCTCGATTTGCTCGTCTCAAGGAATTGATATTATATATGTGGTCTATGATTGTTTTTGAAAAAATGTCTCAGAAAAATATAGATCCACCTTAGTTTTTGTATGTCCAATGATTTGTGCCTGAAGAAACCAAAAACACAGCCAGCCGGATAGATAATACTTAATTTCACTAATGATTTATAACAGTGAGATGTTGTACATCAGATTTTTTAAATTATGCAACACAACTTTTGAAAGGATATGGTGAAACCCGTAATAGAAAAATATATGCGATGAGGCTTATGGGGGCTAAAAGGTTCAGTCTTTCTGCAGATCTTGAGGGGTTTGTATTTAATATTTAACTGTTTACCTAATAAGTATCTTGGTTTGGAAAGGCAAATATAAATGATTAAGGATTCAGAACAGGCTGCATTGACTTTGCTTTTTAGTTTGCCCTAATATACATATTCAATGAACTTTATGCTTTGCTTGTTGTTTTATTGATTCTCTTATGCAATTATCAACTGTAATTTGGTTTGGTCTATATTCACGACTGTGCTTTGGCTTCCAAATACAAGTGGAGAATAAAACAGGAGAGAAAAGGAGCTTCTTGAACTGTTGTTTGTATCTATGATTATTTTAACACTTCTGCATTGATAGAACTCTTTATTTGGTATAGGTTAGTTCAGCAGAAATTAGCCAATGGTCTATGGCTGTTATTAAATTTGTGTCAAGGATTAAAAAACTGACCATATGGTGACAAAAACAGGGAAATTTACAATTTTTACTTTATTTCAAATTTCACCTTTAATTCTTCTGCTTATTCATTTTTAACAAGTTGTAATAATATCATGGAGCATTGCCTAAAACATGGATGCCTATGCTTTGTATTTGGAATTGAAAGATGATATCAGAATTTGACAGATGAATGCAATATATCTGAAATTTTTGTTTCCTCGTCATTGACATATTTGAGATTCTAAATTGTTGAATGATTTTATGTGATTTTTTTTTTTGGATAATTCTTGGTCTTTCTTTCTAGGAGTAATTTTTGTTTTTTTAACTGTTTGTGTGATAGATAGACAGGTTTGGACATTTCAAAATATGGCATGGTGCAGGATCTATCTTGGCTGCCATTTCATTTTCTTCAGTTTTTGGTGGTTGCTTGCCATGCAAAATCTTGGCTTCCTCGTCACCAATAATAGAAACTATTTCATACAGCACGTCTGCTGCAATCTTCAATGTGGGTTGGGCTGCCACCCAAGTGTCACACATGTAACGATCTCCATAGTTTAGTTATGCTTGCATTCACTATTCTTAATTCTTCAAACATGAGGGACAATTTGGTTTTCTACATACATCAATAATTTTTAAATTTCCTTAATCTTTCCACTGCTTGATAGAAAAGCCGGAGCAGTATCCAATTGTTTTGTTTAGACATAAACAAAGAAGAAAAATTATCACCAAATCTCCATTTTACTTTGGTCATATATCTCTTAAACTCCATGGAAGAGTTACAGTATGTTGTAATTGCATCTTTTAGAAAGTTGCAGCATTTGCACTTTCAACTTCAATTTTTCTTTTTGTTAAGGTCCATGGTGAATTGCATCTCACTGAATTCAACAAGCAGGGTGGTGATGACAAGCTGTCGGAATGCTTTTACCATGGTTAACTTCTCTGACTTTTGGATTAGTGCTTTATTTCTTTCAGTACTTATCAATGCATATTTTCTTGTTTTGTTTTAATCTCCAAATGTTGTATAGGTTGCGAACCTCAGTCTTTATGCTGTTGCATTAGTAGTATTCAGTACCACTAAAGCAACAACACCTTCTGATATTGAAAATCAGGTATGAGCTTGCTCTGTTGATTTTCTTCGAAGAACTTACTTGGGGTCATGTCTTTACATCTGCCTCGAATGAGCAGTACCATTGGATTGCATACACTTCAATTTTTATAGGATGCTGCTTTGTGGGAATATTTCATCTTGGGACTAAAGAGCCAAGGTACTGCTTTATGTCCTCACCTTTTTTGCATTACTTGGATGGTGTTTTGGTAATTGGTTATGTTGCCTAGAGTACCAGAATTGTGATGAATAACTGTGATGACGAGTACTGATTACTTTTAGATGAATATATTCTTCTACTTGTCAAGGTGCAGTCTGAATAATCATGTCCAGCCCTTTCCATTTATCTCATAAAACATATGCCACTTTGTTATTTGAATTTGTACACAAAGTGATTGCTTTTAATGCTAGTTGGTTATAGTAATATAATTAGCCTTTTAATGCAGATTAAAGATACGTGTACATGGAACTAGTTATGCAAGGATATCATGGGCTTACTGGTTCAAGAAAGTTTTATACTATCAAGTTGGTCTTGTCTATATGCTTACCAGACTTGCACAAAATGTTTCACAGGTCAGAACACTTTTCCTTTGTCTTGCTTGGCACTTATTTCATTTAATCTCAAGTTACTTATTTTGTTGAATATATGATACACTAGATATATGCGGGGAGCCAAAGGTCCCCATGGACTTATTCTGTTTTAAAGGACAAATTTCTCTGTGTCAATCATTTTCCTGGAAGAATTGTCCTTTGAAGTCCCTAAAGAGCATGAGAAAAATTTTGCTAGAAATTGGCTTTCCTTTTTTTTTCTTTTTAATAATTTACAAGCACTCCACTGCATTACTATGTGTATGCAAGCTATCTGTCATTTTGAAAGAAAATATCATTCATTGTAAGTAATTTTTACACCCAGATGGCTTTGTTTTCTCCAGGCATATCTTGCATTCTATGTTATTGAGGATATGCGGATGGCAAAATCAGCTAAAGCTTTGGTAGGTTCCCAGACATTATCAGCATCAATTTTATCAGTTTTATGTGTATTGTCTTTGGAAAATGAATAAACTGATAACATGTCTGATTGTTGGAAGTAGGTTCCTGCAATCATCTATATCAGCAGCTTCATTGTATCTATCATTATGCAGGTGGTCCTCGTATACCTTATTTGAAATCATTACATGATCTCTGCATGTTCTTCCCTTTCATTGATAATTAGGCTTCATATATCCATATTCTAGGAAATGTATTGGACTGGACAACGCCTGAAAGCCTACTATTGTGCTGGTGGAGTTCTCTGGGTATTCTGTGGCGCAAGCATCCTCTTTTTGCCTCGAAGCTTGAGTGCTTTCATGTATGTCATATCAGTATTTATTGGCGTAGCGAATACTCTAATGACGGTATGGCATAGTATTCTGCACTTTAGACTTTAGTTTATGTGGTGGAATTGTGTGGTTAAATCCCCACTCTTAGTTATTCTTTGGTTTCACAGTCCTATTAGTCTTTCTCCTGATTCCCCATGAGTGTAAATGGTTTCTTGAATTCTTAAGGAAATAATACAAAAGAAAATTTGTATATGAACTTTGTTGGCATGATGAACTCTCCTAGTCCTGTGACAGATTGACCAAATACACACACTATAGGCTCCTGTTTGGGACTGCAGCCTAAACAGAGGTTGGCCAAAATTCAACTTTTTTTTTTGCTTAAAATTATTATTTTTTTGTTTTTGAATCGTTTTGACGTGCTGATATCAAAAATAATTTTTTAAAAAAATAAAAAAAATATATTATTTTGATGCATTTCAATTTTGAAAAACAACCGCAACCACACTCTCAAACACCCCTTTAAGTTTTCAATATTTAAGTGTCATTGATGGTTTTTAGTCTTGATCTTAGTTTATTATACATGGTCTTACCTTTGTACGCACTGTAATAAAAATGAAATTATAGATTGGTGGTAGAATACTGTTATATGGAACACCAGCACAAAGGGAAAGAAAAATATGGACCTTGAGATTTTCATATGGGAATTCCAAGGCTAGTTTGTCTTGCTATGGCACTATCCTATTTTTAAAATCTTGTATTTTAGTTTCTGTTAATTATTGATTCAAGGTTGTTCACACCTTTCAATTTTGTGAATTACTTAAATTTATTGCTCTTGTTGTTGTTGTTGTTGTTTCTATCTTTTTCCTCCTTTCATGTTCCTTTATCCAAATATGAATCACAGATAACAGGAGTAAGCATGCAAAGTGTTCTAGTTGGTTCAGATCTAGATGGCTGTGCATTTGTTTATGGATCTTTGAGTTTCCTAGACAAGGTTTCGTGTGGACTTGCTGTCTTTGTGCTTCAGTCTTTTCAAAGTAAGTCTTCACCAACTGCAAGGCCTGTTCTAATCTTTTATTCACACAAAAAGTAGAGAAAAAACAAGGCTGGTTGTGGTGTTTGCTTGGCAACTGTAGTTGGGAGACTCTGTATTTCTATGTCAGAGTAGTATTACCTCAATGGTGGGAGATGGTAGATATACCTTTTCAACAATTTGTTTCTAGATGCTGCATCAGAATATGAAACCTCAGTGGTGTTTTAGGGTTGACTGTGGTCTACCGCCCTGGAATAACCATCACAATTACATGATTCTTACTATTACCATGAATTTAGACCATATGAAACCACAAATTTAAATTGAGCATGATATTGTCCCATTTAATAAGCATTCTTACAGAGCCCTTTGGTTTGTTCATGGCTTACCTACTTAACACCATCCACATACTTCAATGCAGGCTCCTCACCGAGATCACAAGAAACCCTTTCTACAGAATATATTTCTGTCACAAGATATGGCTTGGGTCTGCTTCCAGCTGTTTGTTCACTTACTGGGATGGCTATTACATACACTATGAAACTCCAGACACCTCATTCAAAATCCTTGATGGAACCGTTGTTGGAATGATTTACAAAAGCATCCAATTCTGTATAGACAAACCCTAACTTGCTCAATCCATCGATGCAATTTGAATACCAATGTGAATGTGACCCAAGGCAATCCCATGCAGCTAGAAGTGATGGAATGCAGATATACTTGGGACCACGTCGGGGGATTTTTTTAGTTTTTGACTCCCTTTAGGGATGTGATCATTGATATTTAATTTATGCTCACAAGGTGTTTTATTAAATAGGATCTTCATAGTTTAATACTAACCTTGTTTCGCACGTTGTTTAGAAACGTTTGTATGAAATCTCAGGAAATATAGTTATTATAGTCATTATGAAATTTATTTTGATGAGTCTATTCCAGCTGAAATTTCTGTTCCATTCTTACTCGTTGCATGCTGTAGCTGACAACTTGGTTAAGCAAGCAATCGACAGGAATAGTTAGAATGATTTTACGGGAAATGAGTTTGGAATGTTAATAGGAGATTTGAACTTGATTGTTTTTTTTTTTTAGTGTTTTTTTTTTTTTTATCTTTTTATTATTATTATTATTATTTTTCTTGCTTTTTATATAAAATTTTACTAATTTTAAAAATAATCCAGATTATCTTGAGTTTTTTTATTTGTTGTTTTATTTATTAAATTTAGTTTTTTTAATTAAATTAAATTAATTAATCAAATGCTAACTTCACAACAGTTTGTTTGATTTTATTTTTTGGGTTGTTGCTTTGGCGACGAAGGCTGTTTTTTTTAGTGTCGTTATGGAGTCTTTTGCAATGATACTAGAACCATCTTAGTGAGCTGTTTCTCATTAAGGACTAGTGTCCACATTTACGTAAAGATAAGTCTCCAACAAGTTTTTTTTTTTTTCATTTTCTCCCGAATATGGTGTTGATATCTTATTTTTTTTAATGGTTAATTATTGCTTCTTTTTTTTTATTGTCAATGTTTTTTTTGTTTAATCTTATTGTTAGATTAACCAGGCTGGGTCTTGGATCTTTTTTAGTGCCCGTTTGGCACTGCGGCAGCGGCTGCGGCAAAAAACAAAAGCTGAATTAAGGTGTTTGGTTAATCCAAACTACATATTTTTTCACATGGGTCCCACCTAATAACTGAGGTCGAACCTCAGCTCATGAGAAGCAGGTTTTATCTGCTTCTCCTGCGTTCTTCTCCTGCGGTCTTACCTACGTCTTCTCTTGTGGAGAGTGAACTCTCCACTGTTCGTGGAGAGTTCACTTGAACAGTGGAGATCGGACCCGGTCCAAAGCTATAAAAATGTATTGAACCGGGTCCGACTCAGTAAAATTTTTTTTTTTAATTTTTAATTGTGTTTTATTCGAAAAAACTAATGTTTCACATTATTCAATAACACTATATAAATTAGAATAAGATCACTTGATGACGTAATATTTATAGAATTTGATTACAATCCCAATTTTATTTCTGATGATATTTTACCTGATGTTGTTGCGCGCTTACGAAACCAATGAAACTGTAGTCCTTGTCGGATGTATTTCATACGTGATGGAATTGTAGATAGTTTAATGGAACAATATAAATTATTTTATATAAAGTATTATTTATTTCATAATGTAATAACAATATTTAAATAAATTAAAAACATTTAATATATATATTAATTATTTTATAACCTCAATTTGAAAAGCATTTTTTTAACCAAACACATTAAATTACTTTTTGCTCAACCTCAGTTTTAACCACATTTTTAACCAAACATATATTTTTTCAAATCAACCTCAACTAAAAGTACTTTTTATAAAATAACTTTTTTCAAACCACAACCACAACAGCAACCACAATACCAAACACACTCTTAGTTCTTTAAAAGTGCTAGCAACCCCTTAGCATTATTTTTTCATGTTGGGAAAAAAATTATTCGGTTAATGGTGCAGCTTGAATCATTTATATAGTTTATGTTTATTACATCACACTAATGATTTTGCAAGAAAAATTATATTAAAAAAATTAAATGCATATTAAAAATTCAAAAGTATGATTAAAAAAAAACTTGCATCATGAACATGGATGCATTGTTTTAAAACCTGGATGGGTCCATGCATAAACCCAGGATCTAGGATTTTGGATTAGTCTAGGATAAAAAAAAATACAAAAAAAATAATAATAATTAACACAATAAAAAAACTAGGTTGATTTGAAAATCTAGTTGATCCGGTCAAAACCTGATCATCAACTCGTTAACTTTTTTTTTATTTTTTTTGTTAAAACAATGTTATTTTGATTTTTAATTTTTTTTTGTTCAACTCTCTAGACCCGTGATTCAAGCTTAGCCCCGAATCAACCCCAGATCATGTTTTATGCATGTACGATTGTTCGTAAAGAAAATCAAAACAAATGATAAATTAAATTGCACAAATTAAGCAGCATAAAGGACTAGTAATTTCTATTAATATCTTGATGAAAAATTACAGCATAACAATAAGAAATCACCCAATGCATGAGTAGAATCAAAACATATATACTGTCCCCCTCTTGAAATATATGGCTGGCCTACATGGGCAACCGGAGAAGTGGCTTTTTCCGGGATCCATTATTAATGTGTGTGTCACGCTTGACCCTGATCAAATGGCTCACCATCTTGACATAACGACCCACCATTCCTTTCAGCTTCAATCCTTCCATTCCTTCCTTTGCTTGTTTCCTTGTTACTACTAATTGAAGCTGCTGCTTTTCTTCTCCCTTGAAATGCTGGCCAAGCGAATTCTTGCCTCCTAGTAATAATTTGCTCTCAATATTTTCATTATCTGATCCGACCCTTGTTTCCCCCACCAGCAGCCTGCTTGCTTCACTTTCTTCGTTGCCTGCGTTCTTCATTATAAGTTGCTTCAAGCTGCTCTTACGACTCTCTCCTTCTTCATGACCGCATTCTTTTGTGAGAACGCTTTCTGCTCCTCGATCATGACCAACATCTTCAGCAGCATTTCCTTCTCGTGGCGCGCCTGTTGTGGGATTTTGATTGGTTTCTTTCAGATTCATCAATGGCTTTCTTGTTCTCCTGGACATGGTAATATCATAGCGGGGTTTACTAGGAACATTATTTCCTCGATCACTTCCCATTGTTCTTACTCTGTGACCATTACTCGCAAAAGGGAAGAGTTTTGAGCGCTTGATGCTGTGCCAAGAAACGAAAATCAAGATAAAAGAGAAAGAAAACAGGAGGATTTAAGTCTGATAGAGAGGTTTACTTTGTAAACAATCAAAGAGGTGAAATGTCTGTTTTTGGATTGGTACTTGTCCATCTCTCGCAACTGAATTATGAGCAACCTTCCTCCTAGAATTTTTGTTCTCTCTTAGATTTTGATCAGAAGACATGAAATGGCACCAAACAACTACAATTCTTTCGTTATGCTAATTACTCTTTATAGAAATTTTGACTATTCTATAGTACCGCACTGCGTAAAACTTTTTAATATTTAATATTTTTATTAAATTCGGTTCAATTTTGAAATTTTTTTATTTAATTTAAAATTATATCATGTGAGAGTTATTTTAAAGGTGATTCAATCAATTTAGACAGTTCAAAAACAACTTAGTCGACTCTTAACCTTACTTTTTATTTAGTCTAATAAACCTTTTGGGAACGCCGTGTAAATCGCATTCCTAAAAAATTTAAATATTGTTTTTTGCTAAAATTTAATATAGTTTGTATGTTTTGGATCGTTTTGATGTGCTGATGTCAAAAATAATTTTTTAAAAATAAAAAAAATCATTGGCATGCATTTCGGCACGAAAAGTTATTTGAAAAACAACCACAACCACACTGCCAAATATGCTCTAAATTTAAAATTAAATAATGTAAAAATTATTATAATATGATTTAATTTATCTAGTCAATTCAAAAGCAATCTCAAATAACAAATAACTATTAAAAAGATAATTAAAAAAATTACTGATTATTTAAACATGGAAGCTTCCATGATATTTCTCTCTTTTTTTTTTTTTTTTTTTTTTGGGTAGTATAGAAGTAAAGGGGGGGAATAGCTTCTAACTGATGGTAAGAAAATTTTAGGTCACATCTTTTCTTTTTTTTGGCAGGTGACTTGGTAGCTTTCAGTGGACAACGAAAATAAGCTTCAGTTGGTGCAAATTTCATTCATCTTTTTTGCATCGAACAAAAGAGAAATAATTATTTGAGTTTGATTTGAAGGAAGGAAAGAATTGAAGGAAGTTTCATGGAGGTTTTAGTATATGACGAGTCAATCAATCATGAATAGGTGATAGAACATGTCAACAGAAGGAATCTATCACCTCTGCTATATGCGTCAACTTTTCATTTTATGTAGATGAAAGGGAAAATGTAAACAAATTCATAGAAAATAATCTCACTCCACTAAATAATTCGCTTATTTTATAAAGTATTTTACAAAAAATTATATTACAATATTTTTTTTACTTTTTAAAATAATATATTAAAATAATTCAAAAATATTAAAAAAATTATAATCTTATAAAACACGATTTTAACTAGATTCCCGAAAACCAAAAGAAAATGCCGGAGATAAGGAGAACACAAACATTTCTCAGGAAAAAAAAATAGAATGAAAAACAAGATCCAAGAATATTTAAGTTGAAATTAAATTGACTTATTCATAGTTTTTAGAGCCAGCCCGATTCAAGTCCGGATTTTAACCGGATTACCGGGTCGTCAGAGTCAATTCTTTTTTAAAAAAATCAAAATGATTTTATTTTAATAAATAAAAAACAAAAATCAATAAATTATAACTGATTTTTTAATCAGGTCGTCAAGTTATATCCAGTTTTTTCTTCTTTTATTTTTTTAACCCGACTTAATTTTAATCCTGAATCAATCGGATCCTAGATTGAGTTGTCCAGCTGGACCTTAAAACTATAAACTTATTGTTGAGTAGTCGTGATTGTTGTTTGGAAGAAGCCGGGCAGCTGTTTATATATATATATATATATATATTCTTTTGAACTCATGGGGCTGTGGAAGGTTAGAATTTAAAAAGTAAGCCGAGCCTTGGCCTAATTTAGTAATGTGACTCTCTCTCTCTCTCTCTAGGATTCAGGCAGTGGCATCAGCCGTGTAACTTGAGAAAAGAACTCATGTCATGGGGGCTGTGGCATGGCATTCGAGTGTTTTTTCCAAACTAAGTACTGAGAAAAGTTTTTCAAATCCAGTACAGTGTAACTGGTTGCGCCTGTCTTATCCGTGCAGCTTGAGATACGCCAGTACAGTGTTTTTAACTCGTTTTTTTTTTTTTAATTCTTATATTTGATTAATTTTAGTTTCATTATTATAATCATTTTATCTGCTATTTTTGCACAATTTTTTACACTAAAGTTAATGTTTATTTCTTAATGTAATTGAAAAAAAAAAGTTAGTTTTTACCCAAAATATTTTTTTTTGCCCACCTTAAATAAAAATAAATTTAATTAATGAAACTATTTAAATCTAAAATTATATAAAACTTAAACCACCATATAAGAATTTGGATAAAGAACAAAAAAAAATACACAAACAAAATAATAAGTAGGAGAGAGAAAATAAAAAAAAGATGAGACATTGTAGATCTTTCTCTTATTGAAACAATATTTACGAGATAAATTCATACATACCAAAAATTTTTATTTTTAGAGGTGCTAGCGAGTTGCATATTAGATTGGGAAATTATTTTCTTTTCTACGAAAGATGGTCGAGATGTTTCTGTGTATTCACATATGGCATGGTTACTCGAGCTGAGATACTAGTACCAACTAGTACTAGGATCTTGGATCTTGACCGGGTTTTTTATAGATAAAAATCGAAGTTATATTTGATCTGAAATTCATGTAAATCATTAAATCAATTCAAGTAACCCGATGTAACCTGGATAAGTATATCTATACTTAACATTTTGTTTTAGGGATGGAGATCCCGACCTTCCCCTCTTCTTCCCTTGTGCTTGGGTGTTTGCTTGTCTAAATGGGAATTAAGAGGGATGGAGACACCACCAAGAGGTGGTGGTGTCTAAGAGATCAAAATGAAAGAAACTGAAACAGAAAAAGGAGAAAGATGAGGAGGGAGAAGACCACCTTTTGGATCCATATCAGCGAGGGAATTCTATAGCCTTCTAGGGGAGTTGAAGGGGTGGAAGGTTTTGGGATAGTTTGTTTTTGTATTTAAAAAATAATTTTAAAAAATATTATTATTTTTATTTTTTTATAGTTTTAGATCGCAAAATAATTTTTTTTAAAATATATTATTTTGATGCGTAAAAAATATTTTAAAAAATAAACATCATCATACTTTCAAACACCTTTTTAATAGCGTTTGGTAAAAATTAATTTTTTAAAATTAATTATTTTTAAATATTTTTGAATAGCTATGATGTATTAATTTTAAAAATAAAAAAATATGTTATTTTAATATATTTTTAAATAATAAATACTACTATAATATCAAATATTCCTTTTAATATAAAAAGGTGAGAAGATTTAAGAAATAAATTAAAAATTGATTATTATATTTATAGATTTGTAGGGCTGACTTAACGTAGAATAAAAAACTTAATGTGATTTCAAAATTTTATTGTCATTTAATTGGGTATATTTTTAAAATGATAGGGTGTTTGGGAATATGGTACCAATTATTTTTTAAAATGTTTTTTATTTTAAAATATATTAAAATAATATTTTTTTAAATTATTTTTTATATCAACACTTTAAAATGATATGAAAACATCAAAAATAGATTAATCTAGAACCAGATTACTTATACCCTAATCGTTTAATTGGGTTTATTTTTAAAATGGTAGACAAGTAGGATGTTTGAGAGTATGGTAGTGATTGCTTTTCAAAGTATTTTTTATTTTAAAATATATTAAAATAATATTTTTTTTATTTTTTTTAAATTATTTTTGATATCAACACATCAAAATATTATAAAATCATTAAAAATATATTAATTTAAAGTAAAAATAAAAATAAAATTTTTTAAATTTTTATAAAAATACTTTCAAAACACAATATCAAACAACAATACTAGCATCTTCCTTGCTTTTACATAAATTATCCACAGATGGTATTTCCTCTTTCTCTCTCTTTTCTTTCACAAAACCTTCAGTTTGAAACTTGTCCTCCCATTCTGATTGGTTTGATTCCGCAGAGGAAAATGCCACTAGAAGAAGGGCATTTTGCTGACATTGGTCTTCTGGGAAAAAAGAGAGAAGAAACTACTATGTAGCACACAAAATAAAAGAATGGCATAACAAGCGACATGTTAGGCTACAAGAAGGGTATTTTGCTGACATTGGTCCTTTTCTTCCAAAAAAACAAGTTGGTATAAAAATATTTAGTAAATATTTTGTTTCAAAAACATTAAGAGATAAAAATGTATATTTTAGCAAATATTTTTCAAATAATATTATTCTATCAAACTTTTAATTTATTATTCTAATTTATTTTTAAGAAAATCATGAAAAGTTTGAATAAATCTTTTGTTCTTGCTACTAGCTAGCTAGCTTTGTCTGTTTCTCTTATCTGCTGGATAAACCTAGGAGCCTGCGCTTTCTTTCACTTGTGCGGAAATCTCAAGCTCAGGAATCACATGATCTCCTTTTGACATGTGTCCCATCCATTCTGCCAAAACAGCTTTGCACCCTCTCCCATGTCGTTGCACTCAGTCGCAGCATTGAGATTCTGATTGCGACTTCACCTTTCTAGGATCATCTCTCTCTCTGCATTGGGATATGGTGATTCTGTTGCAATCTTATTACTACCGCTGTGCTAGCAAAAAACCAAAAGGAGCAAAACGCAGCATAGGTGTTTCACATGGCATCACTCACGCCTGGGTTGCTCTCCAAGCTACTGGAGAGCGCTGGCAACAAGGACGTGAGAGTCACTGGAGAGCACCGCTCTGCCCTTCTTCAAGTTATAGAGATCTTGCCCTCTCTCTCTGGAGCCCCAAATGATCCTTGGCAGAGCCAAGGATTCTTCGTGAAAGTCTCAGACTCTCTGCATTCCGCTTACGCCTCCATCTCTGATGAGGACTCGGACTTGATTTACAATGACAAAATCCAACTGGGCCAATTCGTTTATGTTTCGCGCTTCGAGTTTTCTGCCTCTGGCTCTCCTGTTCCTGTTCTTCGTGGGCTGAAGCCTGTGCCCAATAAGAGAAGGCCTTGCGTTGGGAATCCTAAGGATTTGGTGTCCAGCGATTCTTTGCCCAGTAGTGGTATTAGTTATGTTACATCAACTGATTTTAGCAAGGACAAGGAGAAGAAGAAGTTGATAAGTCGACAAAGACTATCCAAGATTAACAATATTGTCAAGAAATCAAACATTGTTGTGGAGGATTCCAAGCACATGAAAAGGGATTCTTTGGATCAGACGAGGAGATTGAGTTTGGACTCTGCTAGGAGGATCTGGGAGCACCAAACTCCCACCCCAAAAACTGTTCCTCTTAATAAATCATCAAAAACTGTATGTTTTTGCTTCTCCTTCTTTCCTGTTTTCAATTTCCTTGAGAGTCACTACACCATGCATTATTTTGATTTAGTACTGTCAACTAAATGCATTCTTCACTTCACATTTTTTTTTTCACAATCATTTTCTTTTATCTAAAGACTAGCTCTTCTGCTTCAAATTTATTGAACTCATACTTGCTTCATATACCAACATTCATTGCCTAGTTGAAAGTATCCCAATCACATCATACTCTTACTATGGAGTAGACGGGATAATCCATAGAAAGAAAGTAATTGTTTTACTGAGAAACAACAAGCATTTGTTTACTGAAATCATATCCCTGTCATGTGCTTCTCAATTTAAGGGTCCATTTATCTACGCCCTGAAACATACAATGATGCTTGTTGTGTCCAGTACCATTTATCTACGGTCAGTGTTTATTACCTGTTTCTGTGTAGGTTCGTTCCGATAAGAAGGTTCCTTCCAAGATTGACTCGTCACACAAGCGCCTATCTTTGAGTCTTTCCCCATTGAAAACCAAGAATGGGATCTCTTCATCCATTCCAACTGTCAAGCCTTTGAAAAAAGATTTGAAGTCAACTACTGACCATGTTATTCCTAGCCGACTGGTTCAAGTTCCCCTGATTTCCAAAACTTGGTCCAAATATAGAATTTCCTGGGATGCAATTCCTCCTGCCATTCACCATCTCGGAAAGGTCTGAAGTTATACCGGATTATGAGATTCTGTTCCAGATTGTACCGTTGCCAAGTTCTTTGTAAATTCTCTTTTCATCAGAAAAAAGAACTCAGTTCTTATGTTCTTGGTGGTTTCAGGAAACTCTATGTTGTAAGAATGCTGCAGTTTTGGCTGCTGCACGTGCGCTTGAAGAAGCATCGGCTGCTGACAATGTCATTCATTGCATGCAGTATGAATCCTTTGGCCTTTTCTTTCTTTCTATTGTCAACTTGTTGAATTCCTAAGGTTTTTCATATCCTGCAATATTGTTGCTGACTTATGAACAACACCCCTCTCCCACCCCTCCTTTTTCATAGTCATTTGATTAAAATTTTAATCTAACTAATGAGATTTTGCTTTCTGGCTGTCATCAGTTTGACGCCAACTTAACAAGTGTTGATGAAGGTTATCAGTTGGATAATGGTGCAAAGCTTTGAACTGCGTTTTCTTGGGTGTTAGGCTGTAAAATATGGAAAGAGCCTTTATAAGAGATAATTTAGGGTGCGTCAGCACCTACGTTCTCTTCCCAATGAAATCAATTTTTCTCTTGCCTCTCCATCTATAGTTCAATGGGATTAAGAAAAATGAGTAAAGCAACTAAAACTCATGTGTTATATGCATCTCTGGTTTGCCTGAGGATGCAGTAGATCTGGCATCCTCTGGAGATTAATACAGAGAGTTGTGTTGGGAGGAAACTAGATTAAAAAAGAAACCACAAGAAAGGGTTTATCTGCCAACTTGGAATTTATATGAAAAGCTTTTCTCTTTATCCATTTTACCACATGTCCCAGCTTAATGCTTTTCTTTTTCCTCCAGATCATTTGCAGAACTACATGAGTCTGCGCAATCAGCGTCTTCAGGACCATTAGTGGAACAATATTTGGATCTCTACCAGAACATTCAGAGATCAGCCAAGATTGTTAATTCTTTACTCAGTGATGCAAGTCTTCTTGAAACTAAAGCAAGCAATTATGATAGCCTGCAGCGTGTATTTCCTGATGTACGTAAAAGTTCAAGAAATACTAATGCAGAATCTTGGGTTCATGCTGCTATACAGACTAATCTTTCCAAATTCAGTTTGTTAAAGAAGCCAGAGAAGAGTGGAGTTTTGGATATTGATAAATGTTATAATGTCATCCTAGATAATTCTCTAGAGGAATTGAATTCTGAGAATCAAATGCCTCAAAACAAACCATGTCTTAGAAACCACAGCAACTATATACCAGATTTAAGTGCTAAGCGGGTGCCATCTTCAAAACGTCATCTTGCATCTGTAAAGAAAGTGAATCCGGAAAGGAGGGATTGTCCCAGGGGAAGTGGATTAAAGGAGACAGCAAGTTTAGCAGAAAAGCTGCTGTTAGATTCCCGTGAATGGTTCTTGAGGTATATGGAGGATTCATTGAATGTCGGTTTTGGGTTATGTGAAGGGAAAATTTCTGAGATTGCAGGTTTTCTTGGGCAGCTTAGAAGGGTGAACCAGTGGCTGGATGACTTAGTCGGGGGTGGGCTTAAGGTTGATGCGAGGATAGAAGGCTTGAAAAAGAAATTATATGGATTCCTGCTAGAATATGTTGATTCTGCTACTGTTACTGGTAAGTAGGTAAATACTAAGAGAGCTAACAAAATGACACTGAAACTCACCAATTTCTGGTTTCAGATAGACATTGTTATATGAGTTCGTTGAGAAGTTGCGCGTTCAGAATATTTCATTTTCTCAGGTGGTAAAACCATAGTTGACCTAGTGTTAGGAAACGTGCCAGCCAGAAATATTGTAACCTGTACTGCGTTTGTATGCAATAGATTGCTTGAACAATTTGCATCTATTGTCAGTCAAGTTTTTATGAATTATGTTGAAACTTTACAAAGTTCACTCATAATATAAGCAAAGTGCAAGCAGTGTCTGTGGACGAAGTGATGCTTCCCTAAGTTGCATTTAAAATGGAATCTTATTAGAGTGATTAATTTTCAGAAGAAATAATAATGTAATCGCCATTTCTTAAATGCCAAACCACATGTTCCTATATATACTTTCCACAAATAACAGCAGAAGTTGTAAAGAAGTTCATGCTTTGGACAGTGTACTACCGAAATTTACAACTGAACATTCATTTAGTCAAGAAATAGCCATCCTCAGATTTTGAATCAACTGAAATATGTGAAGGTGACGGTGTTTTCTCAACATAAGCTGAAGCAGCCTTTGTCAGGGTCTTCAATCCCCTGCAGGACTTCATGTGCGAGTGCAATTTCTCTGGCCTGAATGACTTCCCACACCGCCTGCATTTTTACAGTTAGATTTTAGTTGCTAATAACCAGGTACAGTAATGAATAGGCTTTGGATCAGAGCACACAAAATCAAATACTCTAGGGTCGGCGTGCCAAATTGAGGAGTAGAAGCACCTATTTATGTTTATATCAGCGACAACAGGAACGGAGAATTAAGAGAGAAAAAGGAGAACCCCAGAAAAGGAAGGGTGGGTCTATTGATTCAGATTGTAAATCATGTATGAAAGTTGTTTACTAAAACTTTGTCATTCTGCTAGCTTAACTAGCAGGCAGGCAGTTATCAAAACTCTTGACAGAAAATCTAAGATGAGAGATTGCTTTTCGTTTGACTAGGAACTGAGTACTTCCTTAAACAGTCAGATGGACACTTGTCATAATTGAGTGCAAGCAGGGGCTCTGGTTGGTTCTGCTTTGACTTTGTTGTCTATTGTGATCTCATTTCTCCAGTGCTACATCATCATCATAAAAGCAGGTCACCTATTACACAACATTGTGAGTCTACTTGGCAGTCCAAGCCAAGGCACTATCCATCATTAGGTTTTACTAGTTGCTTACAATGCAACATTAAATCATGGGTTTCAAAATGGTCAAATCTAAAATTAGAAAAGAAATTTTATAATGTAGTTAGAGTAGAGATAGCATGAGGAAATGGGTTACTCGGCTTACGAGCAGATGGGTGCAGCCACTGGCTTGTACGCAGGGGGAATCACTTTTGGACTGCCAAATCCACCAGGCTGCTTCTTTGAACCTCTCGCCTCATCATAGCTTTTCCTGCTAATACAATGCAGTAGAACCAATCCAACACTATGTATTAATGGCCCGTTTATACATTCATGACACTGACAAATTTTGAGAGAGTACTAGTACCAATTTTTTTGCCAAAATACCTAGCATTAGCAATATCGTGTTGCTGTATTTGTTGATTCCATGGAGTCGCAAAAACTCTGGCAGGCCCTCCAAGTACCTCTCCTTCACAAATCTGATCAGCCGGCTTTTCGATTGGTTTATATTTACTATTACATTTTTGGCCTTGGGGAACCAATGCAGCATCGTTTGTGTCAACAGCACCACATGTCATCAAATTACGTAGCATCTTGGATGTTCCACTTGAATAGCTCTTACTCTTTGCAAATGTAGCTTGTGATGATGATGTTGATGACGATAGCGAGGAGAATGAACTTGGGGTGCCCATCTTTTCAATATTGCTGTTGTTGTCTACCCTTTTCTTTTGGTTCTTCTTGCTCTTGCTGCCCAAGAAATTGGTGTAAAAAGATGAATATTGTTCCACCTTAATGTCTATCTGCTCTTCTTCAAGAGGGTTGCTGGGTTTGCATGCATCTTCTTCTTCCTTGATGGAATCGTCAGTTACTGTTGAAATCTCTGAACTGAATACAGGTGATTCTTCAGATATTTCAGATGATGTTGTCTTTCGTGGGGTAGTGTCGTCGCAAATTTGGTTTGGTGAAGGAAGTTGCTCATGATCTTGTGCTTTGTTTTCCACTTCAGTATTCTCAACTTGGCTATCATTTTCACTTTTCATCAACAAGTCAGCAGCTTTCTTTTCACCATATGCACTACCAACTGTGTAGTTTTTCCAGGGACAAGAAGATAAATGGGATTTAGTGCTGAAATCACATGATTATTTGGAAATTAAATCAAATGAAAAAAAAAATTGCTGGTTTTTTCCTTGAAAAGAAAACGATAGCATCAAGAAGATATTAGCTAGTTATAAGGGATATTTTACGTACCCAAGGGATTGGCAGGAGGGACGAAAATTTCAGATCCTTTGAGGACATATTCATTGTCAGAGATTGGGGTAATCAGATCATCATCCAGTAAATCTTGCCAGACATAGCCGTTCTTGTATCTCCTGTTTAGTTTTATTTTTTTAAATAAAAAATCTATAAAATCACCATTAATTACCAGATATATATTGCTGAACAAAATAAAACAAACCTCTTATAGGACCAAGCAAAGGCTTTTGGCATGTCTTTTCCTCGCAAATCCGCAAGCCACCTCTTGACATCTGTCTTAAATATTAATTTTCATATTAAGTAACTATATAACAATCAAAAACCTTTGCAAATTACTTGAAAGAATGAGGAAATTACCTCTTAAATAAACACCATTTAGATTGAAATGATGAACTCGAATGAGATGGGGATGCTCAAAACGGCCCAGATTATGGCTGAGAAAGTAAATGATATGAATACGTCTCACTTCTCCTCCAGCCCCACTACTACTTTTGAGGGGTATTCCTGATGATGCTTCCATTCTTTTCGATCTTCTCCTGTACGTTAATTAGTTTGAACTAATTAAAAATACATAGACAAAGACAGAATATTTAACTAGAACAAGAAGAAACACTTCTTTTCAGGCACTGCCACGGTCTCTCGAGCGCATTGCTTATATCAATCTACATTATTATAAGAAAAAAGGGTACAGAACCATGCATATTGTAATCCAAGGTATATAGTATTATATATATATGATCATCTGAGCATGAGAATCCAGGAGAAAGAAAGAGAAATGGGATCTGTAATCTGTTTGTTTCTCAGCAGCCGGCCTGCAGCTTCACCACTAGCTAAAAAGTTCTTCACAAAACACATATATACATGGGTTTCCTCTATAAATGTCTCATGCATCTTGGTTTGTAATGCATGTGCATACATTTAGAGATAAATTAATGCAGGCCTACAAGAAACGTAGACTATTATCAATTAAAAATATATATCACCACAGTAGATATAAAAATTCGAGAATATTACTCAGTGGGGTGCAGTGCTTTGCCTTGGATCTTTTCACTTTGTCTAGAACTGTGCGACCGCTAGGGAATTAAGACGTTTGTTTATAAGAAAGAAATGGAGAAGCCGAGGAAGGAAGATAGATAGATAGATAGATTGAGAGAGAGAGAGAGAGAGAGAGAGAGAGAGAGAGAGAGCTACTTAATCTCTCTTTATGTATTATATGGAGAGAAAAAGATGAGAGTGGCAACCTTTTTATCAGATTTCGCGCGATTAATTACCTAACTTACCATACTTGGCCAGCTTTTGACCCAAATCATGGAGTTTTATTTTCCGCATAATTAAGGCTGCCTTTTTTTTTCCTATCTTTTATGAGTATTTTAACGCAGTCCTTATAGTTTAGTAGAAGTAATTACCTAATCCTCGTGATCTTAGAAACTATATATCTAATCCCTACATTTTTTATTTGTTTTATAATTTAGTTCTTTTGTAAATTTCATGTGACCTTTCAATTTATTTTCTTTTTCTTTTTCTTGGATGATGGAAAAAAGAAAAGAGAATTGGGTAAAGTGAGGAAATTTGACCATGAGAAGAGGTAGTTCTTAAACAAACAATTACTAAACTATAAGGACTTGTTAATTAGTTTTGATAAATTCAAGGACTAATTTATTACTAACTTTAGCTTTCAATTTATTACGGCATGAAATTTTCTATGAGCCATAATTAAGGGCAATTTAATCAAAGTAGGTGCACTGCGAAGAGTGCAAGGATTCACCTTCATGATAAGGTTAGGGAAACAGAAACAACTGTGCTTAATTATGCTTTTTATTTCTATTTTTTGTCTCCATTATGCTGTTTTTTTATATATAGAAATACTTGTAATATGGTTGATTGAATATGATATGATCAGGCTAGCTTTCACAGCGTACGTATATTAATTAAAGTTCCTCCTACTACTTAAATTTTAGCTAAAACATATATATACACTTGTTTTACTTTGAATTCCTCCATTGAAAATAACGAAAACATATCAACATGTGCATGCAAGCTGGTTTAACTAGATTTGGGATGAAAACTGAAGAATTCATTCCTATTTTGACAAAAGAAATTAAGAACATGTTGATTCTTACTCTTTTTTCTCCATTCCTTCAACTCAATGCTGTAAGATTCTGAAAGACTACAGATGATCCAAATCACTGCGAGCAGCCACATGCAAAGCAACTTCTGCTTGCTAGCTAGCTTGTACCTGGCCTGACCACTCCAAATATATCTTCGAACGAGAGTCAGAGAAAGACACAGAGAGAGAGAGAGAGAGAGAGAGATATAGATGATAAGCTAATTTATGTTTTAAGCTGTTTTGAGAGTAGTTTAGCGGTCTGAAAGTGGAAGAAGGAGATGGGTTTCACAATATAGCCAAAAGCTGGGATTAATTAGGTGGGTGACTTGGGCGTGTGGGAATGTTGCTGATAGCGAGTGATACTCAATATATATTATTTTTCCATAAAAATTATCGTGCCGTCTCAGTTGAAACTAGTCATAGTATATATATTATCACTATATTATATACATATATGTAATGCAATGTGCATGAGATATCCATTCTACCAATACCTATAAGCTTACAAAATTGGACAAAACTCCTAATGTTGTCGTCTGCTGACAGTTGAGATTATATACTAGTAATAAGTGGAGGTAGAGGAGGTTAGTTAGTCACACTTACTGATGCAGATATATGTAGGTGGATCGACCATGGATCCATGTCTCCTGCTCCATTCTTTTATTCTCACGTATCCAGATGACTTAAGGATGTTGGTTATGTTAGGTTCTAGCTTTCAATACATTAAACTCTGCTATATTGTTGTGTAGTAATTTCAATCATCGATCCCCATCTGAATTCGGACATTCAATTAGAGATGATCGATCTACTCCATTATTTGCAGGCACGCACAGTTTGTGCAGTTGGTCAAGTTCTCTGTTATTCTTACAAGCATTTATGATTGTTGATCATCATGACTCTTATTTATAAATGAGTCATTATGTTCTTGATCTTTTCTCCAACAAGTCTCATGCTCGAAACCCATAAGTGGGAAAATGATTAACTTGAGACATGGGGTGGCATTGATTTCAAGTTTCATTACTTGATAGCTCATGTAAATAATACTGGTAAATTATTATCTGTGTGTTTGTTTTTATTGTTACAATTTATTTTTTAAATAATTTTTACTTGAAAAAATATTAAATTATTATATTTTAGATGTTTTTAAATACATGTGATTTGATAAGGATCATAGCTAGCCAATACAAAGCCATAGAGGACAAGTTGTGGGATTCAAAGAGACTCACATATACCCTCCTGATTGTAAATATAAAACAATATATATATATATCATATTCAAACATCTCCTTTGTAATTAAAAAAAAAAAGAAGTAATTTTGTTAAGAGGTTGGACTCTGAATATATACAGTTGTGATCGTGGTTCTAGTAGGTATAACTTCTGCAACCGAAGAAAAAAATAAACAAAGGTACTAATATAATTATCATTATTTTTCCTGCCTGAGTTAAAATAAATTTATAAGGATGAGAGTTAATTAGATTATAAATTCATTAATAACCCTTCGAATAAGACCTATCTTAATAACAAATTTTTTTAGCCTCAAAGAGTTAGCTTCATAATTAAGGAAAATTTGTTTTATTTTTTTAATTTTAAATTTTGAGATAACATCAAAATTTATTGAATTGTTTTAAATACACCATGTAGGAAATGCATTTTTTAAATTGTTTGAAAAAAAATGAATTTAAATAAGAATACTAACCACTTTTTACATGAAACAAAATGGAGATATGCAATTGTAACACAAAACAAATTCTTCAATGGTTTTTTATTTTTTTTTTATTTTAAAATATATTAAAATAATATTTTTTTTCAGATTTTATTTTTATTTTTAATATTAGTATATCAAAATTATCCAAAAACATTTAAAAATATTAATTTAATATTTTTTACATAAAAAACAATTTAAAAATAAATTATAATATAAAAATAAACAATCCAAATCAAGTTGGAAACACCAAGTAAGCCTGTACTTTATAGCACATGACAGGTCCAAATCAAAATTAAAATTGCACTTCTTTCATCTCGACTGCCCGTCCATCTTTCCAAGTTATGAGGAATCATGGCAACTGTACTCTCCTATGACATAAACAATGGGAGCTTACAAATAATTTTAACGATAAGACCCATATTTATATTATTATACATAACAATAATTCTACTCATGTTTTACTGTTGTTGATTGTGAGTAAAATAATTACTTTGTGCTTTAAAAACCAAAGGATTGAACACACATAGGGGTAAAGTAGCATTTTTACATTTTATTACATTTTTCTGAAAGGATTTTTTATTTTATTTTATTTTTTATATAATATATAATATATAGTATTATAATATATTATTATAATTAAATATTATTAAATATATGGGCTAGGCTGACCCAACTAACTGGCTCGGCTTAGCCCAAGAAAGGGTTGAGCTAATCTCGACCCAACATATCTTTTTTTTTCTTTTTTTTTGTCTGGGCCGGACCTGGCCCATCCATTTGGGTTGGGCCAGAATTGGCCCAGCCCGACATCCATTGCATGAACAATTGACGTGAATTATAATTCACATTTACTATTCACACTGCGAACAGAGAGTGAAAAAGAAGAAGAAGGGGAAAGGGAGCTCACTTGGTGCGGCGGTGGTCTGGTTGTGGAGGATGACGTGCAACTAGTGGTTGCAGCGATGGAGTTGGTGGCGGATGGCAGAGAATGAAGAAGAAGAAGAAAAATCTGCAGGAGAGAGTGAGGGACTAGCGATGGCTCCTAGTGACCGGCTGGTGGTTGGGCTAGCTACTGTGGTGGATCCGGTAGCGAACAAGCTAGTGGTGGCGTCGTACGGTGACTAGGATGACGAAGAGAGAGGGAGGTAAAAAAATGGCAGAAACCTGAGGATGGAGGCTGATTTTGTTCAATTTTTGCACCCGATTTTCTTAATGCTCATGCCATGAAATTGCACCCGATTTTCTTGTCTTTATTGGGAAAAAATTTCAGCCATTGATTCAACTGGAAAGAATTTCAACCGTTGGTTCAAAACTGGCATCATGAACTGTCAAATTTGACAGTTCAAGGCTACCTGAGTTGGCTATTTTAGGCTAGCGTCGTGACCATTGTATTGTCAATCGACCTGAACGGACCATACCGGGTTGAAGGGAAATGTCAGGTGATAATTTTCGTGCAAGTTTTGTCAAATTTGATGAAGGTTAAAGGCATTAAATTCACGTGCAAATTAGGTGACCTAAGTAGCTTTTTCAGGTAAAAGAAGAAAACAATGAACAATAACTAAGCGACGCATTGTCTGGTTCTTTTTTTTATTATTGAAAACGGTGTTGTTTTGCATTGAATTAGGATTTTGGCCAAAATTCAATTTAGTCCTCTATCTTTTTATTTATGCTAATTGCACCCCTAATTGACCTTAAACTTTTGATTTAATGCAATTTAGAACCTGGTTTACTTCAATTTAAACCCTATATTTCGGTGCCTTTTCCATTTTGGTCCTTCATTTTGGATTTATGCAATTTGACTCTCAATTGACCATTAAACTTCTAATTTCTTTAATTTCACCCCTGATTTCAACTGAGTGGGTCCCTATAATTTTGAGCTTTTTGCAGATTGGTTCTTAGCTATGAATTTCTTTAATTTAACCCCTAATTAACCCAAAAACTTTGATTTTCTTGTGATTTTGCCCCTGATTTCATTCAATTGACTTGGCTAAAAATAAATTTGGTCTCCTAAAATTTTAATCTTCTCAATTAAGCCCAAATTGGGCTCCCAAACTTAATGTTTCACCAATTAAGCCCCTAATAAAATTAATTTGACCAATTTAAAGTATAATTAAGTCATTGCACCTAATTAAATCATTTAATTGGACCCAAATTAATTCTTAAACATAATTAAACTTTAATTTGGCCTATATTTAAATCAAATTAGCCTATTAAAAATTTAATTATATCCTTGGACTTCATTTTTATGCTGATTTGTCCAATAATAATTTAATTTGACCTTGAATTTGCATTGTCGCTTCAATCTTAGGTATAATAAGGTACAATTAGGCCTCGAATTTCCTCCAAAATTGCAACTTGATTTTTATGTTTGAAATCCTCCTCGGTCTGCTTTCTCCATGTTGTCAGTTTTTATTTTATTTTTTGATATTTATTTTGGAAAGAAAAATATGTAATTTTGGGGAATAATCGAGAAATGGGTTATGACAGTTGGGAACAATTGGAACGCGAGTTTCTTAACCACTTCTATAGCACTTGTCACGTGGTCAGCATGATTAAACTCACCAATGCACGTCAATGAAAAAAAAAGCCCATCATCAACTACATTCATTGGTGGAGAAACCATAGCCTTAATTGTAGGGATCAACTCACTGAAACTTTCATGCTAGATATATGTATTCAATGGATGCATTAAGGACCATGCTACATTTTACAAGACATCAAACCAAATTCTTTTAAAGAATTGGCTACTCAAGCACATGATATGAAACTTATCATTGCTACAACAAAAAAACTCATCATTACCTATGCAAGAGCCTAAGAAATAAAGGTCGTAGATTTGAAAAGAGCGCTCCAAAAGTTGAGGGAAAACAATCTTAGTAATTAACTTTGCTACCATAAAAGTATCAACTAGAGTTAAGAGGAATGATTTTGCAACATTGACTACTTTTCAAAAGGATGAAAGAAAGAAGTCATCCTTGAAAGAGCAACAAGAAAAAAAGTATATGTTCCCTAACTCATACATATCTAGAATTCTATATGATTAGCTCAAAGCAAATCTCATTGAGCTACTAGAGTTAAGACGTCCCGAACAAACAAACCAAGTGGATAATCCAAATTATTATAAATATCATTGTTTGATAAGCCATTCTATATATAAGTATTTTCTAATGAAAGACAAGATCATGAGGCTACATGAGAATGGGGATATCATTTTTTATGATGAAATAACTTATAATATCACGACCATAGTGAATTTGGGTTCGCACCAATCGTTCCCCTCACAGTAATAAGTTTTGGCTAATTTGAACCTATAAAACTTGATGTTCTTTTGCCTATAAGCTTCACCACATGCTCAAGTTAAGCTTCGCGTATAACCCTTATACCGTAAGTTAGCAACTTAAAGCCTGAATCATTTAGGAATTACAACAACAAAAGATAGACCTTAGTCACTCATAAAAGAGGAAAGAAGAAACACACATGTATGATAAAACCAGCTATAATATAAATCTCGATGGTGAATAAGGCAATTGATGAGCCAATGCACCAAAAATTTCAAAAAATGTCCATACCAGTTAGAGATGAAGTTTTTCTAGGTCAAAGCTTAATGTATGGAAAAAAGCTCATTACACTGAATGATTACATGCTAAGAGAGTTAAGAAGGATGAAAAATGTATCTGCCACTTGCTATCAAGTTGATAGAGAGAACTTTTACTAAAAAAGCCGTGAAAGAAAGCCACAATGACTCTATAAACTCGCATCATGATATATGCATCATGAAGATATTCTTTAATTGTCACAGCCCGGCCCAACCTGCCAGATATTGTCCGCTTTGGGCCTTACCACCCTCACGAATTTGTTCTTGGTGACCATGCATGACCCTAAAACGTGTCTGACAAGTCAGCAACCAGCACTACTAATAAGGCTAGCCACTAACTCCTCACCCGCCGATGAGGGATATTACAATCCACCCCCTTAAGGAGCCTGACGACCCTGTCGGCACAACCGGACAGCTAGTGAGGTCAGCTCTGATATCAAATGTCACAGCCTGGCCCAACCTGCTAGATATTGTCCGTTTTGGGCCTTACCGCCCTCATATATTTGTTCTTGGTGACCACGTATGGTCCCAAAACGCGTTTGACAAGTCAGCAACCAACACTACTAATAAAGCCAACTACCAACTCCTCACCCGCCGATATGGGATATTACATTAATGATGAAGACTTGTTGCTTTGATCAAAACTTTATAATCACCCTTTTTTTTATTGAAGGATACATCATTGAAAAGGTGGTGAATTGTATTTTGATGGATGATGGTTTGACTGTCAATATACTACCTCTTAAAACTATGAACGAGATTAGGATTCCTAGAGATGAACTATTCTCAATTCATCTAACGATTCAAGGCTTTAATCAAGGAGGGAAAAATATCATAGGAAATATAAGACTTGTGATACACATGAAAGATATAGAGTTTAATGTATTTTTTTCACATTATAGATGTCAAAACTACTTACAACATGCTACTTGGACAACCATGGATACATAAAAATTATATTGTCTCCTCAACATTTCACTAATGCTTTAAGTATTGTCGATATGAACAAGTGAGATTGAGAGTGGAGGATATGACCTCTTTACCATAATTGAAGCTCATTTTGCCAACGTAAAGTTTTATTTTATGTTAGCTATGATAGAAGAACTACGATCCCTACCTGACTACTAAGAAGAGGGATAAGTTGACTCTAAGAGCTTAAAAATGTATAAGTCATTTGCAAATGAAGGAATAACTTGTCCAATGAAGAACGAAGGAAAAGAAAAGGTAGTAGAAGACTTTGTCAATAATAAGATATCATGTAAAGCTATGGTACTACGATATATTCTAGTGTGAGCAAGAAAAGAGGGTCAATATTCTTTTACTAAGGAAGAAGAGAAGATCACAAAGGGGCTAAAAAAATTAACCTTTCTACCTACTAATCTTACATTGACCAAGGTCTCAAAACCTTTATAAAAAATATTTGTTCATCAAATTGAGTCGGTAGTTATAAATCTCAAAGGACTCACTAATAAACGAGTGAATGGCTTCGATCCCAATGATTATAAGCTTTTATCTATGGTTGGTTATAGTCATGAAGATGTCAATAAATTAGCGAAGGATGGGGATATGGCTCGAGTCAAAGGTAAACAAGTTTCTACAAAGACTAAGAAGGCTCGGAGAGAGAAGAAAACTTATAGCAAAACTTCAAAGGTTGGTATTGGATAAAAATCTTCTACACTGTTTCATTTTAAGATTAATAAAAAGGCCTCAAGATACTTAAGTGTGGAAAAAGTGAAGGTAAAAAAACAAATTCAACCTCCACATCTGAGGGCTTTAGTTTGGGATTGTCTTGGTGTGACTACGACTCGTGCTTCAGGCGTTGATAGGATTGAAACCAAAAAGAGTGGAAGGACTCTAAATTAGATGTTAGTATTCACATGACTTGGACCATCCAAATAAAAAGATCATAAGCATTTACTCGATCATCGACCAACTTTGGTGAAGGGTTTAAAAGATCTTCCTAGCAAAATACCTTCATGCATGAAGAGACAATGCAAATGGGTGTGGTAAGTGTTGAGGTAACATTAAAAGGGGGAAATGCACGATAATGATCACAAACCCTTCTGATGAAGAGAAAGAAGAGGAAATGATGTATCTCATTTCAAATCACACCGATATTGAAGATGATGATAATGATGAGTTTCTCATCGAAGAAGATGCTGAGGAGGCATTACTCATCTTAGAATCAGAAAATAAGTCTTTGGTGGATGAACTTAAAGAGGTTAACTTAAGCATCGTTAAAAACCCATGTCCAAGCTTCATTAATACAAACTTATCACTTAAAGAAGAAAAGGATTACATGAAACTTTTGATAGAGTATTGAGATATCTTTGCTTGGTACTACAATGAAATGTTAGGTTTAAAATTAAGTGTTGTTGTCCATCAATTAGTAATAAAAATTAAGGTTAGACCTATAAAACAAGCTCAGCGTCTCTTTCATCATAAACTCATCTCATAAATTGAGGCAAAGTCAACAGAATTATCTAAGTGGGTTATACTTGTGAAGTGAAGTATCCTACATGGATCTTAAATATCATGCCAGTGAAAAATAAAAATGGCCAGATCTATGTTTGTGTGGATTTTCAAGACCTTACAATGTTTTTCCCAAAGATGACTTTCCACTTTTAATCATTGAGATCATGGTTGATGCTACAACATTCCACGAGAGACTAACCTTCATGGATGATTCATCTAGCTACAATCATATTTGAATGGCGCTCGTAGATGAGGAGAAGACAACCTATCAGACTTTAAAAAAGATATGTTGCTATAAGGCCATGCCTTTTAGCTTGAAGAATACAGGTGCCACTTATCAAAGGGCGATGTAGAATATTTTTTATGATATGTTTTACCAACATGTTGAATGCTACATTGATGACCTTGTGGTGAAGCCAAAGAAAAAAAAATCATTTGCAAGATATTCATTTGGTATTTGAAATGTTACGTCAATTCTAACTAAAGATGAACCCACTAAAATGCATGTTTGGTGTGTCATTGAGTAAATTCCTAGGATTTATAGTTTGACATTGAGAAATTGAGATTGATGCCATCTTAAAAATGCCAAAACCAAGAAATATCCACGAGTTAAGAAGTCTCCAAGGAAAGTTGGCTTATATACAGAGATTCATTTCTAACTTAGCTAATCAATATCAACCATTCACTCACTTGATGGAGAATGATACATCATTTTATTGGGATGAAGCTTATACTACTCCCTTCAAAGATTAAAGAGTATTTGTTTAATCCATATGTCTTCCAAGAACCAATACCAGGACACCTACTTATCCTCTATAATGCAGCTCAAGGAAAGTGTTATTTACTACCTTAGAAAGATGTTAAATGGGGCTTAACTGAATTATTCTTCAATAAAGAAAACATATCTAGCTTTGATGTTCGCGATAAAGAAGTTAAGGCATTACCTCCAAGCATATTCAGTATGACTAATCTCTCGAGTTGACCCTTTTAAACACATCATCTCAAGGCTAGTACTAGTGTGAAGATTGATGAAATAGGTTTTATTGTTTCAAGAATTTGAAATTGTCTACGTTTTAAAAAAGATGATCAAGGAGCAAGCACTAGCTAATTTTTTTGTTGATTATCCTGTTCCCAATGAATAAAGTTCTCTGAAGTCCTGCCTGATGAAGATGTCTTGTTCATTGAATTGTCAAAACCATGGAAATTGTTCTGGGAACAACTAATCAAGTTGGAAAGTGTCGATATCAATAAATTATATCGATATCATTAGTCTCTCAAATTTCAGGAACGACTAATTAAGTTTGGATCTCCTTCGATTCTCTCTTTCTCTCTCTTTTTTATTTATTTATTCCTTTCATCATCTCCAAACTAATTACTCTTGATATCAAATATAATTGTAATAATTTGTATTTCATAAATAGACAGTGTTTGATGTCCTAGCTCCTGCTCTGGTATGTGGCCTGCTTGCAGTAGTATTCCTTTCCATCAAAGAATGATTTCATCATCACTAATCATTGTTATTTTCCCTCAAAATCATCGAATCACTACACAATTTTTTCTTAAATTAACACTCAACTTTTTTTTCCTAAAATCATACATACCCTATATATTTTCATTTCAATAATCAAAATTATATATCAATTAAATCCAGATTAATTCAAACAAATTTTCTACGATAATTTCATACGTCATCTATATACCTTTCCTCTTTTCACCTATTTTTTTGGCCTATTAGTCAGCATGTTCAATAAAGGAAATCATGAGTCCCCTTTCATTCTATTTCGATTCTTACTCTCTAATTATTAATGTTTAGATATTAATACAATTCACAATACAATAAAAATAAAAAATTTAAAAACTATTTTTTCTATTCATGCATTACATGTGGTTGACCCTATAGTTAAGGTGGGGGCATGCTTTTTTTCTTCTTTTCTCCTCAACTGAAGCTTTACCTAATGTTATACTACCATAATAATCAAATTTCAAGCATTAAACAAACCATTAACACAATCAATTCCTCTAATCCAACTTTTCCATAATAGAAAACATCTCCCCTTCTTTTTTTTCCCTAAAATGGTTGACCACTCTTGGCTTCTTTTAAAAGCCAAGAGTACATTTATACACCCCACCATTCCATATTTACTAAGTGTTTTCCCTTGGCTTCATTTTAAAATTTTAAGTGTTTTCCTTTTTAACCGGTTATTTATCTTATCAACGTTTTTAAAAATAAATCACGTTCAAGGGTTTTAGTCCTCAAAAACTTTATTTCTAAATAATTATTACTATTACATTTATTATCATTTATAAGATTTTAATTTTTATATGGGGTTTACAAGTAAAGTAAAGGAAAAACATGCCATGAGATTGGACGTATTAAAGAGCAAGGAATATTATAATGCTAGTTAAGCTCTCATTTTAGTTTTCTTCTTTAATGATTTGGCTCAATAAGTTGTGCTTTATATGATAGGAGCCTCATGTGAAAAATAGTTATGGAAAACAGTCATTCTTATGGAAAAGGTATCTATTGTACTAATACAAGATCAAATGCTAAAAGTATTCCAAGTTCTTGGGAAAATCAACAGTACATTTATACACCCCACCATTCCATATTTACTAAGTGTTTTCCCTTGGCTTCATTTTAAAATTTTAGGTGTTTTCCTTTTTAACTAGTTATTTATCTCATCAACGTTCTTAAAAATAAATCACATTCAAGGGTTTTAGTCCTCAAAAACTTTATTTCTAAATAATTATCACTGTTACATTTATTATCATTTATAAGATTTTAATTTTTATATGGGGTTTACAAGTAAAGTAAAGGAAAAACATGCCATGAGATTGGACGTGATTTGGCTCAATAAGTTGTGCTTTATATGATAGGAGCCTCATGCGAAAAATAGTTATGGAAGGTAGTCATTCTTATGGAAAAGGTACATATTCTATTGATACAAGATCAAATGCTAAAAGTATTCTAAGTTCTTGGGAAAATCAACAGAGCATGTCATCATATAGGTCCAACAACCAACCATTAAAAAGTCCAAGTGGTTGGAACTTTATGGTTTTTGCATCTCCGAGAACAACTGTTTCTTTTAAAAAGTCAAGGAAACTGGGGAGACCACATAATGTAGTTTGGTTAAAGCTAACAAGAAAACATTAAAGAATTTAAAAGAAAAGTTACAGCATCAATTATGACAAGTTATAAAAAGTATTGAAACTATGTAAAAGTTATATGAATTTACATTGAACCAACTATTTGAAGTACGTGTTCAATCAAAGAAAGAAAGGGCATCAAAGCATTCAAAGGTCGATCTTCTAACAGACGAAGTGTGTGTTAGAAATAAGTAGGGGAAAGAAATGAAACTTTTACATTACATTAATCTCCTAAAAGAGAAAGCCCCTGTGGACCTTGACTTAGACTTACAATACTCTAAACACATATTTATACTAGTCTAAGATAATTTAAGAGACTTAAAAGATAAATGCATCTTTAATAGTTACATGTATATATTTAGGAGGCTCGAAGGAGAACTAAAAAATGAAAACTTTAAAATTAATTCTAACACTCCTCTTTAATTTTGAAAGTCTCACAATTCTTGTAATTTGGATTTTGATTGAAAATCACATGCTCATGACTTGCTAATGGCATCTCATTTCCATCTCTTCAATCTTCCTTTCCTTAAGAATGGTTTGTCTGAACATGGCTACTCCTAGCTATTTTTCTACTCTTGTAGTTGTCGCCACAATTCTCTATCCAAACATCTCTTTTCAAGATTTGGCTCTTCAATAAAGTATTGGTCATTAATTGATATTTATAATACTTGTCATGTTGCATTTTTTTTTTGGTGAACCTCAGAATCTTGAAGAAGCAGCAAGAAGGGAAGAATGGAGAAAGGTTATGAATGAAGAAATGACAAGTATTGAGAAAAATCATATATGAGAGTTAGTGGCACTCCCAAAGAAAAAGAAAACAGTTGTATTAAAATGGATCTACAAGACTAAATATAATGAAGATGGCAGTGTACAAAAGTATAAAGCAAGATTTGTTGCTAAAGGCTATACGTCTCAGCTTGGAGTAGACTTCACAAAAACATTTGCACCTATTCTTAGAATGGAAACCATTAGAATTGTTCTTGCTTTGGCAACACAAATACAATTACAAGTTTTTTTAACTTATTATCAAATAAGCTTTTCTCAATGGAAAATTATAGGAAGAGGTTTATGTAGAGCAGCCTCCAGGTTGTGTGATGAAAGGAAAAGAAGACAAGGTCTGTAGACTTTATAAGGCTTTTTACGGTTTAAAGCAAACACCAAGAGCATAGAACATCAAGATTGATTCTTATTTTGATCAAAATAGTTTTGAAAGATGTCAATCTAAACCATCACTTTATGTGAAGAAAAAAAGAGAAGATTTTGTGATGGTCTACCTTTATATTGATGATCTAATACATGCATGCTCTAATATCATGTTAGAAAGAAGCAGGGAAAAAGAAAGGGAACTCTTACATTATACTACTCTTCTCATAAAGGAAGTCCCTTATGAACCTGGACTTAAAAGATAAATATTTCTTTACATGCATATATTTATGCATATATTTAGGTATCCACGTACATGTAATTTTGAAGGGGAAAAGGGTGTCCTACGGTCTCAATTACAATCAGCAAAGAGGAGAAATTAACTGATTCAAAGGAAGAATTCTTGGGCAAAATCTCCTGGAAAAGAAAAGACCTTGCCCCTGCTTTTTATAGCCAATTGCATGTGAGCTTTTGCGTGCTTAAGAAAAAAACAGGGAGATTTTCTCCTATTCTATGAAGTAAGGTCGGCCACCTGCAAAAAAGCTTTTTGTTTGTTTCCTCTTGTAATATAAATACATGAGGGGACGTTAAGATCTTTCCTATTTCAAATCATAGCAAAAAGAGAAACAATTCCTGTTTTGTAGTACAAAGTCGGTTTACCCTATGCCCTTTTAATAAAGATAGTCTATAGCCCTTTTCTTTTTCTTTCTTCCAAATTAACTGCTGCTACGATCTCACAGCCCGCCATCACCATCGTCACAGGGCAAGATGAGAATTAGCAGACTCCCTCGGTGATTACTAGTAACTAACAACAAGATAGATGAGGCTGATAGTAGCTCAGAGTCTGCGTCTTCACATAAACACAGGGAGAGGTTGCATTCTGCCCCTCCTCATAAACATACTCAGGAGTTTCCAGAAGATGGAACCAAGTAAGCTGATGGGAGCTGCTGGAAAAAAAAAAAAAAACAGTCAAACGGCCTGTGGGAATATTTTTGTTTCTACCACCTCCGTAATATGCAAAAGAAATCCAAGATCCATTTCTGTTGAGCACCATTATTTCTTTATCATTCCAAATTCCCAATAGATTCAAAGAGGTTTCTGCATATGAATGACCGTACGTGTCCACTCATTGTCCATAACTCAAGACTGAAAGTACTAGCTGATTCTCTCTCAAAGTATACGGTAATGGCAAGTAATCCTTTGTACACCATAAGATCCATTTCAATCCCATGAATCGATCATTGTAAGGTACAGCAACTTCCATTCCTCCCCATCCGATTGGCTAAATGATACCGCCATTGACCACATCCACTCAAAGGAATGCCCTTAACTTCTTCCCAGTGGTTTGTACAAAGTTTTACTACGAGTAACTTCGATAAATTCTAATCATAATCTTTTAGTATTTGATCATTCAAAAGGAAAATTATTCTATTCTTATACATAAATATAGAACAAATTATCACTGGAGATTATATTTCACCTTCAAAAAATAAAATGAAGGGTTAGTTTTCGGAAAAATTAAGGATAAAAAGAAAAGATGATGTGCTTAGGCTTACTAGACCAGCTTCAAAGACAAGAGAAGTCTCAGCAAGTCTGAAGAGCATAAGACAAATTAATGTACGAGCAGTTTAACACCTTCTTTGCTATCTTCTTGTCAGCAAAGAGGCTGCCTGAATTACTACTCGATACAGAACCAAATAAAATAAAATAAAGAATCAAGGATGTATCAGCCTTTCTACAGAAATCCGCCAGAAAAAAAAAAGGCGAAAAAGGGTGAGAAAGGGCTGTTTGTTATAGGTAGCTGCATTCATCTCTATGGCACTTTTTATCAGCCAAAGAGCCAAACTCCAGCCCCATCAATTCCTTTGATCATCGGATTGTATAAAAAAACAACAAGAATTAGGATAACCCATCAATTATTTTGATTATTTGATCGAAATAAGATGGCAAACAAACCCGGATTGGAAGAGAGTTGAGAACTTGAAACTAAGGATGGAGCCTTGTGCGGCTTGGCCAAAAACCCTACCTTTGCCATGATGCTGGCTGTGAGGGTTATACTTGTATATAAAGGCCAATTTATGAAAACCCTTTCGAATATTATTCAAAATCACGAATTTCTCCTCTTTATTTTTCTTTATTTCCAATTTAAGCCTTTGTTTTCCTTTAATTTATTTTCTGAAGTAGGGTGGGGCTCAACTCAATGATGGGTGACAAATCACAGAGCCTGGTTTTTGGTAAAGCCCACTATGATCCATACCACCATTTATTTATTTGGATGGTAAAATGAAAATTTCCAGGGAGATTAGGGCAAGCAATTTACTGTATGCTAGAGGAATCAGGATGAAGACTGAGGGGGGGCCGGGAGGGGGTTAGGCTGAAGAATCACAAATTAAGAGGAAGACAGCACCTTTCACTTGTTTGGATTAAAGAACGTTTAACAGATTTTCATTGTTTGGTTAGAGAAAGGAAGGGCGTGTTTATTAAGATTCCTTGCAAACACTTGACGAGGCAGAGACAGATATTATCAACCCAGTCACAAGATTAAAAAAAAAAAAAATGTAAAATAATGTGAAAGAAAGGAAAAATAATACTTGGTTCATCTTCTCATTCTACTACTACAGTTGATGCTGGGTGACAGAAACGGCCTGTGGAGAAGTCAAAAAAAGAAAAAGAAAACAGAACCAACCCTGGCGCAAACGGAGTGGCAGTTTCAGGAGCCCACCTTCAGAGAGGATGCACTGAACTTTAAGACAAAATAGCAAAATCCGTTGGAGAAAAGGCAATATAGGCTGAATTATGACAACTTTAACCGTAGTTTTGTGGGGGTGATATCAGTGAAGACGACCGACCGGCAAAAACACCTAGAATATTCCTTTCTCGTGCTTCGGAGAGAGAGAGAGAACTTTTTTTCATGAATGTGCTTTATTCCTTGTTGCTAAGCAGCCCTGGTGGCTCCAAAAACAAAGTCCAAAACACCCAGATTCCTTTCTTTCATGATGGCCGGTGGCCGATGACCAATTCACGTTTGGAAAGAAGTTTAATATTTATAGGCATGCAGTTGAAAGAAGTTTCTTAGAGACCAAGAGGGATTAATTTCTTTTCCTTCTCTATTGTTCTGAGGACTGGTCCACACTTTTGGGTCAAGAATTCCCTTGCTTGATTAAAAACAATTCCCATCGAGCAAGGTCGGTCTTAATTTCTTGTACTGGAAATCAACAGGAAAGGAAAAATAAGGGAAAGAAGTAAATGAAGCTGACGAACTTAATGAATTAGTCTTTCAAAAAACATTCAACAAGGGGCGACGTCTTGTATCAAGAATGGAAAGAATTAAGGAGGAATGAAGCATAATTTTCATAGCGAACAGATTGTATATAATATACAAGTATATATTATGACGACGTTATATTGGTTCTTACATGGTAGCAAGTAAAGAAATCACACAAAGGATGAGTGCACAAAAATTAAGACGAGAGAGAAGAAAAAAACCAAATCTTTCATACGTCTTTATTTATTATATTGCGCTATTGGATTCAAGATGATGAAATCTTCAAATCAAGATTTCGCGGTAGTCGCTTTTAATGAAAGAAAGAAGTCCTACACACCGGTAAAAATTGTTGGTTGCTATTTATGTATAAGAGTAGGTGATTTTCTCGAGGGGTATCTGTATAACCAAATAATTTCTACCAATAAAATTTCCCTGTGTGTTATTTTTACATAAAAAATAAAATAAATAACATAAAAAATAAATGGGTCTTTATATATTTTTTATCTAATAAAATATTGACATATGAGATGAGATATTTAAAATATCTTATTATAAATATAATATCATATAAATAAAGATCAACTAATAAAATAATATCATATGGCATTATAAAAAAACCTGAGAACCCCTTCAAACTTTTATAAATAAAGAGTCTCACCCTAGATAAAAAAAAGGAATCATTATAGATAAAAAAAAAAAATTCAAGACAAACTCTTCAAGTAGAGAATTTTTCTTAAAAGCTCTCAAACCTTTTTCATTTATATTCGAAGTCTATAAAAAATAAAACTTTATTGAGTTAAGCCTAAACGCTTCATAAGAGTTCTTCAACAATACTTTGAAGACAAATCAAAGATATTTTTTAAAATATTAAATCATCAAATCTCGCTTCCTAATACACGCTTAAATTCACATTCTTGCTAAATAAATCAAGTCACCACTTTTTAAATTCAAGAAAAAAATCAAAGGATTGTTTGCATTTTTTTGTAAGAATATTTTAAATATGGATTATATATGTGTGCGTGCTTGTGCTTGTAAAATTTTAGGTATTCAAAATTGTCTGCAACATACAGCAAAGTGGCTAGCTTGATCAGAATTCAGGAACAAAACCATCACTCTACAATTTGGGATTTCTTTTGTGAATGAAATGAAACACTGCGCCATGAGTATTTTTTGGTACAAATATTGATGGAATTAATGGCTAAATCACTGCCCCTAAAAAAAAATTAATTCAAGCTTATGTCATGTAATTAGGTATTATACAATATTCAAACTTCATCTCCAGTCCAATTTCTTTTCATTTTGGGGCCTGTTGGTCCTTGTTCCCCGAGCACTTCATTTGGTAGACTCCTGATAAACTTGTCGAAAGCAGATTTTAGTTTTCCGGGCAGTAGTTTATCCACCTTCTTGATCTCTTCCGAGATGTCGTACGTAACTTTTGGACCCCATTTCCTGAAATAGTTGAGCCATGGTGGTTCATTAATGTCTGTGCCCAGATACTCAGCTGCCACCACTAAGGAATTTGCTCCTGTATCCATGATTTTCTTGCTTTTAGCAGTATCATTCCTAATTCCTATGCCTCCACTCCCTTGTAAAACTAGACCTGGTTTGGCATACATGGCATGGCCGTGTAGGGATGAATAGGTTACAGCTTTGTTGCCATTTTGAAACTCAAGTTCTGAAGCCTTCACCCATGTTCCCCCACTGTGTTCCGAAAAATAGACGCTCCATAACTCTCCATTAAAATTGCTGATCCTCAAGGTCACATGCTCCCAATCACCAACATGTTCTCCTATCTTTCCCAACGGAATATTTATAAATTCAACTTTAGCCTTTGAAGGACCATTGAAAGGGTAGAACACCCACACAGCTATATCAGTGAATGTGGCTCCGAGCATTGGCTTTATGTGTAAATAGACTTGGGAATCTTGTAGATTTCCTTTCTTTACCCTCTCTTTGGCCCCTTCGTCCAGAGGAAGATCCATCCAATAAGTATCATCATCTGCACCACCTTGGGGAAGTTTCGAGCCATTGGATTCGATTGGCACAGGTTTGGATTCGTCCCCCTTTTTATATAGCAATGCCCCGTTTTTAAGATACCAATTCACTGAAGAAGGAAGGTATTGTTCATCAGGATGAAAATACATCCAAGGAGAATATGCCTGAAAGATCGTTTGAATTTGGTTTCGATTAGGCATACAAGATAGATTGGACACCACATTTTTCACACAAGCCAGAGAAACAGGAGCAGTGAAAGTATTTTGGGCTACAAATGTCCCTACACAGACACCCATGGCTTGCGTTCCTCTATTACTAGGCAGCAGACTATAAACATTGAAACCATTTGGATCGCTCTCCTTACCAAGTCCCCATATCCACGAGTCAAACTCGCCTTGGTCGGTGAGGTCAGACCTGACACAGTGGATTTTTCCAAGAGGAGGCTTCTGAGGGGAGTTGGTGACGACATGGCCTACAGCTTTGTAACCATCAGGCGGAGTAGGTAGCCAAATGTAGCCAACGCCGTCTTGCTTGATTCGCAAAGAATCGCTGCTCCAAACAAGAGTATAATCAATCGGTTGCTTCAATGCTGAGCCTGTGTCGTCTCTCCCTGCAAGAACCCATCCATGTAGCAACGTGTTGTTGGGTTGGCTGTAGGAACCAAGCATAGAGAAACCTTGTGGAAATAGTGAGGGTTCAAAGAAGGAAGCTCCGAGATTATCTGGCCCTCCTTCATGTGTGGCCCAAACTTTGTTGAAAGATGATAACAGGCACACTTGTAATCCATCTCCAAGATCAATAATTCCACTGCCAAAACCTTCACCTGTACACATATATAAAGGAATATATTCAACAGTACACCACAATAGGACTGCAATAGTTTACTACCAGAAAGAAGAAAGCAACCTGGTGGCCAAGATGGTAATGGAGCGGGAAGCTTGAAAGAGGCATCAATGGGCAATGTTTTCCGTTTCTTGGAGATAACATTAGGATTTACTGCAGATTGAGTGGAGGAAAGACAGTTCCCCATAATTGCCGGCCGATCGAGTTATTCAAAGAAAGAAAGAGGTTGAGCTTGATAAGGAATACTTGCGTACATTTACAAGGAGATCAAAGCCTAGACTAGAGCCATATTCTGTTTATAAGACAGCTTAAGGAACACAGATGTGAATGATTGTGTTGAGGAAAAGGGAAAAGACAGCAAATAAATAAAAGTAGAGAGAAGCTAAAGGCTGTAACGTGCAAGCAAGACAACGGGATATACATCCATATTTGTATGCTGTATGCTTTCAAACTTTGTTCAACTTCTCTTTCACACCAAGATTCATATATATATGGGTGACCCGCATATACACTATTTCCCAAGTCTGGATGATGATTACAAGAAGATACGTAACATATGTAACATGGGCATAGCATGATTTTCTTTTTAACTTGATTAGTCTTTCAAGTAAACAAATATTCCTGAGCACGCATGTATATGTTAGTCCATGCTTGGGCGGCATATCAACTTCATGCCCATCTACCGATGCGGGTAAGGACTAAAAGTTCGAAAAACGGCATGCTTATTTATCTGTGTTATATAGTGAATAAAGCAGAGATATAAAGCTCAAAAGCCCCTGAATCCTAAATTTATAAAATTGCAATAACAAAAAAAGAAATATCCATAGAACGAAACAAGTGCAAAAATATACAGAAACGAACAAAGAAAAATCCCAACCTTCCAATTCGGATCTTTTGTTCTTGATATACGCGAGTGTGTTTGTTTTTATTTCTGCTTTTGTGTTTGTCCTAAGATACAATCCTTCACAACAAAATTACAAGAGAAAAAATAATAAATTCATGAATTCATACTTTTGTTGTTGCTGCTGCTTTTACTTTTAGTGACCCCACCTCTAAAAGCAAAATTAAAACAGCAAAAACGAACATACATTTAATTATGTGTATTACATTGCATAGTTGTAAAAGACTGGTATAGCAGGTTGATTTGAGATTTGATTGGTTGGAGGTCAGAACCGATTCTGGTTGAATAAAAAATTAGAAGAAAGAAAAAATATGGTTCTCTTAGTAAAAAAAAAACCCAAATTGACCTACTGACCTAATCGACCTGGCTTGACACATTCAAAACATGACTCTCAATCCATTTTTATTTTGTAAAAAAAAATAGTCAAACATTTTTGTTTTGTTTTTTTTTATAAAAATAAAAATTAACATGGATATACATCCTTAATTTGTGATTCAGGGGTTGACTTGGGTGCATTGAAACCAATTTTAGTCTCAATAAAGTTCAAAAAAGTCAATAATGAATTTAGAGTTTAATTGACATTTATGTCTTTCTTCTTTAATTAACAAAAACTCTAAATCCCATTGAGAAAACCATATCATAATCATTGAGCATACAATCTAAATTCACTATTCATTGCTATAGAACAATGACTTTTATGCCCTTCCAAGAAAAAATGAAAGTACTATTAGGTAGGAGTAGTTTGATCTTACTTTTCGGTTGACTTATTAGTCATTAATGATTTGGCTAGGGATACATATGACTTTTCCCTTTTTTTGAAACAATAAAATGACTTAATTATCATTTTGTTCAAATTTTTTTAAGCTGTTAGTCGAGGGTATTTAAGTCTTTTTTATTTTTAAAATATGATGAAAGGACATTTTTTCCCTTCGAATAAAAAAATAAAATATAAGTTCAAAAGGCCTTTTGGTCTTTTCGCATAGGTTTTTTCTTTAATTCCAGGCCATCATGGGTAATTTGGTCTTTTAAAGTTAATTAACTAATATTACATTTCAAGAAGTTGATGTCGTGTGGGAGGCCCACATGTCTTTTTGGTAGTGCCTACGGCATGATACAATTCAAGAAAAGGTAGAATAAGAAAATTCAAAATCTAGTGTAATTGTGTTTGTTGTCCAATTTTATATTATTAAACATAATTGTAAGACCCATGTTTTGGCCCATCAAACCCAAGCCCAAGTTTAACCCAAACCTAAGAACCCAACCTAATCTAGGTATTTAAAGAGAATGTGGCCAGGGAATTGATTTTTTTTTCTCTTCTTCTCTTTTCCTCTCCCCTGTTATGACTTTCCTCTCATATTAACCAAAAGATTCAGCTTTAAACTTAAGTTTTTGGGTTTAAAGGAGGGTTGAAGAAGCAAGTATCATGACTCTCATTTTCTGTTGTTTTTTATTGTGGATTTGATAGTTGATGGATTAAAAAAGTATTGTTTTAAGGATTTTATGATGTTTAATATATTCATTTGATATATTGATGATTTAAGAGGTGTAATTGATGTTTTAGGGTGTTAATTTTAGGATAAAACGAACTAATTAAGGACTGGAACTATAGGTTTTAGAGGAACATGTTGATTATTATATGATCTGCAGATTAGGAAACTAAGAGATCAAGATTCTAAAATCCCAATCTACTGGTTAACCGGTTAGGTTGAATAGGTCGATTGGTCAGCCATTTTTGATCGACCAGTTTGTCTGATGGTCTTGATTGATCGATTGATCAATTTCGATCGATCGATTGACCGGGCAATAGGGAATGATCAGTTCTTTTTTATTTAATTAGTTTGGGAGATGTTCGGGATCAATTGGCGGATCCGTTTTGATTTTGTAATTATGTTTTGGTCTCTACTATTAGAGTTGAAATATTTTATGTTGTCTACTTTGAGTTATTTTATAGTATTTTTTTGTATTCATTATAGGTTCTATTAACGTTCCTCTTAATGATCTTTAGTAATCTCTAATTCTACATTTGTTTATCTTTTGCTTTGATTTTTTACGTGAGTATGATAATTTTATTATGCATGTAATATAAATAGTTAAATGTATGCTGATTAGATGATGAGTATAACTGATTATTTCTTGAATAATCACATATGTTGTTGCTTTATTTTCTAAGTACTCATCTATTCTTGAAATTATATTTGCATTTTGTTGAATTAAATTTCATTTGATATAATATTCATTTACTTTGATAAGTATGTGAATATTTGTTATATATTGATATTGGGATACTTGTCAAAAACTTCATACTAATAAAGAGTAGTTATTCTATGTGCACATAGTAGTTTGTATACCTAGTTGGCAAGTGAGGCACTAGCTTGTGGTGATTGATCCTCCCATAGTTATTGGAATCGCAGACCTCGTATATTATCGGAACCTTAAGGTTTCATATATTATCTATTATTTACATGTATTCCACTACCATATTACTATTATGCTTAATACATGTATGTATGGGGGGTAGGTGGGTTTCAGTTCTTATACTTCTATTTTATATATGTAATGTACATTAAATGTTATTCTCTCATCGAGTTAAGTGAACTTACCCCTCATTTTTAATATTATTTTTAGGTTTTTAATTTCTTGATAACATGTTGACTTTGTTGAAAGTTCTTGCTTTATCATCTTTTTGGTTGGTAAGCATTGCTTACTTCCGCGAGGCTTTTCTTGTTAGTTTTGTTTTAATGTCTTAGAGTGCTCCGTCATTACATTGTTTTAGTTAAAGATCGGATTTTGATATTGTAATAAGTATTATGAAGATTATTTGATTTTATTGGTTTTGAAGAGTATTTTGAAAGTTTATGAAATGCTGTGAATTTTGTATAATTTGTTTTATCATAAGTATGTTTGAGGCTTAGCGTAAGTGGGCTATTCTCATAGCATTGCTCATGTGTTGCTAGTTATGGACTTGGGATTCAAGTCCTAATAATAACACTCAATCCGACTATTGAATTAACTAAAATTTTACGGGAGTTTCTAGACATATTATTATATATTGGGTTAAAATTTAAGGTTAATCGGAGTTCGGGAAGGTCTTGCAATATAGGTTCACAAATGCAATATGAATTTTATTATTTGTTGCTTTTTGACTTGTGAACTTTCTATTTGGAAATGATTTTTTTTCTAATAATAGAAGAATATTTAACAACTAATTCAAGAAGTTTTCTTAATTTTACAAGGACACTTAATGGCAGCAATAAAGGTTTCCTTGTGTGGTGGGAATTATTTAATAAAATCATAGCTATAAAAGGAAATCTTATAGGCAGTAATAAAGAGAAACATGCCTCATTGTTATTTGTTCATGTTTTGCTAGAATCTCCGAATATACAAGGATTATTATGGGTGATTACTTAAAGGAAACAAATTAGCAATTATATTCAAAAGTTCCATGCTTAGAGAGAACATTAATGGCGTCGACACTTTCCTATCTCTACTAGATTGTGATCTCAACTATGCATAGAAAATCAAGTAACGAAGATTAGTTGGGGCTTATTTAAATTATTTGTAGTAATCTGAATATTTATTTGGGGCTTTATTGTTGTTTTATTTTAATTATAGTTTTGGACAAGTGTTAGCTGAATTTTAGTTTAGGCTTTTTGGTTTGCAGTCTAAAAGAGGTGCATTAGGGTTATTTATATAAGGACTATATATTGTTTTCTTCGCTGTAAAATCCAGCAATCATGATATTTTAAATAAACTTGTGTTTTACGTGATGCAATATATTTTTCTTTGCCGAGACAAAAAGCAAATTTGACTTATCAAGGTATAATTAATCTTGTGGTGTTTTCGCATACTTTGGACTCTTGATTCTCTATAATCAACGAGTCCAATTTTAGCTTCCAAAACCTGTAGTTATTAGGTATAATATTATCTTTGGGTCAAGGTTTATCTATCACAAACTTGAATTTTGATTTTTCAAGATTGTGTCAATCTTGCTTGTGGGTTTCTAGATTTTTATATCCAACATGGATATAATTTTGAAAACTAAAATTGACACAATCTTGAAAAGTTGAAACTCAAATTTGTGATAGATAAACCTTGACCTGAAGATAACATTATATCTAATAACTAAAGGTATTGGAAACTAAAATTGAACTCGTTGATTATAAAGAATTAAGAGCCCGAAGTATGCAAAAATGCCACAAAGTCAATTATACTCTGATAATTCAAATTTATTCTTTGTCTTAGCAAAGAGAAAAAACATTATATCACACAAAACACAAGTTTATTCAAAACATTATGGTTGCTAGATTTTGCATAAAAAAAAACAATATATAGTCCTTCATCTTATAACTTTAATGGACATTTTTTGAACTGCAAATAAAAAGACCCTAACCAAAATTCAGTCATGAGAGATCTAAAACAATTCCTAAATATTGATTTTGAATTGTTATAAACTCAAACTAAAATAAAGCCATAAACTAAAATTTAAATCCCAAATCATCCCTTGGCCTTCATAGAATATATGGAGGAGATTCCTTAGGCAGCTTATACAGACAGCAACATGCCCTCGTCATCCCTTGGCCTTCATAGAAGATACCGTGGACATTTGGCAATGCCGGCCTTGTTTATCTCCCTATAAAAAATATTGCAGGGAAAAACTGAACTAAAGAGAAAATTTAAAACAACGCAAGTAAGAGATATCTTATTCGAGTTCGTAAAGCATATAGGACTTCTTTAAAGAAGGTTTCTTGCAATGTGATCCAGTCAACGGTGAGATTGTGTTGTTCTTTTATGCTAAAATCATCCTTGTTGCCCTCATCCTGATGCTCTGTTAATGCCAGGTTAAGAGTATCAGGGCTTCATATTTGTTTTCAAGTTTGAACTACTGGAGTGTGAAAGGCAATCCGAAATGTTAATAAGAAAAATGAGTGGGTTAGATCGTGGGAACTCAATGAGAAGAGCTGGTTAATTTCTCGTAAAAATAATGCGATAAATAGCAAGTAGTGAATCTCATTGTTGAATCATCTGTGTAGAAGGTTTAATGTATCCTTATGTATTTGGTTCTGTGTTCAAAGGTGCTGTTTGGAAGGCATGAGTGGGATTATTGATAATTGCAGCACATACAGGATCGTGGGCTGAAGCCTCTCCGGATTTCATGACTTGTGCAAACATGTTCTGGTGGCCGGCTGAAAGCCAGTGGGGTGGCCGGCTCGCATCAGAGCCGGGAACTGGCCACCTAAATTCCTTTAATCCAAAGACCTAACAAGTTCTCAAAAATGTGATTGGTGATACAGCTACCTTATTTCCTGAGCCATTTGACCATGCTGGAGGCCTGGATGTTGGAAAGCAGACCCGGCAATGGAACTCTCAGTCAACTCCTTGAGACATTTGTGAGCTCAACCTTCCCAGTTCCCATACATTGTGTCCCTCAATCGCACAGTGGTTTGCTGGGAAGACTTTTTACTGGATGACAACACCCTTCATTTTTTCCACCTGATAATACCATCCTACAATCATGGAACAGCGGTCCAAACAGCACAAAACTGGTTGTTTCTTCTGGTTACAGATCTATTGCGTCCTCCTCAGAGTTTTATTACTTGGATTGTGGGCGTTGTGGTTTTGTTGGGAATGACAGCCAATATGATCCACCACCACCAAGCGGTGAAAGTGGCAGTGGTGGATCATGGTGTGGACCTTTCAAAACATGGCAAACCATATATAACTATGACATAGCATATGGATTGACCCCCAACAGTTTTGGACACACGGAGTTTTATTACCGGTCGCACTTTCGGTTTTTCGTTCTTGTTCCTACTAGTGTTTGGACCTTAAATAAGATCAAGGGGTGCTGCAGGCTTGAAATTCCAAGCCACTTTCATGGTGATTGTTAGCTTAATTTCAGAAGAGGTATGGGTAGTTCTGCTAACCATTTTGGCAATCATTATACAAAGTTACGGTAAAATCATCTTTCAAATTGTGTTTTATTTTCTCTCAAATGAATCATCCATGCTCTCTGTAACAAAGATTCGGCATTCCTTGTCTTTATGTTATAGATTGCAGAATTCAATCAAGAGGGTTCAAGAATCAATAAACATAAAAGTATACATGCCCAGCTGGGGAGAAACCCATCCACATGTAACTGCAGTATTTCAATTTTTTGACAGCATACATCTAAATTCTGACCTCACTGTGTTGTGTTAAGAGGAGCAGTTATATCCAATAATAACAATTGAATTGCAGTAACATTGATATACTTTTAGACAAAAGCTAGTGTCCTCTTAGCATAATTTCAATGAAATTGGAAGAGTCACAGATATAGACCTGCACTGATTCCCTTGGGGTATTTTTTGCAGGCACTGTTTCCCATCAAGAGAACATCACTATAATGTACACAAGCTGTTTTCTGTTTGCAATGTAACTAGTCTAATCACACAAACCAATACAGAAACAAAATGGCTCATTTGACAGAAAAAGAGAGTGGTTAGTAATTTGCTTTGTAGAGATAAATCATCAATTATATTGTTTACTTGGCCTAAGACAACACACCAGCTGCATCAATATTTGTTTTGGCAGTCTTTTTCCTAACCATCAACAATTGGATGAACCAAGGACCACAGACACCACCGCTTGTAGGAGAAGACATTTGTTGTTTCTTGTTCTTGTAATATAATAAAGTTATAGTCTAAGTTGAACAATACAAGTAACAAAAAGCAAAGCAAATGCTCAACAGCCAAGCTACATAAACATAGACGACAGCCTAATGCACTTGCTTTACTCTATAAGCTAATTTGTTAGAAAAAATTTATAGATGGTTTAGATATCCATTCATGAGAAATGAGTGACTGATTGTTTTTCTGCTCTATATTCTTTTAACTGGGAAAAAACATATTTGATGGAACTTGCTCGAAAAAATGTTTCACTCGGGGTTTGACATTACTTCTGAATTGAGTATTAGATGCCGGCCTGCCGATGTTATACTGCTCCAATGCATCACAAATGCAATTGGTTGTCTATGTCATCCTTTATTATAAGCTATATATAATAAGTTCTTAACTCGAAATAAAGTGGATAGCATTATTGAATTTCTAAAATTATATTAAAAAATAATATAAATTATATTTTGATTTAAACTTTTACATTGAGTTCACATGTTATTAAAGTTTTGATGATCACGAGTTCAAATTTTAAAAATTTTATTTTTTTTAATTAAAATTAATTAATTGTATAAAGTATTGTGGGTCTATGTAAGTTTCATGTTTTTACTTGAAGAAATAGATTAGAAAATAATATAAATTATATTTTGAAGTTAAAATAATTTTTTTTTTACAGACTATCTCCTGTGGAAATTAGAGGAACTTGGGACAGGGGAGAAAACAGTTGAATGGTAAATCTTGTTTCAGGCAATTAGCGAAGTAAACATTTTGCACAAGTTAAGATGGGCAGGTTCAATAGCTTGCTTGAGACTTTCTTCATTAATCCCACCTAAATTGACTTTTTACACTACCTTATAGGGATCATTTCCTCTTTTTAATTTCTTGCACTCATTGATAACTGAATCGTCTAAATCTTTAGATTTTTCTAACATTTCTTGCACTTGTGAGTATCCCTCCAGGTTCACTATAAAACTGAGACTAGTTTCAAGGGAAGTGCTCAAGTTAGCCTTATCTCACCTTCTCCTGCGCCATGAACTCTTCAAGTGTAGTGGTGGCAGCAATGGCTGCTCTAATGATGTTTCTTTTACTTGCCCCAACTTCTGATGCTGCGATTTCCTGCAGTGATGTGACCAAGGACCTGAGGCCTTGTGTGAACTACCTTACGAGCGGCACTGGGAAACCACCTTCTGCATGCTGTGCAGGAGCCTCAGCTCTTCAATCTGCTGCATCAAGCACAGCTGATAAGAAGGCAGCTTGTGAGTGTATCAAATCAGCTTCGAAGTCATTAAATCCAAACCCCCAGTTAGCCCAGGCTCTTCCAGCTAACTGTGGAATCAACTTGCCTTACACTATTTCTCCCAGTGTTGATTGCTCCAAGTAACATATATATCAACTCTCTCACGCTGTCAACTTCCATCAATGCTCGCTTTTTTTCCTTTTACTGCATTTTCCTGCTTTCTCTTTGATAACCGAAAGTTTTTCCTTCTGCAGGATTAGTTAGTTGAGATGGAGATGGAAATGGTCTGCTGAAGCCTTTTCGATCCGCGTGTTAGTATTTAAGTGAAATGGAAAGAGTTCTGCCTAATTTATGTATGTGTGAGTGTGTGTACGGGAAGCTTACCCTATCTTGTAATGTGTTGAACGCATGCTAGTGCCTTTGCTTCTGCAAGTAAATAAAGACACCATAATTATGGTCAAGATTAGCACGCTAATCCACTCATCATCTATGCCCTTTTCTTAATATGCAAAGGAGACTTCTTCTTTTTTTTTTCTTATCTATATTGAACTTCAATGCTATAACAATTAAGGACAGGGCCATCGTCTTCTGCATTTTCTGGGGCACGTAAAAATTACGACTATTGCAGTGGAACTCACGTTGTTTGACTACCATATGATGTAAACAAAAATCAGCTGTGTGATTTCAATCTCAATGGGGTTTGAGAGGGAAGATCTGAAGCCGGACACTCTGAAATGCAAGTAAGATCACATTAAATCTATGGTTAATGGACATGGCAGCAAGCGCCAGCATAGTTTTGAAACCTGACTGGCTCGACGGGTCAATCCGAGATCCGGCCGATTCGGGACTAGAACCGGCCAGGTCAGGTTGAAGAAAAAATAGAGAAAGGAAAAACCCGGTGTGACCCAGTTGACCCAGTCAAAAACCCGGTTGCAACCTATTGACTTTTGTTTTTTTACTAAAACAACGTCATTTTGATTTTTAAAAAAAATTGACCCGGACGACCTAGCCAAAACCGGGAACCCAGGCCTTAGACTGGACCAGGTCTGAAAACTATGGCAACAAGGATTATCATTCATAGGCTTGTTTCTTTTATTCAAAACAGTTTTTTTTTTTTTCTTCTCATTAATTTTTTTGTTTTTTCATAGTATTTTTATTTACTGATGTCAAAAAATAAAAATAAAATTATTTTAATATATTTTCAAACGAAAATACTTTAAAAAATAATTGCTATTAAAATATCAAAATATCAATGTTCGGGAAGGTATCGAAACATGGGTCAACATAGACTGTACGAATTTTGTTATTTACTTTCTTTTGACTTGTGGACTTCTTTTTTGGCTAGAATTCTTTTTCTAAAAGGATGTGGCAGCTTATTTTAAAAATCTACTAATTCTACAAAAATCTTTAATGGGCTGCAACATAGTTTTCAAGTATGGTAAGGATTCATAATTATTTTAGAATCCTTTTCTTACAAGAATTCCTTATTCATCCTAGCTACAAAAAGAAAAGAAAACTTCAGAATAAATTCTACCTTCAGATCAGATTTTCTAATCTATTTGGGACTTTTAATGGTGACAAATCTGATTTTAGCATGTTTAAGATGGTAATTTTTGGATTTTTATTATTTTCTTTTTAGTCTTTGGGTTATTATTACTTATTTTGATCAATTTTAAGTGGGCTTAATATAAGTTCACCTAAGAGGGGTCCATTAGGGTTTATTTAAATCTAGAGTTAGTATAAAGAAAAGCATAACCAGACATGTAAGTTAAACAATTCAAATTAATAAAACTTTTTATTTGTCGCACTTTGTGTGTGTGTGTTCTTAGAGTTTGGTGGTCTATGAACAAAGAACAAAAAGCTTTTCTTTTGCTAAACACTCCTTAGATCTAAACCATCAGATTCAAAGAGAGAGAATATGATGCTGCAATGTGCCAAGAATAGCAAATAACTTAACTATTATTAATATTAAAAAAATTTCTCTCTGAAAGATAGAGTTAGTAACACAATAATGAAATCCCAAAACATCAATTTTTACATGTTATTCAATTGCTTGTGACTTTTGATGACACATCAGCACAAGCCCTTCTAAGACCTTGACAAGAACATAGAAAAATTTGAGCATGAGAGGCTGCGGTGTAAAATGTACTATATGGATTATGGTATTACATACATAAAACTAGACCGAATGGGGCATGGCAAATCTTATTGTAATGATGGTTTTATGCGCATATATGACTAATTAAAAGGACTATTTTTCTTCCATCCAGCTGGAGGTGGATTTGTTGTGATTTCCTGATTTATTGTATATATAGAGATTTAGAGTTATTTTCTTAATTATTAGGTTATTGACTTTCTATATAATTAGTTTGATTAGTATTGTGTGTGTGTATTATATTTCTCATTCTCTCAATAAAAGACATCAGAAAGGTATTTTCTTTCTATTGAAAACATATTTTTAAAACTTTTAAACCCTTGATTTTTCTTTATTGTTGTCTATTTTTTCTTCCTTTTTTAAAAGTCTTTGAATCCTCAAGGAAAAAAATCAAATTATTCTCTCTTTGAAAGAGATAGATATTATGTTTGTGTGTGACTTTATAGAAAAAATCAGGAAGATTCTTAATTTCTCAAGAACAAGAATTTAAAGATCCGTTTAGTTTCGATTAAACATTTTGATTGGAGTCATCCACTGTCCGATTGAAATGAGATTTCGCAAGGAACATAGGTCAAAAGAGATATTGATGTTATCATGAATAAATATTTATCAAAATAGATATTGTTTTTTTTATAAAAAAAAAAAAACCATGCTTTTTTTCTTTGAGTCTTAACTTCAAGGGTAGTATCAGAAGAAAATTCATAGATTAAGATTTTGTAGATATAAATTTAAATTTCAGGAATGATGATTCATAATCTAGATCAAATAATCAAGAAAAATATGAATTGAATTTAAATGATATGATTTTGGATTAAAATAATAATGAGCACTCGAAGATGTGACTCTAACAAGTGCTTTGTTCAAGTTAGAATCTCGTGCAATTAATATACCAAATCAAGTGATTGTTGAAGATATTTCTAACTTAGTGATCAAGTTAATCAGAAAATTACTGAATTGTCATATTAGAGATATTTCTAAACCTATATATGAACCTAAATTGTCTAGTAAAGTTAAATATCCTACAAGTTATTATGTGTTTAATTATCATTTTTTAAAATTAAATTTATTATTTATAAATCAATTATATATTATATTTACTCTTAACAGTGTATAGAAAACCAGAGGTGAAAAGCAATTATGAACCAAAAAAAAATGAAATCTTTGCCAAAAAAAAAAAGAAAAAAGAAAAGTGGGAACTCCTGATCCTCAATCAAGAAGGAAATCAATTGGATGTCAATGGATTTTTACACAGTAAAGTATCCTTTATTGAGGCGTTGAGATTTAGGTTTTTGATTTTCTATGTGATTAATTTTGTAAGGTGGGTATTAATATTGTACATAAATTGTATCGAAAACACTCACAACTGTCCAATCTAATTTATCTAGCTGAGATGGTCCCATCACATCTGCTTAGTAAACAAGTTCTAGCATCGGGCAGATTAGTAGCCATAAGCAGACCACATGCACATGTGCATCATCACTAACTTACATCAAAGCCTTAACTTCTGTCCCAGGAGTCAGGACAGCATAAGCACTCGGCTTACAGCCAGTGGTAAAGTACAGTACAGAGTCACAGTTTTTTCTAAAGACTCGATCCCCGCAGCCTGGGGGCAAAATTCTGACAGCAGAAAGCAACCGAGTAGGATAGGAGCAGATGGCCTCGGTGGGTTCATTTTTAAGTCTAAGTGGGGTGATTCTCCATGCCCCCTCGTAGCATAGCCTTGACGAACAAGAATAATGATTGAACACCCCAAGTCTCGGCTATGAAAATGACGAGTTAATAAAGAAAGAAAAGTAAAAGCAAAAAAAAAAAAAGCAGCAGCAGCATGGTTGGAAAGCTTTTTTTATATAGTATTTGAGGTCCCACAACATAGGACCTTTTCCCCATGTGAAATAGCCAAAATCCGGCACCGGCATGAATATCTTCTCCACCGGCCTTCCCCCACAAAGACAAACCCCACAGCCCACAGGGGGCCCTCGTGTTTGGTAAGCGTAAAGAGAGGGGATGCATGTATGGTTATGGTCCACCCGCCCATGATTTGAATTGTAGAAAAACATAGGTGTCTTTCTGTGACTGGATTCTTGAAATCAGCTTTCCTGTTCTTTCTTTACAAATGAATGAGAATCACCAAACTGTCCCCTTCTTCCTTCCAAGACGTTGACTTTGACAGAATGCTTGACATATTCCATTATCCGGCTGAATGCATATGTGTATATGCGTGTGTGTGTGCAATATGAGGTCACTAAACTTCAACAGCACTTCTAAACGTCACTAAAGCTGTTTACAACAGACTTAATTGAACAATGCTGCTAAACTAGAACTGCAAGATGACCCCTCTGCAGAAACAATCAAGGTAGCGCTCATGCAATGGAACAGTACCGTGACTTTGTCCATCACCGCAACATAATGTATCTGCGGGATGATGGGAATCAAATTCTGCTTGTAGCTGCTACGTATGGCTTAAGCAATTAATGAAGAGATTGTGGGGGCTTCTCTAGAGGCGCCAGGTCAGCATCCTACGTATGATGAGCAAAAAAGGTTGGCAATGAAGTGGGGGCGGGAGGTGAGGGGTGGCTGGCTGGCTGGCTGGCTGACTGCTTCCTTTTGCTTTTGAGTTGCCACACCCTGCACTCCCTCTGCTTTTTGAATTCCTTTTCAACATTCTTTTATACTTTCAACTTCTTTAATCCAACACCCAGTGGCTCTATGACCACCCTTGATTAAAAAGACATTCCCATTCTCCTAGCTAGCTAGCTACTACATTTCTTCTTCTTTCCTCTCTTTCTCTCAAAACCATTACATTTTTTCCATCTGCTGCTTTACATCATTCCAATTCTGAAAAACATTTGATGATCGTATAAACAAGCTTTTCAATATGGTAAGCTTCCCGATCATGGGTTTTTTTGTTGGTTCATTTTCCACTCTTTGATTTACTAGCAAAGTATTTGAAATGATTGATATTATGTTCTCTGTCTTGGATGATGTATCCAGGGAACCCCGGTAAACATCATAGTTGGATCGCATGTTTGGATTGAGGATCCTGAGGAAGCATGGTTGGATGGTGAAGTTACAGAAATCAAGGGCAGACATGCCACCATTACTACCTCAAATGGAAAAACTGTGAGGCTTCCTGTTTAACTATATCATCCAATCTCTTCCATACTAGTTCAGATCATGTAAATATGGTACTCAGAGTTTGAAACCATCTATTCTATTGAAAGGGTTTTGTACTGATATAGTAGAAAAACTAAATACCTTTGAAATCCAGGATCCGAAGGATGGCAAAAGATCCATTAGTGACCGTGCATGAATGCTAACTACACCTAGTGAATATCTTGCAAGAATCTGACTCTGCTAGCGATCCAGCACATCGTGAAACTTGATTGTTTATATCATGGTAGCTAGGCATACTTAGGGGAAAGGTATATTGTGGACAAACAAAAATCAACTACAAGATGGATAAATATATACTCTGTAACTTCTGCTTTGTATATTCAGGACATTGGCTGACGTTTAAATTTAAATTGCAATTTTCTTCTGAAACAATTTAGACAACTGTTATAACACTTGCTAGCTGTTACAAATAAGAAGAAGAGGCAAAAGCTTACATCACTCAAACAAAATACCGCTCTATCACTCATTGAATTTTCTTGACTCCATAATCGGTCAAGATTTATGCTACATTATTATGTTTGAGGTTTGTTCTTAGAGACCAGCCACCAACATATGAACTAGATAGATGAAGTTCGAAGTATTGATTGGTATTGACAAGAATTCCTTATTGATTCTTACCTCAACTCCAGATAGTTGCAGATATTTCAAGTATATATCCAAGAGACACAGAGGCGCCACCAGCAGGAGTCGATGACATGACGAAATTAGCATACCTCCATGAACCAGGAGTCTTGCATAACCTTGCTTGCCGGTTTGCACTCAATGAGATATATGTGAGTCAACATTAATTGATGCATCTGACACCACCGTAAATTAAGTGAATATAATTTAGGAATTAGTCTTGAGACTATAGAACATGGATTTATGTACAAACCAATACTGATGATCAGTACTGAAATAAGCAGACTTACACTGGGAACATTCTAATAGCGGTAAATCCTTTCCGAAGACTACCACATCTGTATGACGTCCACATGATGGAGCAGTACAAGGGAGCTGCATTTGGAGAGCTAAGTCCACACCTCTTTGCTGTGGCAGACACTTGTTACAGGTAATATCAACAGATCAAAAACTAAGTTTAATTAACATGCATGAGCTGAATTCAACATATCTTGTAACTAATATATTTTTAATATATACATATATATACATATATCAAGCTAATATGATAACTTCAAACATCAGAGCAATGATAAATGAACAGGGCAGCCAGTCCATCTTGGTAAGTGGAGAGAGTGGAGCTGGTAAAACAGAGACAACAAAGATGCTCATGAGATACCTCGCCTTCATGGGGGGGAGATCTGCAGGTAGTGAAGGAAGAACAGTAGAACAACAAGTTTTGGAGGTAAGTTAAAAACTATATATGACAAAATATTGCCTTTTAGGTGATTCAACTACTGAACTAATTGAATGAAGACTTGTATTAATTTCCACTTCAGTCCAATCCAGTATTGGAAGCATTTGGGAACGCAAAAACTGTCAAAAACAACAATTCGAGGTGAAATTTAGATGCTCTATCTACGTTCTATTTCTTCTAAAACTTGGTGTTAAACTTACAAAAATTGGGTGGTCAATCAGTCGATTTGGCAAGTTTGTTGAGATACAATTTGACAAGCATGGGAAAATATCTGGAGCTGCAGTTCGTACTTATCTTCTCGAAAGATCACGTGTTTGCCAAGTCTCTGACCCAGAGAGAAACTACCATTGTTTTTACATGCTCTGTTCAGCACCACCAGAGGTGATTTCCTGACAACAGCAAGAATTCGTGGCCATTCAGGAAAAGCTATCTAACTGATGTTACCTTTCAGGATGTCAAGAAATACAAGTTAGGGGACCCGAGAACTTTCCACTATTTAAATCAAACAAACTGTTACGAAGTTGCAAATGTAGATGATGCAAGGGAGTATTTGGAGACCAGAAATGCAATGGATATTGTCGGGATCAGCCAGGATGAACAGGTTATTACTCTTCCCATCCCTACAGGAATGGATTACTTAGCATAGAGATACAAGTTCCAGATTAACAAAGGGGAGTTTTCTCTTCTGTAGGATGCTATATTCAGCATAGTAGCTGCAATCCTCCATATCGGAAACATTGACTTTGTGAAAGGGAAGGAAGCGGATTCTTCTAAACTTAAGGATGATAAATCACTCTACCATCTTCGAACAGCAGCAGACCTACTGATGTTAGCACTCTGACTTATTTTGACCATCAAAATAAAAGATGCTGTTATAATATCTAGTGATGCCATGTCACTATCTCACAAAATGCTTTGATTTAGGTGTGATGAGAAGGCACTGGAAGACTCACTTTGTAAGCGGGTTATAGTGACTCCAGATGGTAACATTACAAAACCTCTGGACCCAGATTTAGCTGTCCTAAGTCGTGATGCCTTGGCCAAGACCGTATACTCAAAGCTGTTTGACTGGTAAGAAAATCAAACTCATTCATCTAGACCAGAAATTTGTTCTAGACACTACATGCAAACAGTAGCAAAAGAGCATCAATTTTATCATTTGTTCAGGATATTTTGTTACAATGTACTTCAGCCAAATTCTGAACTTAGATAATGTTTCCTTGGTGATATCAAATATGGATTCTGCTAATAGATCGGCAGGACAAAGCCCATATAATAGTTCTCTAACATCACTTCAGTTTCTCAATTGTTCATTTGGAATCATCTTGATCCCAGTAAATAAGGAATTAACAAGAGAAGAGTCAATTGAATGTTGCAGGATTGTAGACAAGATCAATAGTTCAATCGGTCAAGATCCTAACGCAGCAAGCTTAATTGGAGTCCTTGATATTTATGGCTTTGAAAGCTTCAAGATCAACAGGTACATGAAACTATATATGAAGTTATCTTCGAATAAATATTTCAATAGGAATATCTCATCATGTGATGAATACTGTAGTTTTGAGCAGCTCTGTATCAACTTAACAAATGAGAAGTTACAACAGCATTTTAACCAGGTAGGGTTGAGATTCCTATGCATAGTTTTGAGTTTCAACCATCTTCATAAGTGCTTTTTTTTATGCACACATGAATCTCTATCCACAGCATGTATTCAAGATGGAGCAAGAAGAGTATACACGGGAGGAGATAAACTGGAGCTATGTAGAATTCGTAGACAACCAGGATGTTTTGGATCTTATTGAGAAGGTAAGAGTACTGCATGTCAAAGTAACATATTCTATTCATGAAATATTGACACACGGTTATTATGTCCGTGCCTGCAGAAACCGGGAGGTATTATAGCCCTTCTTGATGAAGCCTGGTATGTGATTCCCTTCTATATTGAAAAAGTTATAAATTAATCTAGCTGTGAAATTATTTACCTTCTACATGAATATTCATACCTAACACATAAAGGTGTGCATGATAGCTCAGGGAATTAAATGTCAGTTAAGTAATATTAATGGAAAGTGGAGTGGGGGAACTACATGATCGTAAGAGATTTAATAAAACTTAAAGCAAAAGGCTACAGAAATGCAAGTGAATGTTATGAAAGCAAGCAAAACATTTCTTCTGAAACTTGTTTTGCATAATAGGAGGTAATCGAAGTTACCAAAGCTAGCACCACAAAACGTCTGAATACTTATTCTAAAGAAAAAAAAAAGTCTAAATCCTTGAATTCTCTAGACCCGACTATACTTATAGTGAGGCAGCTGAAAGAATATAATAAAAGAAATCAAAAGGGGAAAGGGAAAATAAATAAATGTTGAAATCATGGGATGTAAGAATGAGTACCTTCCTAATGCAGCATGTTTCCCAAGTCAACCCATGAGACATTTGCACAAAAGATGTACCAGACATATAAAGCTCACAAACGCTTCAGCAAGCCGAAACTTGCTCGAACAGCCTTCACAATCAATCATTATGCGGGAGATGTAAGTGATGTTTTGAATCTTATTCCTGAACACCAGCTAAAGGAACCACATTTGTGGATTTCTAATCATTGAGCCATTCTGTGAGCAGGTTACATACCAAGCAGATCATTTTCTTGACAAAAATAAAGATTATGTTGTAGCAGAACATCAAGCTCTATTAGATGCTTCCAAGTGTCCTTTTGTTGCTAACCTTTTCCCTCCACTACCTGAAGAGACATCTAAGCAATCCAAGTTCCCTTCAATCGGTACCCGCTTCAAGGTAAGCTTTATCCACATAGAAGCAGCATCCTGTATGATACAGAAAATAATTCAGACCATGACTGATTCTTGGCTCAAAATTAACATCCAGCAACAATTACAAGCTTTGATGGAGACATTGAACACAACAGAACCACATTACATCAGATGTGTAAAGCCGAATACAGTACTAAAGCCTGGAATCTTTGAGAACTTCAATGTCTTAAACCAACTAAGATGTGGGGTAAGATAAATTCACTTGCTTCCTTGTCAAGGACATATATCGCTTTGATTTTCACTTTTCAGATCAGGCAATACATGTCTGTTTCCAAACTATTTATCAAGCTGCTCTGATTTATAATGATTATTCTAATGGATTTCACAACAGGGAGTACTAGAGGCGATTAGGATAAGTTGTGCTGGTTATCCAACCAAAAGAACATTTGATGAGTTCCTTGATCGTTTTGGAATGCTGGCTCCTGATGTTCTAGATGGGTATGAATTCTTGTGCAGTTACTTTTCATTTCGCATTATGCAATTGTGGCATGGAGATCTCAAAGTCAGGGCTAGAATGAGAGCATTGACCTGTTATTTTGAGCAGAAATTTTATCTTATCTAACAGGAGCTGACCGAAGTTTGTGACAGCTGAGTTGGAACATCTACTCAGCTGTTCCTCACTAACTATTCTCTAACACCTAAATCATCTTGAACTTCATATTGGTCCAACCATAACGTTCACTGTTTCTTCTGGGCAGATCTGACGAAAAATCAGCATGCGTTTCCATCTTGGACAGGATGGGTTTGAAGGGCTATCAGGTATGTTTAATCATGACAATAATAAAAAGGAGCCATGTTTATAAAATATGCTGTGTTATTGTAACATTTTCCCCTAAATGCCTGGTTTAGATTGGGAAAACAAAGGTGTTCCTCAGAGCTGGGCAGATGGCTGAGTTAGATGCACGAAGAGCTGAAATTTTGGCTAATGCTGTCAGGCGAATCCAGAGACAAATCCGAACATATCTGGCCAGAAAAGAGTTCATCACCCTAAGGAGAGCTACAATTCATTTGCAGAAACTCTGGAGAGGTTAGCTTTCTTTTCCCATGTAATTGCTTCTTGCACTGTAAAGCATGACGGCAAACAGACCAACCGAGGGAAGTAACTTGCACTGATGAAGAGTGATTGAATAGTTTTGCATGCCATATTTGGGTAACAGAATCCTGCCATTCTAAAATAGTTGTGTTTGAGTTAGGCATCGACAACTCCATTGGCCAGGAACAAGTACTTTGTTAATTTTGGAATTGCCATGATTGTTACTGAAATGTTTTCAATATCAAGATGTAATATGGTTGTTTGGTCGAATTTCTTTATGATTTTCTATAGAAAAATCAGGTTTTATGGCCATGACTTGATCCTAACTGAAAATGAGCCAGACCACCATTTGAAGTCATAGCCTAGAAAACATAGAAGTCTGAGATGACAATACTTCCTTTGTCTTGCCTCTTGTGCAGCACAACTTGCCCGTAAGATATATGAACATATGAGGAAGGAAGCAGCTTCTATCCGTATACAAAAGAATGTCCGTGCTCATAGAGCAAGAACATTTTACACTAACTTGCAAGCATCAGCAAAAGTTATCCAAACTGGAATGCAAGCAATGGCAGCACGTAATGAATACAGATACAGAAGAAGAACCAAGGCTGCAACTGTAATTCAGGTGATGTACAATCTGGCTGGGCTACTTACATCAGTTTTAAATCATAGGGAATCAAGGAGGATGTGATTAGAAATAGATTGGAATGAAAATGTTTTCTAGGAAGAGCTGGGAATTAAGAAAATATAATGTCAACATAAGAGCAAACATGAGATCGGATAAACATAGGAAAAATGGCATTTGTTCAGGTTTAAATGAACAGAAATTTTATTTTTTTTCCAGAGTACTCAGATGAACGATTTCTGACTAATAATTTTTCCTGTCTTATCAAATCTTTAATTTTATAGACTCGATGGAGAAGATACCATTCTCTTTCTGCGTATAAGCAGCATAAGATCGCAACTCTAGCATTGCAATGTCTTTGGAGAGCAAGGACAGCTAGGAAGGAGCTTAGAAAGCTCAAGATGGTGAGTGTAACTACCTAAAAGCAGTTTGACTGCAGTTCTCTACCAATTCTTGACATGCAACAATTCTATTGCACTATAATTATAGTTGGTATTTGCACAATAGAGCTGACAAATATACTGATGCAGGCTGCAAGAGAAACTGGGGCACTAAAGGAAGCTAAGGACAAGCTGGAGAAGCGAGTTGAAGAGCTAACATGGCGACTAGAATTTGAAAAGCACTTGAGGGTATATTTTATATCAAAGTTCCAAAAAAAGGATAACTAGTAGCACAGTAATAGTTTGATCATGCAACAAGAAAGAAATGAATTTGTTTTTTGTTTAACAAAGCACAATTAAATTTAGAAATGGACACTATTCATCAACAAATTTAAATGGCATTTCACTTACAGTGCAGGAAAATTATCACCTACATATTGAACACATCCTATATGCTTCCTTGTACATGCTAATTTGACAATCAGTTACTTAGACAGTCAGTTACTCCCCCAAAATGCCCAAGAATCTAAAGTTGTAAAGAAACTTGCTAACAATGTCCAATCTTGTTGCTAAGCTCCTCTTCGATTGGCCAAACTATGCCATGACATTTGTGTGTGTGTGTGTGTGTGTAGCTTGATCTTGAAGAAGCTAAAGGGCAAGAAATTGCAAAACTGCAAAGTTCATTACATGAGATGCAAGGTCAACTAGATGAAGCCCATGCCGCAATAATCCATGAAAAAGAAGCGGCAAAGTTAGCTATAGAACAAGCTCCACCGGTTATCAAAGAGGTGTCAGTTGTGGATAACACCAAGCTGGAGTTACTCAAGAACCAGAATGATGAATTGGAGGTATGATACTGTTCAACCACCTAACATCCTACAGCAGCATCAGTATATTACATTATGCTGCATTAATTGACAATGTTGACACAAGTTATAGCTTTATGTGAAATTGTAAATAATTAACTCGAGGAGTCAAAATTGGTGGACCAAAAGAACAAAAACTCTGGAAAAGAGTAAATTGTCAAGCCTGACAACAATTTCATGCATACCAAGCACACACGAGTGCACACATGTCTACTGTTGCCTAGATGGATGATATAATTTATATTATGAATACATAGAATGAGCTAAGTGAGCTGAAGAAGAAGATGGAGGAATTCGAGAATAAGTGTTCTGAACTTGAGAAAGAGAGCAAAGCAAGAACTATAGAGGCTGAAGAATCACACCTGAAAACAATGAAACTTCAAGACACCGTTGAAAGGTAATTTCCATGGCTTTATTACACAGGCATTCTGTGATCTTTAGCTGGGGTTTACTAACTCTTTATGATTTTTAGATTGGAATTAAATTTGTCCAACCTCGAATCAGAGAATCAAGTTTTACGACAGCAGGCTTTGGATGCATCAACAAATGAGGATCTCTCTGAAGAATTAAAAATGTAAGACTCAGTCACATAACTAAACCTGAAAAATTAATCTATTTCACCCTCTCTACATTGTTCCCATAAAAATTAGCTAACGGAGAAAAATCCATGATGAGATGCAACAGAGAACGGCTGATAGTGCCATTGATGAGTGACAAAAGAGATGTTTGCATGTGTGTGTGAGTGTGTGTGTGTGTGTGTGTGTGTAATGGAGGACATGCTTCTACATGGCAGAAAAATTTCTATAACACAACATCAGACAATTAAACAAATCGTGGCAAAATGGAAAGTTGTAGATTATTTAGCAGAGATACCTGTAAATCTAATTTGGTACTTGAAATTGATTCGGTTTTGTATGGCCAAGTTGAACTGGGTAAGCAACATGTCAATTTACCATGAAGTTTCTAAAAAATCCTGAAGCCCAAAGATTAAACTGCTCATTCTCATACAAATCTGAAAGCTTTGTACCTTTTATCCAGACTCAAGAGTAAGATTGCAGAGCTGGAGTCAGAGAATGAATTGCTCCGCAAACAACCAGCAATTGTGGAACAGGTAGCGACTCCTGAAAGGATTCTGCCTCAAGTCAAGGTATGCTTCTCTAAAACTGTTGTTTTCCTTGGATAAAATCATCTTACAATTTTTCATTAACCTTGTTTAATGATTCAGAGTTTTGAGAATGGACATCAAACAGAAGAAGAGCCTCAAATGACAAAGGTACAGCCACCTTCCTTAAACACACATTTCCAGAAGCAAATAGATACTGCCATAAATTAACCCTAGACCTAATGATAAATTTTGTATCCAGGAATCCGGGCCTCCCATCTCCCTCTTAACTACACAAAGACCCCTAACAGACAGGCAGCAGGTACCCAGCTGGATGCTGAATTCTTGCAAAACCCAGAAAATATTTCAAAAGAGTGTCTGTGCTTCAATTGTGTAATTGCTGAAAAGGACATTCTATTATTTCTACTCTATGGACAGGAAAACCATGATGTACTTATCAAGTGTCTTACAGAAGATAAGCGGTTTGATGAGACCAGACCTGTTGCCGCCTGTGTTGTGTATAAATCACTTCTTCAGTGGAGATCCTTCGAAGCAGAGAAGACAACTATATTTGATAGGATTATTCACACAATTCGATCATCAATAGAGGTGGAATCCTTAACCAATGGAACTACAATAACCAGTTATAAGGAAATTAAAATACTATCAGTTTTGCATCATATACTTCGTAATGTTGTGATACTGATTTTCTATATTGTGCTATTGTAGAGTCAAGACAACATCACTGATCTAGCATATTGGCTATCAACAACTTCTACCCTTTTGTATCTGCTTCAAAATACTCTTAAAGCAAGCAATACAACCAAAATATCTTCACAGCGCAACCGAACATCCCCTGCTACCTTATTTGGTAGAATGGCACTGGTAAGTGCTATCAAGTTAATTCTTTAGTAAATCTAATTCCATGACAAAATCATAATACTCGAGCATCCAATATCAGGGATTCCGCTCATCTTCAGTTGGCATGGGAATGTCAAGTGGGTACAGTGGAATGGTGGGAAAAGGAAATGATCAATCAAAAGTGGAAGCTAAGTACCCAGCACTGCTGTTTAAGCAACATCTGACTGCATACGTTGAGAAAATATATGGGCTGATCAGAGACAGTGTTAAGAAAGAGATTGGTCCATTTTTGAATTTGTGCATCCAAGTAAGCATATTGGATAAGAGTGAATTCACACAAAGTGAGAGTTGAGTCATTTAATGGCAATTTCATGTTTACTTAAATGAACAGGCTCCAAGATCCATAAGAGCTAGATCAATAAGAGGGTCATCCAAAAATATCCATTTGAGTATTGTTGCCAAACAGCAATCATCAAATATACACTGGCAAAGCATTGTCAATAAGCTAGATCAGACCTTGGGCATAATGACAGAGAACCATGTAAGAATGAATCTTCTCTCTACTAGGTTTTCCAGACTTGAAGTATCAGTACAGAGACTGGGAAGGAAAGTATTTATCACCTAACCTTTTGAAATTTTCAGGTCCCTCCTGTGTTCACAAGGAAAATCTTTAGTCAGGTTTTCTCATTCATAAATGTACAGCTCTTTAATAGGTAAGAAGATTTTTCATTTCTATTTTTTTTTATTTCATGTGTTTAACAATGCATTCTCATAATCTATGTTGATACTCAATCCAAATGGTTGATCTGGCAGCTTATTGCTTCGTCGTGAGTGCTGCTCATTTAGCAATGGAGAGTATGTAAAGGCTGGTTTGCAGGAATTGGAACAGTGGTGTCTCAAAGCATCAGATCAGGTAAGCACAAAAGGCAATCAATGTATGATTAGCAATGCAGAAAAGAAAGAAAATTACTCTAATATCTTGTTATTTATTTCACAGTTCGCAGGATCGTCATGGGATGAACTCCGACACATAAGACAAGCTGTTGGGTTTCTGGTACACCTTTTAGAAAACCGCAAAGGCCTTTCTTTGTTTCTTGGACATAGTTCCAGAATGGTGAATTTGATTTGAACTAATCAATGGATTGTTTTGATAATATATGCATGTAGGTTTCGCATCAAAAGGCTCAAAAATCTTCGGATGAGATCACAAATGAACTCTGCCCAGTAAGTAATTTAGTGTGTGCATACTGCATAGTAAATTAAAAGAACTAAAACTATGGTATAATAAAATTTGCTAATTTAATTTTTGATAGATGTTGAGCATTCCACAAATATATCGCATTGGAACTATGTTCTTGGATGACAAATATGGAACTCAGGGATTATCTTCAGATGTAAGCAAAGCACTCTCTTTTATTTGTTTAGTAGTTAGTCGGAAGTGGGCTTGGTTAAGAAAAAATAAAAATCCTTTTTGCAGGTGATTGGCAGAATGAGAACCCTAATGGCAGAAGATTCAATAAGCATGCCTAATAATACATTCTTACTTGATGTTGATTCAAGGTATGATAAGTACTAAGACTAGCAATGTTTCCTTTTCTTATCACTACTAATTTTCCACCAGCACTGCAAGAAGAAGAAAGAAAGAAAATTAATAATGTAAATAACAATCATTTGGTTTGGTTTCAGCATACCTTTTTCAATGGAAGAGATATTCGGATCCTTGAGTGCAATCCACTTATCCAACATGGATCCTCCACCGCTACTCCGTCAAAGATCTGATTTCCATTTTTTATTGCAGGAAACACAGACAGAAACAGCCTAAGCGTGCCATTGAGTTCATTTTTCATTTATTAATTTATTTGTTTATATACAGCTTGTTTTGCTTTGAAGGGGTGAGTGAGGTGACTGGGTGATTTCTTCTGCAGAATGCTGTTATTCTTTTGTTTGTTTACCACACTCTCATCAATTTTTGACAAGTTAGTGTACATGGTTTTTTGTAATCACAATTGTTCCTGGACAAGGAAGAATTCTTGGCATCAAAGAAAAAGAAGATAGTGATTGTTTAGTTTTCAATGTTTCTATATCTTCTTTGTTTCAGCTTGTAAGATAAAAATACCAGAAAATAATCAGCAGCCAACAAGAATCAAAGTTGCATGAATCAATTGTGACCATGTTAAAATGTGACAGAGACAGTGCAAATGTCTTCTGTTGTGATTTTCTTTGCATATTCTGCTTAAAGAGTTCACAAATGAATTTGATAACCAAACTAACCACCACATTAAAAAATCAAAGCTCATTCGTCTTTAGTATCTTCTTGATTGGCTTCCTCTGCTTCCAATTCATTAGCATCAATACATAATTCATCAATTAAGGTGAACTTGGTTGCCTCACAATTCATCAACGTTGAACCATGATGAATTGATTGCAGGAAATTGAAATAAGCATACTTGATGTCGAACTGCATGTCATACCCTGCCACACATATCTGTATGTTAGCATTCAACAATCGTATGAAGTTTTTTTAAAAAAAAAAAAAAGACATGTGCTAGATTCTTACAATAGTTGATGGCAATAGTGCATCCATTGTCATCTGGACTCTGTCGAACATGATGAAACCACATACTTGGCCTGCATCAACTTCACAAAATTAGCCTCGATATTATAATTTGTTTATTATTCAGCAGAATAGTACAGCCTTGCTGCATGTCCCTCTAAAACTCACCAAAAACATTCACTTGTATGAACTGTATTTCAAAGTAAATGCTTTTGAGCAGTGCTATGCATGCAGAATTTACATACAAAGTAATGTGTGTGAAGAAAATCGAACAAGTAAATGAAAATCTTTCTTACAAGTAGAGAATCTCTCCAGCCTTGACAGTACAATGAAAGGGCTTCGGACCATTGAAATACAAAGGAAATTTGGACATTTCATTCTCCTTAGTCTCTGGAGACGGGTAAGGATTCACGCTGCACCAAGGCACATATCTCTGCGGCTTCTCCAACTCCAATCTGAACTCTCCAGAGCCACTGGAATAAGAATATTGAGCAGCTGGATACTCTTGAATGTACATGCGATGCACGACTGTAGGAGGAAGTAGCAAGAATTGCTTGTCCCCTGCAACAACAGCATACAGATTCTCGTAATGGTCCTTGTGGAATGAAGTCTCAGATGAATGGTTTCCGATCCACAGATTCACTGCCTCCGGAAGGCAGCCTCCCAGTGCCTCAGTAGCCCACGGGATGTGTGCATCATAGTCAGAAGCCAACACCGAATATTCCTCCCGAAAACAGTCATTTTGCTGCTGCAGGTATCCCACCACATTATTTCTTTCAGAATTCAGAACAAGATCTAGAGCGCAAGGGAAAGGAACATGCTCCACGTGAGCAGAGGCAAAGCATGTTTCTCCTTTTTAAGGGGTTTCTAGGGGAACAAGGGAATCAGCGCGGCCATCTGGGGTGAGGTGAAGGGAGACAGTGGAATCAGAAAGGGAGGAAGAAAGGTAAGACAGGTTAGGCCAGAGGCTGAGAGCAGGCCAGTGGGAGATGGCATTGGAGATGATGCAAGGTTTGTTAGGGGATACATAGTCTCTCAGGAATTGGAGTGGGGTTGGAGCCGAGTCTAGCCGTTGTATTCTGTTTCCTAGGCTTAGCTCCCTCACATCCCCCCACAGCCCTTCTAGTAATCTTACTTGCTCCTCCATCATTCCACTTTTCTTGAGCTTCTGTATTTCTTATTATGTTCTGCCTTTCAACAGTCCTTATGCATGTCACTCCCAAATGACAGTTATTGTCACACCCAAAAATAGAGCAAGTTTCTGGCACATAGAACAAGGTGTACGTAAAGATCGCATTGGCTGCACTAAGCCTTAAACCTGGACAGATCAAAGAATTGTCCAAATAAACTCCTTGTTCACACTAACAAAATGAACATCTAAACAATTCCTTATTGCAGAAACTAAAGAGTAAGACTTAATAAACAAAAGGTCTCACAACGAGGAAATGCCGGGCGTACCAGTTAGGAATATGTACAGCTGCTGCTTCTAAGTAAGGAGACTTGTTCTGCTACCAAACACTATTAACCTGGTAAAAGATATTGCAGAAAGGAATGGGTTTCCATGACTTGGTGAATAGCAAATACAATGTTTCGGATCACAGAAGCAACTTACTCCAAATCACGTCACAGTCACATATAATCAAATCCATGGGTTCTTTTCATAACCTCCAGGATTTCACAAACACATTAATTAAGTTAATTGATCTTTGAACCTCACGTAATCTCCAAACCGGATAATGAATATGTTAAGGCAAACTGAAGAGCGTAGACTTGTACTCAATTTTTCCCAACAAAATTAACTCACGGAATAACCACAGCTTCTTTTTTGCCGAAATTTCATTAAATTTCCATGCAAAACAAAACAAAACTAGATATCAAGCTATCCTACAAAACACAAATTTATACCATGACTTGACAAGCCCATCCATCTTAAAATTAAAACAGAAGAAAAAAAATACACCTATAGTTATTATTAGCTTAAAACAAACTCTTATTAGCTTAACTAATGATAAAGGAAAGAATTAGAAGTAGCATGGCTGTAGTATGAGCCAGAAGCAGCTGAACTAAGGGAAAGAAAGCTTGCCTTTGCGTTATTGTACTGGGTTTTTGTTTCAGAAGCCAGACAAATAAAGAAAAGCTCTTTCCTAATTAAGTCGGGGTTTTTGAGAAACAGGGAGGTGCAGACTTCGCAGTATAGGAGAAACTAGAGAGAGAGACCTGCTTCTCTTCTGCTTCCTAAAACAACGTAATACTAGAGAAGAAAGACACAAGTCGCTGCTGTTAAAGCGCCAAGGGCTTTTAAGTTTTAACAATGGGCTCGGCCCTTACATTGTCAAAGAAAATATTATATAATTTATTTATCTAGTTGACAGCCTAACTAACAAATTGATCACCTTCCCTGCCCTGCTCTGCTCCCTACTCTCCTCTCTTAACAAGCAGCAGCACTTGGCAGCAAAAAATCTAGTCTTGGACATGCCAGGCACCATACATTTTCATAACACACAAATGCAGGTCTGTATGCAGCTGCAAATTCTCAAGTCTGAATGAATGGTTCATGTGTTGGGGGAAACATAGAAAGAACCAAAAACATTGAAGAACAATATCAAGAGAAGCAGATTCACTGCTCTCCAATACCAAATACGCCCCCCCGTATCTCTGTTTAACAAGATTGAAGTTTTTCTCAGAATTCATTTTACATGGTCGACTGTTAGAAAAGGCTAAAAACACGTCAGGGGTGTTGTTTTTAGGCATCAAAAGGAACCAAAAACCAGTCAACAATATTTCTCTGTTTATATTTGACTAACAACAACTCTAAGCTAGTGTTACTAGTTCATGCCATACATTGACTTGATCATATGATCATTTTCTGTGAGAGTGAGAGAACCAGGTTCAAAACCCAGGATCCCCCACCCCCAAATCCTAAAGATATTTTTTAAAAGAATCTCTCGATGATGATACTCCACAACACAATAGTTGGTCTCAAATGTTTTCTTCAAATCGCCGGAGCTTCCTCGACCAGAGAATGTTTTTCAAGGATTGCCAGAGTCTCTTCCTTAGCGCTGAAAATACAAGAAAAAAGTAGCATAGTTACTACAGCATCACCAAAAAAATAAAGGAAGATGAAAGTAAAGGACCATCTGCATCCACATTACAAGGCTTCATGATCGAAGGGGGCAAACAAAGTTTGACAGGAGAATTTCTTTTTTAGATAATTCTAGTTTGGCGTCTGCAGTCACTGCCAACATGCACACCCAGAAAGGTATGAAAGAAATTTTCTATGAGCAACATTTCAATATGGATTCAATTAAATTCTTCATAAATCCAAATCTAGCTCAGACAATGGTCTATGATCAACTCAGTTGTCGTATAAAAATCCACAAATCAAAACTGATAGATGCAAATTGCTGGTTTCATGTTTCTTTACAGCAAAAAAATGAGCCATCTATGCGACTGAAAAATATGCCAATATTGAGATTGTAAGTCCAGGGCAAATGTCTTAAGGGTTCATCTGATTTTATAAATCATCTCAATTCAAAGGTTTAGTGTACCTTCACAGCATTGCAACTATCAACGACGCACATAATGGCAATTTTCTTTGAAATTTTGACCTGAACAGCTTATAACAATCTATGATATCTCTTCTATTTTTTATTCATTTACACAATGAAAGTTCATTGAAATTTACCTTCCAGGTCTAAGAATCTTGTACTTTCCTGGCCTGGTGAGGTCCACAATTGTTGATCCTGCACGATTGGATGGAAGTACACCACCGTCATAAACATATGCACAACGGTTCCAGAGGTTCTCAAAATCCTTGATGCAAAGGCTACTGGGCTGCCCACTAAGGTTTGCACTTGTAAGGGCAACTGCTTTTCCCAGACCACGAGCAATTACCCTGATGAAGTTACAATCTGGTACACGGACTCCCACACTATCCAATCCTGGGTTCAAGGATTTCTCAAGTGCGCTCGACTCCCCTGGAAAATACCCAGTCATATACTTTTAAAGCATGAAGACTTGAGACACTAAAAGTTAACATACCAAGAAATTATAACATAGATACAAGGATCTAGGATAACAAGATCATCACTTTGCATGATTATTTAGTTAGTTATGAAACAAAACCTAATCCTAAAATACAACAATTTTTTTTCCTGTTCCACATGTAAGAAGACATGACTACAGACCTCGCCTCAATATAACAGTAACAGGCCCCGGAAGTAGAGAATCAAGTAAGCCATGAGGCAGATATTCAGTGACCGCGAAGTGTTGTATTTGTGACACATCCCCAACACAGATTGCAAGAGGACTTGTATGCTTACGTCCTTTCATTTCATAAATTCTATTGACTGCTTCCAAAGAACTGCCATAAGAGAAAACAGCAGACTATCAAATATATGGTGATTTCAGACTTGCCCAAATATTGTGAAACGTGCAAAGCGAAGGAGACCATGAAAAATTTACATGGATATCCTTACATGTTAGCATCATCACTCCCTTTAAAACTGGGAAAGAAGTGTACTCAAAAGTAACAGAAAGAAAAACTGCAATAGATGCCTTGCTTAAGAGTGATCTAGAATATGATACCAAGCTCCATCAGAGTTCAATAAGAGGCGTCTATTGACAGGAAAATCTAGGTTTAGTCATTGCCGACAGCACGACCATTTTATCTTATTAAACAATCAAACATGACACTGGGCACAACCATGAGAGCAATAAAGGGAAGGCAAGCTTAGACAGGACCGATTTAAAAAATCTGCAGAAGCAATTAGCTACAAACCCATCAACTATTTCTTAGCAAATCCTCCATCCTTCTCAAAAATCTTCTTTACTTCCTAGATTATGTGTTTGTTTTTTTAGAATAGCATGCCCAGATTCCCTTCTTTCTTGCTGTCATATTTTTTAAAGTTCAATTCTTCGGGTCCAGTGCACAACGAAACAGGAAAAGAAAATAACACTTAAATTTTCTTGGACATTTCAGTATCAAGAAATCATAATTTAGAGGAATTAAACACAAATAGTAAAACGAAATGAATCAAAATTGTCATACCAAGCATCACAAGCAAATCCATACAGTGTATCTGTGGGTACTGCAATCACCTTCCCAGCTTTGAGAGCTTCAATTGCTTCTTGGGCATAAACTTCCGTGGCAGGCCGAACCACCTCCAACTTATTTTGAACATCAACATGACAATTCTCCATGCTCGAACTCATTTTCTTTGAAAACCCCAGCCCCAGCCCTAAATGCTTTTTATGTGTTAAAAATGGCACAAACCCCAACTTTGGGACACCTAGATATAAAGAGAAAATCAGTAGAAAAGGGAGCTTCTTAAGTGAAATTGATAAATAAATGGCTCAGATAGACGAGCGATGCTTCTGAACGTGGCGTGGCGTGGCGTAAACAAAAAGCAATAGTTCAACCTTTACTTATGCTTCATTTTCTTAGCAACTAATAAAACAGTTATATAATAACTTACAGATCCTTTATAGACAAAAGAAAAGAAGAAGCATCCATGGTGTGTTTGTGTGTGTGTGTGTGTGTGTGTGTGTCGAGAGAAAAGGAAGGAGGGGGACTGACGATTGTGATTATAGAGCACCACCTCGGAGGAGGAGGGGAAGATCAGCTGTGGCAATCTGACTGCAATTCTTTCAGGAATGTTCATGCCAATCCACTTTTTCAAATAAAGTCTGCAAGTTTCCTTCTCTTAACACTCACTAGTTTTCCTAAAGCCAATACACATAGTTGTCTACTCTAGACCTCAAAAGCAAGGAGAGGACAACAAGATTTCAATTTAGCACAAAAAATATTTGGGATTATTAGAATATCACAACCCAAAATCATTAAAATGGTAAGATAATAGTAATAAAAGAAACATATTTTACAAGAGGAAAAAATAAGGACCACGAATAGGTGAAGGGGGGGAAAATGTCCACGGCCACAGGTGGGCACCGAGGGACATATCCAGCTTAGAGATTGTTTGTTTATGCCTATGCAGCTTTTCAAACCGTGATTGAAATGAAAATTATAAAAAAGAAAAAACAAATATTGTTTTTTTATTCTAATTCAAGTTTTAAAATTACCAGTATTCAATAAAATCCATGTGAGTGATGCTAAAGAAACATGGAGCACAGACACTGTTCATGAATCCAAAATATAAACTCCATCCCTCCCCCTCAAGTTATTCATTCAAGAAAATCTAGAAATTAAAATAAAAGAAGGCTAAACTGGGATTCTTACAAAACACCATTAGCCAACAACCCTCCTACTCAAGTTATTCATTCAAGCAAACAGTCATGCAAGTCAATATTTTCACATACATGAAATGATAATAATAAATTTTACCTGCCTTTAGACCACCGACTGGAACGATAAGGGCTTGAGATGCAAGATCAACTCGATCCCTCCCTCCAACTTCCCAAGACTAAACCCTATTACTCAAAAGTCAAAAGTCAAAACCCCTTCAAGACTCTGTCTTTCTCTCCCGAAGTATACGGCGCACGTTGGGTCGGGTTTTCTTTTCCCACCAGTTTAGAAAGCCCAGGAAACAATATGAGCCCATTGTTCATAAAGATCGACAAGCATTGCTGGTCTGTGGATCCTTTTAAAATGCAAGACAGGGAAGATCTGGATTCAGTGAGTTTCCCTGGGAGAGGAGATGAGGTGCTTTAGTTTTTCAAAGAGGAGGAAGGCAAGGCAACTGTATCCTTTCTTGATCCTGATGACAAACCCGCTTCTGGGTTTGGTGTGTCTGGAGATCATAGCCCCAGATCCTCTGAACTTTATGGTATTGTAGCCTCCATTACAGCCGTTGCTGCTACTTTCATTTTCTTGGATTCATCATTTTCGGCCTCATTTTTAATTGCAACCATTGGCCCTATGGCATTGCTTTAGCTGCTACTCTTTTGCATTGAGAAAATCAGAAGATGAGTAAGCCTAGTTGTAAGTTGGATTCTGCTTTTTACTGGGGGGATTGGTTGTGCCAACTTATGCCATGGAGTACTTACTGACAGTAGTGTTAGCTCTGCTATTTTACGTTGGTCTCAACTCCATGTCCTCTCCTCCCTCAACTTCCTTAGAATACAATTTTTGGTAAGCCAAAAATGTTATATGATGTTGTACTCTGTATGTTCTTTCTCCAGATGAATTCAGTAGGGAACCTTCAACTTGCATTCCTTCGAGGGAGGGATATGAGCTGCCCATTGAACCCATATTTGATATTGGCATCAATAAAATCAATGACTTCATTATTATTATTATATTTACTGATGGAGAATGACAGATACACCTATGGAAATGGCTCTTCTGCCAAATTTGCAGTTCGGAAGGAATTTGTTATGAAGCTTAAAAAGTTGCTGCTAACATGTGCAACTTCATGTCTTTGGATTTGAACATAAAATTATAATTTCTTACTCCTGTCTTGAAACGACCTTGACTAGCAAGAACAAGGACACTCGATGTTGAAACTCAAAAGGCAATGGACTTCCTTCCACTCGTGCAGATATTTGAACTTCAATCTTGACGGCTTTCAAAACCTCACAAATTAAAGTCTCTTCAAAGCAGGTTCTGGTCGCGGATAACATAAGTGAGCCGTTGAACATTATCATATCGAAGAGTCGCGTTCACTTGCGTCCGAGGATAGGAATGTTGAATATTTGATATACACACCTCTACCTCCCCGGGTTCCTTCTGGGCAATTTCTAGGTAACTTATTAGGTGAGTTAACTGAATTAATCTGATTTTTTTATTTTATAAAAAAGTAAAATGACGTTATTTTAAAATAAAATAATGGGTTTGAGTTGTCAAACCATTTTTTTTAGATGATGTCAAATCACTCCCTCTTTTATTTATTGAAACATTAAATCTTGGATTAAGATAGTATTTAGTATTGTAATAATAATTACTTTTAAAAATATTTTTTTATTTTAAAATATATAAAAATAATATTTTTTATTTTTAAAATTTATTTTAACATCATCGTATCAAAACAATACAAAAACACCTAAACCACATGTGTGTGTATATCGCCTTAAATTTTAAATCTTAAAATAAGTATTGTTTATGTATTCTTAAATATATAGATAAATTATGTATATGATAATTCATGTTTGAGTACTGTATTTAAATTTTAAATTTTACAATATGAATAATTTGTTAGTTATTAAAGTGATTAGATCCTTAAAACAAATGAGTTTCAAGTTATATATTTTCTTAATCACCAATAAATTTAAATACTTATAAATATAAAAATAGTTGTTTATTTATGGGTAGAAAAAAATTCATTGTTATAAAACATTTTAGAATATTAGTTATTTTTACAAGCATATGCCCTTCAAATGAAAGGACATGTTTTCAGAGCTTCGTTGCAGCTATGCCTCATTTCGTAGAGAGAGAGGACTTCATCATCTTAAATTTTGATTTGAGAAAAATAAATTTAAAAACAAGAAATTAAGGTGGTTCAGCTTGGTGGCCTACTCCATCAACGTAGAAGCTACAAAAAGATACTATATCTCAATTATATTTTCTGAAAATTATAAAATACCCATATTTATCTATGTAGAAAAACTCATTATAAATGAGAAATTTCATGTTATTCAAACTATAACTAGTAACGTATCAACAAATTCAAAAAACCAATCATGTTGATAAATTAAATAGAAACAATTACTTTCTCATCAATCACTTTCCAGAACAATCAAATTAATATAATTATAATCTTCATGTATAACTCAACTGGTCAGGTTCTGAGTTTGTTTCCTAGAGGTCACTAGTTCGAGTCTCATAAACTTTGGGGTCACTGGATACTTACATGGTGGTTAACTTTAGAGCTCGTGGATTAGTTAATGTGCGCGCAAGCTGACCCGAACACCCACATTAATCTAAAAAAAAATTAATATAATTATTGTAACTTTATCAAGACACTTTACTATATTTATTTAATGGTCAATGTATTATTAATAAGAGAGCATTAAAATAAACCTTTTGAGCTATACAAATAATGGATTAAAAATAGATTTTGAGTTTGATTATAAATTCTTTTTGCACGACTTTAAAGTGATTTAATTATCTCTTCATATCAAATTTATTTTATTTTATATTACTAAATTGTCTAAACAGAAATTATTTGTAAGTAAACTAATTAAGATGATTAGTATCCTATTATTAAGTGTACGAAAACACTTAATCCTCTCCAAAATAATAATTATATTAATTTGATTTTTTTAAAATAACTGTTTTCATTTATTTTTCGTATCAATAGTTGTTCTAGATATAGAATTAGACATAGTTGATGTTTTTTTTTTTAAACGTAATGACATGGAATGATGATATGAAATATTAATTAATTAATGATCTAGGGTGTAACTTATAAGCGCCTCTAATTACAGCTCAAGCATCGTAAAATTTCTTTATTTATAATGCGTGATTCATGTGAACAGGGAAATATATCGATTAGGTTTATTATAAATTAAATTAAATTAAATTATTTAATCCTTTGAATCACCCATACAAATCCCAAGATTAATCTTCACGATAATGTAATTGGTTCTTGTAGAAAGAAAGAGCATTAATAGTCTATTTGAGAATATAATTGTGATTGTTTTTTAAAGTATTTTTCGTGTTGAAATATATCAAAATGATATTTTTTTATTTTTTAAAAATTATTTTTGAAATCAGTGCATCAAAATAATCCAAAACATATAAAAAAAATTAATTTTTAATAAAAAAATTAAATTTTTGTGGAACACGGTTTGCACCATATTTCCAAACAGTACCTAAATAAAAAATTAATTAAGATAACAAAGCTATTAATAGATAAATGAGAAAGAGTGTCACGGATATTTGTTCACTTTCGTGATTGTTTTTATGTTTTAGACATGAATTCTAAGATCGTTGGTTAAAATAAAATCAATTATATCTAAAGCAGGATTAGAAAGCTTGGGTTATTCTCTACAGGGCTTGCAATATAACATTTTAATAATATATATATATATTAAAAGACTGGAGGAAATTATCTCGGAACCAGGAATTTCCAAGAATATTTTAACATTTCATCCACGAGTAGAAGATTTGTTTTCTTTCTCAAGTAATATTTTATCGACTACTTATTAATTCATGCTCGATTGATTGATTTGAGGTTATCTAAAAAAACAATATTTGACATGTACTGACACAAGGAGATATTGAATTTTCTTGAGAGCACCTCCACTTTTAAGTCCAACTTCCATTTTTATATTTTAAAAATATTTTAAAAAAAGTTTTAAAATTTTTATTTTTTTAAATTAATATTTTTTAATAATTTTATATTATTTTAATATGCTGATATCAAAAATAATTTTTTTAAAATAAAAAAATTATTATTTTAATACATTTCTAAATGAAATTTTTTTAAAAAAACAACCACAACTATATTTCCGAAAAGACTTTAAGGATGCAGCAAGCCCTAAAGGCCATCACTATAGTCTTCGCCCAATCCCAAATAAATAGTAGTTATTATTTTTTAAAATATTTTTTAATTAGAAAAGTATTAAAATATATATTTTTATTTTTTTAAATTTATTTTTAATATCAGCATATCAAAAAAATTCAAAACACTAAAACAAACTAATTTAAAACAAAAAAATTTAAATTTTAACAAAAAAACAGATTGAAACTCACTCAAGCACGACGACTTAGAATCCTCACATATCAAAACACCCCCATTCATATCTTTAGAGCGTGCAATCAAAATCTTTTTGGTATTATGATAATGGTTATATTTTAAATTATTTTTTATTTAAAAATATAAAAAAATATTTTTTTTAATTTATTTTTAACATAAACATATAAAAACGATCTAAAATCATTAAAATAACTTAATTTAAAGCTAGAAAGAAATTTAAATTTAAAATTTTTAAAAAATACTTTTGATATGTAAAAATAATCTCTAAGTTTTGTGCATAGCCTGCACTGCAATACCACTGTGACGCCCTCACAACCCGCCCCTCTCGAGCCAACAGTGCATTTTTGGTTTAACCCTTGGTCACCTGTGCCTCGAATTTCCTCGGGTCAAAAGCACCCCGTTTTGATCCCTGGCCTAGGGTGTGCGGCAAGTCTGGAATCATGAATTTTTTATCCATGATGAAACATAAAGGCAATCACATGGAAGTTTCGTACGGGGAATAAATAAAATTAAAAGACTAACCCATGACTCTCGTTGATTTACTTACCATCAAAGTAAAATTCAAAAACTGTGCCAGGAAGCGTTAATATCATGTTTGTTAAAGTTTTAAAAGTAATTTTGAAAAGTATTATTTTTTATTTTAAATTAATATATTTTATGTTTTAGATTATTTTGATACGTGAATATAAAAATTAATTTTTTTAACAATATTATTTTAATATATTTTTAATTAAAAAAATATTTTAAAATAAAAAATAATCAGCGATACCAAACACCGCTGTAAGTTTTTCGCATAATTATACCAGTTGCGGCACGCCACGTTTGGAAAGTGACCCAACAATACATCTACATACCGGGAACTTTAATAGGCCCGTCAACTTCGCTTTTGAGACGTGGCAGTATTCAATTGGATGGCCACATAGTGGAATCTTGTTGCTTCCAAAACCTAATAAAACACAAATACTAACTATTCTTTTAGTCCTTTCATTCTTAATTAGGTTATAACTTAGTTCTTCGTCCGTTCAGACCTACAATTTAATCCATCAAATTTTTGTTGAAAAATTTCTTTTGTTTTTTCCCTGATGTTTGGAAATATAGTAGCGATTATTTTTTAAAGTGCATTTTACTTATAAATACATTAAAATGATCTGAAAATATTAAAAAATATTAATTTTAAGTAAAGAAAAAAATTTCAAATATTTTCAAAAATGCTTTTAAAACATAAAAACAAATAATCTCTAAAAATTCAAAATCAGAAACGTGACCTGACTTTTACTTCTTTCTAATTTTATTGAGTTTAAAAATGGTGAAATAATATTTTCTCCATTGAATTAAATTTAGTGTGGGTTTAGTGATTCCCTATAAACTAAGAGGCTATTTAAAAATAAAATAATACTTAAATGGTGAAAAATATATTTTAGAAGTTCTTTACTATTTTTCTTAATAGGTTTTTAATTATCTTTCAAATAAAATAAAAAAGATATGAATAATAAAATCTCTTTTATATATAAGTACTTTTTTTAGCAAGGTAAAATTTTATTTTTATATATATTTTTATAATTTCCAATATCATAAATTTAATTATTATTGTCAATCTAATATAAAGACTTTTCCTGAGTTAATAATATAAAATTTTTATTATAATTCTTAAATACTAAGATGGTTATTATAAATTTTAATTTTAATTTTTTATGAAAACAATTTTCATCTTGAAGTATTTATTTTATTTATTTATTAGTAGAAAAATTTAACTTTGTTCTCAACAAATAAACATATATTTTTTATTTTTTTAGTAGAAATAAAAAGGAAAAAATATTTTTTCTATTAATGAACATACCCAACATTTTTTTTACCTTGCAATATAATAGTTAATATGCTATGGAAAAATAAATACAAAATACAAGTAAACATTAAATTTCATCATGACTATAATACATAGTTGAATAAGAAAATTGGAAGGAAAACTTGACAATAGATTTATTTTAAAAAATCAAAACTTCAAAAAATGTACTTGATGAAAAATCAAACACGACACGTTTGGTTCAGCTTACTTACAAAACGAGGAAATGGAAATAAGACAATGGTCAGCAGGGATTAAATTATAGTGTTTCAAATGAAAATGAGTAAGATATAATTAACTTTAAAATATAGGGATTAAAAATAAATTTAACAATACACAAAAGACAGTCAGATAGGTTATTAAAGGAGAAATGAAAAGGAGTTGGGGGCAGAGAGAGAGACAGAGGTCTAAGCAATTGAATCGCTCTCTTCTTTTCATGCTCACAGTCGCAGATCTAAATATTCAGAAGTAATTCTGATTTTGTAACCCTAAATAAATACTACGAATACAACTAGAGATTCAGAGACATATCAGTACTGGTAGCGGCCGCCGAGTCTCTCTTTCCGGTAAGTGTCCGACCACCTTTCTCAATTTTAGTTTAAGATCATCATTGAAATGATTTTCATCTTCTGTTTTTTAAAATTATTTGATTTTGGATCCGTTATTTTCTATTTATTTATTTTTTGTTTTAGCTTTGGCGAAGTTAGCTAAAAAGAAATGGAAATGTTTGTATCCGTCAGTTTTAATTTCACTTACCTATTTCTTATACTACTTTGATTTTCTGTTCTTGTTCTCTCAATTTTCCTAGTGATTGATTGTCAATTTCAGGTCAAAGGGCGGGACTGATTGGATTTCACTAAGATTTAGGTTGTAATTGATCTTTCTCGATGGGTAAAGGAGGGGAGGACTATGGGGAAAGGGATCAAAATGGTATCGAGTCGCAAAACCAAGGTGATATTTTCCCTGCATGGGCCAAGGAGGTTAAGGAATGTGAGGAGAAGTATGGAGTCAACCGTGAATTTGGGTTATCGAGTGCGGATGTTGAGAAGAGGCTAAAGATCTATGGTTACAATGAATTAGAGAAACATGAGGGTGTTTCGATTTTTAAACTGATATTGGATCAGTTCAATGACACGCTAGTTAGGATTTTGTTAGCTGCTGCTATTGTATCCTTTGTCTTGGCTTGGTATGATGGTGAGGAAGGAGGGGAGATGGGGATTACTGCCTTCGTGGAGCCGTTGGTGATTTTCTTGATCTTGATTGTCAATGGCATTGTTGGGATTTGGCAGGAAAGTAATGCAGAGAAAGCATTGGAGGCTTTAAAGGAAATCCAGTCAGAGCATGCCACTGTTATAAGAGACCGAAAGAAGTTCTCCAGCTTGCCTGCAAAGGAACTAGTTCCAGGGGATATTGTGGAGCTGAGAGTGGGTGATAAGGTGCCTGCAGATATGCGGGTTTTGAATTTGATTAGCTCCACACTTAGGGTTGAGCAAGGGTCTTTGACAGGAGAGAGCGAGGCAGTGAGTAAAACTGCTAAGCCTGTTGCAGAAAGTACGGATATTCAAGGGAAAAAATGTATGGTTTTTGCAGGAACAACAGTAGTGAATGGTAACTGTATATGCTTAGTTACAGAGACAGGAATGAATACTGAGATTGGGAAGGTGCATTCCCAGATTCATGAAGCCGCGCAGAATGAGGAAGATACCCCATTGAAGAAGAAATTGAACGAGTTCGGAGAAGTTCTAACAATGTTAATTGGAATTATTTGTGCCTTGGTTTGGCTTATTAATTTGAAGTACTTCCTCACTTGGGAATATGTTGATGGCTGGCCAAAGAATTTTAAATTCTCATTTGAGAAGTGCACGTATTACTTTGAGATTGCTGTTGCGTTGGCGGTGGCTGCTATACCAGAAGGGTTGCCAGCAGTAATCACTACATGTTTGGCACTTGGAACTCGAAAGATGGCTCAAAAGAATGCACTTGTTAGAAAGTTGCCTAGTGTTGAGACTCTTGGTTGCACAACAGTCATTTGTTCTGATAAAACTGGTACTCTAACTACCAATCAGATGGCTGTATCTAAGCTTGTTGCTATGGGTTCTAGGGTTGGCACTCTCCGATCCTTCAATGTGGAAGGGACAACCTATAGTCCTTTTGATGGAAAAATAGAAGATTGGCCTGTGGGTCGAATGGATTCTAACCTTCAGATGATTGCTAAGATTGCTGCTGTTTGCAATGATGCTGGTGTAGAGCAATCTGGGAATCATTATGTTGCTGGTGGAATGCCTACAGAGGCTGCATTAAAGGTAAAATGACCATCAAAAACTGGATTTTTTTCTCAATTATTATAGCATTGTGAATTTTTATATAAACATAGTTTACGTAAGGTAGTGCCAACAAGGCACGAACAGCACCAATTTGTGATTGAGTTTTGATGCTGTCCCTGTAGTCTCTCTCTCTCTCTCTCTAATTGTGTGTGCGTTCATGCATTTGTATGCATTATTTGTCAAGTGTATTTTCTTGCTACTGTATATGTGGATTTATTAGTATGATTCGGGGCGAGGCTTGTTTGTATGGGAAAGATATGGGATTGCCTTGTGATTATATGGCACAAGGACTCAGATAGTATGCAAGGTTTATGGGATACAGATTTCTTACTGGCTTTTTTTTGCTCTTTCCCATGCTAGGTTATGGTTGAAAAAATGGGATTTCCTGGAGGGCTTAGCAAGGAATCATCTTCAGTTCATGAGGATGTTCTAGGTATAATACAGTATCTTGTTCTATTTCTCTTCTCTATTTTTTTAGTAGCTCTAACATTTATTTTTTGGTCTATTTTGGTCCTATATTCTTGTGCCATGTAAGCTTGCTGCCGATTATGGAATACAATGGAGCAGCGGATTGCAACCCTTGAGTTTGATCGTGATAGAAAATCCATGGGGGTTATTGTGAATTCTAGCTCTGGCAAAAAATCACTGCTAGTGAAGGTTCATTCTTCCCTCTTGCTGTCTTGTAGGTTCAGCTTTTTTGCAGTTAAATTGTCTGTTCTTTTACAGCTAATATCAACTGTGGTCGGTATTGTGTATCATGCACTGGAAAAAAAGAAGATGATCACCAGTCATGCTTAGCCCATGAATATGCATAAAAAGTTGGTATGGAGTCTGAATATCATAGAGATTATTTAAAGCAGATTCATGATTTGTTTCTCCCTCTAAAAGACAGGCTAAAATGCAAGTCACCCTGCATACACCCTACGTAGGACAGTAATGTATATGGTTCATCAAACAGTCACATCAAGTTGTATCATCCATTAGCATGAACCTAATTTCTAATCCTTATCTTAATAGAGTGCAGGAAAATTTATTTTGTTACAAAAATCAACATGTGGTCTGGTCTTTTACCTTTTGTTTTGGTCAGATTATACAAAATAGTCACAGGGATTTTGGTGTGTTTGCACCTTGTTTCTCCTATTTTCAAAATGGCACATATCTTGTGACACTAAGCATCCAGTGAAACCGTTAGTCAAAGGGTGAATAACCATATTATCATATAGATAAAGTTTACCCTACAAAACCATATTACTCTCTCACACACATATGGCAGTCATCATTCTCAACTACACCTGTTTGGCTCACCAACTGATTTCCATGCAGCATTCTATCTTTTCCAAAGAATTTCCTTAAGCCTTGAAATTTAGGTCATGAAGTTTGTTCCATAACAATTTGTTTTAGACAATCATGTCATTGATGGACTTGATTCAAACAGGCACCTAGAATACCTTATGTTATGGTTTAATAAGTAGATTGGAAATAAAATGGTAATATATATATCCAAAAGGTGGTGAGACTTCTAACATGCTCCCCCCTCCCCAGTCTCCTTCTTCTCCTGTAGGCCATACTCATCGATAACGTCTTCAACCTGTTTTTCTATTTTTACTTCCATCTATGCTTCTCAATTTTATTTTTAAGTTCACTTTAATTTATTGTTCTTTTCTTTTTGGGATTCTTTCTCTCGGTAGTGATTGACACTTTTCAATGGAGGAGGTTGAAACCCTTCAATCAATCTTGCAGATCTAAAATTTTAATTTATTTTGCTTTTTAGTTGACCATGTTATAATCCATGAATGGACCTAGGTTAAATGGACCTTAAAAATAATTACAATACACTGAAGAGGATTAGGAGATGACAAATGTACTTGTGAGAGTGAAAATAAGTAATTAGAAATTGGGTTTTTTATTACTTGGGTAAGATGTTCTGCAAAATTTGCCAATTGGATGCTTTGAAAGACGAGGAACAAACATGATCAACGGGTACTTGTGGAACTTTTTGTCCTTTAATTGAAAATTGCTCATTAGAAGTGTGTTGTTGGACATCTACTGTAAGAACCAAAAGTAAACTATATTTTCTTTTAATCTTATGAACTGATCTCTTCTTTTTTCATTGTTATTTTTTCTCAGTGTAACATTCTAAGTGAATAAATAATTGAATTTATCTAGCAATCTGCTTAGTTTTATTTGTTGTTTTCTTTCCCACTGGAAAATCATTACCCACAACATTTGGTCTGGGGTGAATATCTTGGGTTTGTAAAATTTTCTAGAAGGCTATGTCCTGCTGCTGCTTTTGGACTTTCTGGTTGAGGTTTGACTTGGATGACTGCAAGTTTTTTTAAGCTCCTGTGTCTTCTTTTTTCATTTCAGTTTGTCATGTATAGGTCTTGAGGTTAATGCTCTGCTCAAATGTTGCAGGGTGCGGTAGAAAACTTATTGGATAGAAGCACATCTATTCAGTTGCTTGATGGCTCTGTTGTAGCATTGGATCAGTGTTCGAAGGATCTTATCTTACAAAACCTTCGTGAAATGTCAACAAGTGCATTACGTTGTCTAGGTTTTGCATACAAAGAGGACCTTTCAGAGTTTAGAACTTACAGTGGCGATGAAGACCACCCAGCTCATCAGCTTTTACTTGATCTGCATAATTACTCTTCAATTGAGAGCAATCTCACTTTTGTTGGCTTAGCTGGGCTCAGGGTGAGTTTCTCCAGCAATCTTCTGTTTTCTGGTCTGTTTTCTTGCTTTCTCAACCATAATTAAAATTCATTATTTGATCCCAAATTGTGAAAGGATCCTCCTCGGAAAGAAGTTCGTCAAGCCATTGAGGACTGCAAAGCAGCTGGAATCCGTGTCATGGTCATTACAGGAGACAACAAGAATACAGCTGAAGCAATTTGTCATGAAATAGGTGTCTTTGGACCTTATGATGATATCAGTTCTAAAAGCTTGACTGGCAGAGAGTTTATGGGCCTTCGTGATAAAAAAACTCATTTAAGACAAAGTGGAGGATTGTTGTTCTCCAGGGCTGAACCAAGGCATAAGCAAGAAATCGTGAGGTTGCTTAAGGAGGATGGTGAAGTTGTTGCTATGACTGGAGATGGAGTAAATGATGCACCTGCCTTAAAGTTGGCTGATATTGGCATAGCAATGGGCATTGCTGGGACAGAGGTCAGTTTATGGTAATTTGGTGGATATAAATTATGTGGACTTTATGCAGTTAATGGACATCTCTGTGGATCTAATTGTATGCGAAAGTGTATTGGCCAGTTTCTTATGCTTTAATTAGATCTCATGGTTTGTTCTCTTTGTTGTTTGCTTTGCAAGTGTATAATTATATATCATGTAGCTAGGGCATTTTAGTCAACTTAACTAGTCCATGCCGCTCTGAACTGCATTTTGTTTACTTACATTTTCTGCACCATTTTTTTATTAAAAATTTTCATACCAAATACTCATTTTCAGGTTGCCAAGGAAGCCTCTGACATGGTGTTAGCTGATGATAATTTTAGCACTATTGTTGTTGCTGTTGGTGAAGGCAGGTCCATTTACAACAACATGAAGGCTTTTATCAGGTTCGATATATTCTGTTTAGTCAATTTTGCATCCAGTGTGGTCTATAAGATAATTTCATATATTGGTGGACTGGAGCACAATTGACACAGGACAGTTCAAGGGCTGTTCTGGTACTGCTTTTATGGGCCGAGAATGGTTTTTTGAGGGGTTTTAGGTTAAGTTTTGATGGTTAAATATTGGGTTTTGTTTGCTGGAAACTATCGATAGACATAACCGGATTTCTAGGAGACTTTGAAGGAGGAAAACCTAATCCCTTGTACCTGGGGTGCATGCGTCTCACCCAAGTGAGATTTTATCAAACTATCGAAAGCTGGAAAATTTTAAACATAAACTCATTCCTTATTGAAAGATTCCAGACCTTTTGTGTAGAGTTCCTAATACTCCAAATTCATATATAAGAAGCACTACTATTTCTATGTAAACCCACTAAATTAAGGACTAGTAAGACACTGAAACATAAAATTAAGAAGGGTTTCCCATCAATTTGATCTGACAAAATAACAAGTGATTGTTGATATTCGCTCAGGAACATACACTTCAAAATTTATAGAGAGGGTTTCATGAATTCTGTTTGTCTTCACCCGGTTGGTCCTAACAAATAGTTAGCTTCTGGCAAACAAACCAGTAGTATGTCTGTGATCAGTAGAAATAATTGATTAGCGATCCTGGTGGATCTAACATTGGTTGTTATGCATGTGATGGAGCTTTGACTCCTCACACTTGAAATGAGATTCATTAGCATGCTAGAATTTCAAGTGTTAAGGCCTAAGGGTGCAAAAAAAATAAAAAATGGTTGAAGGGTGAAGTGTTAAGGATGTTTGGTAGGTATGTTAAAAATGATGTGTTATAGTGGGAATAAATTTCCAATCAAAGTTTAAATTAATAATATGATTAATAATAATAATAAATAATGTGTATTAATGGGACCCAATGGACATAAAGGACATGCCAGAGAAAAAGAGACATCAATCATGATTTTGAAAAAATAAATTGGCACAAATTTTAAAACCTTTCCCCCCTCAACACCCCCCAACCCCTTAGTGGGTTAACACTTGCCCCTTCTTGGGGTTAAATGTTAACTAACACCTCAACAACACCCCCCCCCCCCCCTTTAAAAGTACCAAAAATATTGCATAGTTCCTTATGTTGTCTTTGGAGATGTGTGGGATAAATGGGAATGCAGTAATCATTACCCTGACGAGTCAAGTGCAACTGTAGAAAAATTGTCCCTGTGCTTCTAAGGTTCTGTGCACTCTTGCTGCTGACTAGTTTTGTCAATTCCTGAATAGGACACCTTTTTATACAAAACTGCTTACTGTCGTTTTCATCAAGTACTGAACCATCTTTCTTGCTCTTGGTTCATCTTGAGAATTTTGGGTTTTAACTGTAGTGATGCTTGAGCTCTCAGATTGATATGCACCAGATGGGATCTTTGTTAAGCAGTGTTTTTGTTGCTTCGGATGGCAATCCACCTAATAGGATACAGCTTTTTTGTGTATATGCTGTTAGAGTAATCGACAAAATGATAATTTGTAGAGAACTTTTATATTGTATTCTTTTGTGCATTTAGAAACTAAAAACCATGTTGCATAATATCTTTTGTTGCATGAAGAATTTGGGTTTTAACTGTACTGATGCTTGAGTTCTCGAATTGATATGCCCTGACAACATGAGAACTTGGTTCAACCAGTGCCCATGTTGCCTGTATTGGTGATCCACCAAATAGGATACAGATTTTATGTGCATGTGCTGGTAGTCATGTGTGCAGATTATGATGTGTGCCTATGCAATGTGCATACATGTCAAATAAACATCTTTTTGTATGAATTGATAATCTGAGATTTGTGTATTCATTATGTCAAAAGTTTGCATCATTATTAACTTGTACCTGTCATACAACCTTAAAATCTCTTGCAATGAAAATACTAGATAAACTTGATTTCTCTGACTTGAAGATCTTCATTAACGGTCTTCCTCCTATTTTGAGATTGCATGTTTATTCAGTTCGAAACAACTTTCTTTTTTAACTACCTCAAAGTAACTGTTTTTTTCCTTTCCCATTTTCTCCCTTGAATCATATTTGTTACAGGTACATGATCTCCTCAAATATCGGTGAGGTTGCCTCTATATTTTTGACTGCTGCTCTGGGTATTCCAGAAGGAATGATCCCTGTTCAGCTTCTCTGGGTTAATCTGGTCACTGATGGACCCCCAGCAACGGCGTTAGGATTCAACCCGCCAGATGGAGATGTAATGAAAAAGCCTCCTAGAAAGAGTGACGACTCCTTAATTAGTGCTTGGATTTTATTCCGCTACCTGGTAGGGAATCGGTTTTTACCTCAAATCAGATAACTTGTTTTTTCTCCCCAATCAGAAAACTTTCCTTGTTAACCTTAATGTGTCCTTGATGTAGGTGATTGGATTCTATGTTGGGATTGCAACAGTTGGTGTCTTTATCATATGGTACACACGTCACACATTCATGGGTATTGACCTCAGTGGAGATGGCCATAGTCTTGTCACCTACTCTCAGCTCGCTAACTGGGGTCACTGTGAATCTTGGAAGAATTTTTCTGCATCACCATTCACAGCTGGGTCTCAAGTGTTCAACTTCGATGCGAATCCATGTGAATACTTGCGATCTGGAAAAATCAAGGCTTCAACGCTCTCCCTTACCGTATTGGTTGCCATTGAGATGTTCAATTCCCTCAATGCCCTATCTGAGGACTGCAGCCTCGTGAGAATGCCCCCATGGGTCAATCCATGGCTCCTTCTAGCCATGTCTGTTTCATTTGGCATGCACTTTCTGATCCTCTATGTACCTTTCCTAGCACAGGTATTTGGGATTGTTCCGCTCAGCCTGAATGAATGGCTCTTGGTACTGGCCGTGGCCCTCCCGGTTATTCTAATTGACGAGGTTCTCAAGTTCGTCGGGAGATTGACAAGTGGGTGGCGACATTCTGGTTCAAGAAGACCTTCAAAATCCAAGCCAGAGTGAGCACTAAATAAAGGATTGTGGTTGGACTCCTAATCCTGGTCCATTGCCTTTAACCCTCCACTTTTCAATATGACAAGGGCTGTTATGGACCTCGAAGACTACATTAGATTTCGATTAGACAGAATTGTATTAAGTACTCTGCTTAAAATATAGGATTATTCTGGGATTCTACAGTGGCCCAAATTTCCCCTTCTTCGCTCTCCAAAATTGAGCTTGCAGATCTTTCATTTTCGTAGGCCGAAGAAGCAGCCGCAAGGGTGGTGTCACTGGTGTGCCTGGCTATAGCAATTAGCAAGTGAAATGTTATGTTATGGAGAGGAGATTCAGAACAATTAAAAAAAAAGAGTCAAATGTGTTCCATGGCAACATTGATAGAAACGAACGAGCATTTATTACATCACATTTTGTCAGATCACCAATCAAGGTGTTGATATGTCTGTTAATTATCGTTGTCTATTTTTTCTTTTTGTTTCTGTCAATGATAATTCCTGGATATGGCTGACAATTGTTAGTTTTTGAAAAAATCCGGGGAATGCTAAGCCAGGAGTGAACAACACCAATAAAAATTAAACCAAATAATGAAACTCAATCTCAAATAAATGTTGAAGTCTGAAATTAAAAAATTGAAGTCTGAAATTAAAAAATTATGAGCTTAAAAAAAAAATAAACATAATAACCTGGATTAATTTCTTTAAGATTCTCAACTCGTGAAATTTTAGACTCGGACTCAATCAAGAAGTTCAATTCCAAACCAATTTAATTTTGAAGGGTGAAATAAAAAAAATCAATTTAAAAAAATTGTTAAAGTGAAAAAAAATAGCAATAAAAAAATAAGGATCAAGTTTGATAGGAAAAGAAACTTAAGGAAGATGAAATTGTAAAAAAACATTAATTTCAAAAATTATCCCAAACAAAACAAATAGTAATCAAAAGAATGATGATCAAATTTGAAAAATAAAAAAAATTAAAGGTGGATGAAATTGAAAAAGAAATTCAATTTAATAAATTATCCAAATAAAATAAATAGTAATAAAAATAAAATGGTCACATCCGAAGAAATAACAAATTGAAGGGCTGTTTTGAAATTTTAAAGGGGTAAGCAATAAATCGAGAAGAAGAGGAAAAAAAAAAAAATAAAGAAAAACACGCACCGTTCAAACGATACAAGGGTCGCACACGCATATGTCAACTTTTTTTTGAATAATATTGATGTATGTTAAATTACAAAATCACCCCTAAACCAACCTATAATAACAAAAAAACGAAGTAAAAATACAAAAATACCCTTGAACATAAGCAGTAGAAACCTCAACCTTTAAGGGCCTGTAAGTCATTGTATTATTCTTAAAAAAATAAAAATACTAAAACACCCTTGAAGATAAACTTTAAATAATGTTAAATCCAAGGGCATACTAGTCATTTTAATATGCATTAGAAAATAAAAAAACACTATTTGCTCTCTTTAAATTTGACAATGACCAATGCACCACTGGGGAATACCAAAATATCACCAATAGCTAGTTACTTAGTTTTGTTTTGTAGGGGCAAAATAAAATTTTCGTTGTGAATTACTAAACTAAAACCCCACGGTTTTTAGATTTTGTTAATGCTAATTATATGTATTCATAAAAAATTACAAAAAACAATAAAAACTATACTATTGGCCCATGCTAAGTCGTGAATCGGAGCAGAAAATTTTTGTAAAGGCATTGGTAATTTGTTTAAAAAATATGTTTTAACCATGAATTGCAAAATATTTTTTATCTAACATTGAGATGGAAACACATTAGATCTACCTGGGTTAACCTGGGGCGACATGCGAAAGTGACGGGGATAATCTAGGAAAAACAAATCGGAAAGCTCAATCTCCAATTAACTTAATGGTGAAAAATGAAAGAAGGTAAAAAATAACACTTAACTAAAAAAAAAAAACCAAGTGAATTCAAGTTAACTAAACAAACTCGCGATGTAAATAATGCATGTCATCGGATTCAATAAATTTTTTATTCAAAATATTATTTCTCATTTAATTATACAACAACAAAATGCATGAGAATTGTTTTATGATTTTTTAAAAGGAAAAATATCTTGATATAGAGCATTAATAACAAATAGTGAAATTTTATTTTTTTTAGTTTTGAGCTAAAAAAATAAAATAAATTATCAATAATAAAAGGTAAATTTGTATTTTTTTCAAACTGAGAAACAAAAAAAGCATTAAATAAAAAAACAAGTAAATAATAGCTCGGATGCTACAAATTAACTGATTAAACCCGCAATTCTGTTTATGAACTCAATTGGATTCAATGATATCTTTTATCATTTTTTTACGCAAATACAAAATAGAAAAATTTTAAAAAATAAAAAAGAAGTTCAAGCATGTGGTCTGGTAGCCCAACATGCATGGGCATAAAAAAAAACCAACTCAGTTCGTGTGTCTTGACCTAGTTTTATTCTCAAGATAATTTCTTGAAGTGGCATCCTCCCTTCTTTTTTTTTTTCCAAAGAAGACAATACACAACACATCGTCTGCTCTTTTTGCAAAATCTAGTGACCAGAGTCGATGAAAAAATGGGCCTCTAATTGTTTTTGGCTAAAAAGCTCATTTTTTATTCAAAATACTTAATTGATCGAACTTCACATCCATCCCAAACAAAACCATGTTGGATTTTTATCTGATTTATTTTGACCCTGGTCGTATCAGGTTCTTACGTGATCCAATAAGGTGGGGTCATCCCTACTTTTAACCGATTCTAACCAAGGTTGTCAATTCCATTCCGTTTCGTCCGGAATGGCAGAAACATTCCATACCAATTCAAAAAACAGAACAAAATGAAACAATTTTCATCTCATTTTAAATCTCGGTTCGTTCTAGATTTTTCGGCTAAATTTCGGCCGGAACGTTCCGGTTCTATTCCACATGTTCCGTTCCGCTTTTAAAAAGTCATTGAATCAAATTGAACCTTGTTCAATTTAATTAATTAAACCACCCAAGTATAAAAATCTCCTTTTCATTACTATTTTCAATAACAATGATATTAATAATAATATTGCAAAATATTATTACTATTTTCATTAACAATGATATTAATTTTTTAAAATTAAATTTATCACTAATATATATGGTTTATATTTATGTTGTTTTTTTTTTCATGTTTATACTTTGTAGGAATTTGAGCAAAATAACGGATACTTTAAATTCCATTAGCCTTGATAACATTGACCTAACTTTATATTTAAAATATTTATGTTAAAATATTTTACTTTCATAATATTTTGATATTTTGTTTAAATTGAATTACTTTAAGTTAAAAATCTATTTAATCTTTACTATTTAGAAATATTTTAAATTTTAAAATTATATTTGTTTGGTATTGTATTTGTATTGCATAATTTATAATTAATTTATTTTAAATTTAAATTATGTTTGTTGAATATATATATATATATATATATATATATATATATATATATATATATATATATATATATATATATAGAGTGAAATCTTGAAATGGTACAGGAAAATATTTTAAAACTGAAATATTTTATTTCAATTAAAAAAATAAAATAGCTATGACAGTCTTGATTTAACAACGAAAAGAAAGGAGAGCCGCATTGATATCTGGGAAAGAATTGATAAAAACCAAAAGAATTAGGAATCAATTGATAATCGAGTAATACATCTAGAGTTAAGGTTCCAAACCGCTTATCAAAACCCTAAAACCCGTAAAACCCAAATCATTTGAGAGTGAAAGGGCAGAATATGGGGGGATTCTTCGACCTCAACATACCCCAAGACACCACGAAAACTACACGCATAAAACTTGTTGTGAAAGCTATGGAGCTAGGATACAGTGGCATCGCATACAACCGGAGCATCAAAGGTATCATGTCTGATCACGACCGTTGCACAATCCCACTCCTGTCCCTTTCCTCTTTACTCGATGTAGCTCCTGCCCTTGCCTTCTCCGTTAATCTCCACCGTGACCTCCTCGGAATCCCACGCTCCTCCCCTTTCCGTCAGTACACGCGCTTGACTGTCTCTGTTGATACTCCTTCTCAGGCCCAGGTGCTTAACTCTGGGAATCCTGTTTTGAAGACTTACGATTTTGTTGCTGTCAAGCCTCTGAGTCAAACTGCTTTTGATCACGCCTGTCTTAAATCCGAGGTTTGTATTATTATTGCTGCTGCTGCTGCTGCTGCTGCTTTTTCTTTTTATTTTTTTTTGCTGTTCACAAAGTAAAATTGAAAATTGCTCCTGGGTTTTGTATTTAATATTGATTTTATTTTATTTAGGTGGATATGATTGCCATTGATTTCTCTGTGAAGCTACCGTTCCGGTTGAAGCTACCTATGGTTAAAGCGGCAATAGAGGTTTGTTGTTCAATTGCTTGCTCATTTCATTTTTAATTTCTTTCCTTTTGTTGGTGGTTTTGGCTAATGGTTTTTTTTTTTTCCTTTTGGTATTGATAATCAGCGTGGAGTTTATTTCGAAATTACTTATTCTGATCTTATTGCTGATATTCAAGTGAGGAGACAAATGATACCCAATGCGAAGGTGAGTTTTGGGATAGTTTAATGCTGCGTGATAAAGTTTAGTGATAAGTGAAATCAAATTTATATAAAAAGCTTATGATAAAAAGAAATATAAGAGTCCGTCACATATCTTGTTTTTGAATGACATGCGATTCATGACTCTGATGAGGTGATTTTCCACACATGCAATATCAGAAAAAGTGATCACTGAAATACGAGTGGGAACACACACTTTGAATTTTACAGATAGGGTTTCATGGGTTTAGCCATCAGCCTGCACCATGTATACATACATGGAAACTGTTGGTGCCTAGTTGGTCCTTACAAATTGTTCAAGGACTATCTGCATTTTGGCCAGTAGTCCAAAGGGGTTGGCACATTTTACCCTTTGGATAGTGATCCACCAATTGGATCTAGCTCTTTTATGCATGTGCTGTTAGTCATGTGAGCATATTCTGCTGTGCACCTATTCATTGTGCTTTCATTTGTCATTTGTTAGACAATCATCTTTTTGTATGAGTTGACAATCCGAACTTTGGTTTTTTTCATGCATATGTATACACATATAATTAGCAATTAAATAATGGCTAACTTTACAATTTATTGAGGAAAAATGACTCCTAAGAAATTCAGTTTGTATTAATTAATTGTGTTTTGGCATTGATTTCCCAAAATGCTTTTGGTTGAAGCTTTTGTATTACAGTATCTTAAATAATGTTTGGCCAGTATAGGTTCCTTGAATCATGTTTTGAGTTTTTTATTAGCCTCCATAACTCATCGAATGGTGCTGCAAAACAGTTGCTAAAGGACCTGCTGCATAAGAAATATAAAGACGTAAGAATGCCATCAATCTTGAATCTCATGTTATTACAGGATTGAATTTGCATCGGAGAAAATGTGTAAATAACTAGTGTTTTAGAATATATAGTGTCTTAGCTATCATTTACAATTGTCAATCTTGTCAACTTGAAGCATCCAAGCTCCAGTTCTATTGCCAAGTTCATTTTATTGCTGAATCTTCTACTCATCTGGAAGCAAAAGCATTGCTTTATTGATTTTTGAAATTCTATGTGGATTGAGGCCTTTTCAAATTAAAACATTGTTTGGGACTGTGGTGTCCATTGGGATCCCTACTCCCACCAAAATAGAGCCTAAAAAATTGGAAAAAAAAAAACAAATAGTTGTGATTCTCATGTGATTCATCCTGCAACTATCAATATGAAAGTTTACGCATGTTTTGACAAATCATCTGAGCTGTACTCTTTCTGGACTTTCAGTTACTAGTGGATTGGACTCGTGGAAAGAATCTCATTTTCACAAGTGCTGCTTCTTCTGTGAATGATTTTAGAGGGCCCTACGATGTTGCTAATTTTTCATCTTTGTTTGGTCTTTCAATGGAACGAGCTAAAACAGCTATTTCAAAAAATTGTAGGTATGAAATCATGCAAAAAGCTTAATTGCAGTAGCACAATTATGGTGAGCTAATGTTTGTTATGTGCACTGTTTTCAAAATGTTTTGTAGGAGTCTGATAGCAAATGCTTTAAGGAAAAAACACTTTTACAAAGAAGCTATCAGAATCGAACCAATATCATCTGATGAAATATCTGACACGAAGGAACTTATTTCTGTGAACTGGCTGAAATGGGATCCAATCTCCAGTGGTGGAGGGGATTTACAACTGGGTGATATAGAAAAGTCTTTTTCTGCCACCACTAGAGTATCCACAACTGCAAAAGCAATTGATTTTTCTGAGGTTTTAAACGGCATGGCATCAAATGGTGCAAGTTTTTCAACTACTATTCCGGCAATTGAGACGCCAGTTGCAATTAGTGGAGTATCTGAAAAGCCTGGTGAATTTGATTTTCTTCTTGAAACTGATCAGGCTTCATCAGACAATACTTCAGTGAAGAACCAAACTTCGAGCAATGAAAATTCTCAAGAAATGAATTTACCAAATGATGATACGAGGGCTTTCACCAAGTTCGAGGGAAGTAGAAGCCATGTGAGTACCATCAAGGAAGAATCCAAGAATTCAAACATATCAGATGTTATTCTTCCTTCAATAGTGGATGAAAGGCATGATATGCAATCACAAAAATGCATCCCTAGTTGTGAAATAAATGCTGTGTTATCTAATGCGAGTGTGATGAATCTGACATCTGCCACGGACATTAATAACACTACTTGTGTTGCTAATGCTAAAATAGATACTTCATGTGAGAATGCTAATTTTCTTGCTCCTCTGATTGAGAACCCCGCAAGTTTGAAAGGTTCTGATTTAGTTTTATGTCCACAAGATGTTTCTTTGAATGAAGATTTAATGGAGATGGATGTTAAAGATCAAGAAGATATTCCAGTGACTGAAAAAGTTTCAAGCAGTGATCAGCTGGGAGAGTCTCAAAGTGATTTGATTACTATTGTAGATTATATCCCTCTTCTTGCCACTGATGACACAAACGTTGAAAATGTCCCTTTGGTTGCCAATAACCTGGAAGTTATGATGGATGAAGATGATACATATGTGACCAATAATGTTATGGGTAGAGCACAACTTGAGGAATCTGGGGATGAACCAATTGCACCTGTGGATCATATTCCACTTTCTGTAACCTCTGATGGCATGATTGTTAAAGATGTCCCTTCAGTTGCAAGTAGTGAGAACCTGGAGAAGCTAGCTGTGGAGGGGCAAGAGCATGTAGATGCTGATTCTAGATGTATTCTTGTCTTGGACGATGATTTGAAAGTTAAAGATAACTCTCCTGCTGAAACTTGTATGTCTCTGGAGGAAGTGGGAATGACAAGGCAAATGCATGAAGAAGCTAATGTTGAAAGTAAACATACAGCATTGGCTACATTTCAATCAGGTATCCTTTCAATTAGTTTTAGGAGTCAGATGCTATAATGACATTAATCAAGCTTTATTTTCTTTGATGATTATTCTGGATTTCCTCTTTTTTTTTTTTAATTTAATTTTGATTATCATGAAATGGAGGCAACAAGTTCATTGGTTTTGTTAAGAGATTCTGTTCTGACAACTGCTTTTATTTTGGCATCATCTAATTCTAATTTCAGTGTCCTGATTCATTTTCTTTTGAGGATGTTCTGCCATATCTATCTGTTAATAATCTTTGCTTTCTTCATATCACGGTGGTGATTGGGAACCAGAATAAATGGCAGACAATTCTGATTACAAAACTTGACTTCTGCTTAGATATACCTGACTGCTTCTTTATTTAATTGTCTTCTTAATGCCTCAAAAAAGGGAATAAAGTCTTTCGAACGATTTCACTCCTCCTGCCTTGTGTGTGTGTGCTTCTTTGATGAACAGTTTCATGTTTTGTGAATGCAGGGAAATTTAAAGCAAAGCGGAGGACATCCCATCAACAACCTTCATTTCCTCTGAAGCGTTTGTTGAATCCCATGGCTTTCAAGAGAACTAGAAAATTTAAGCGGAAGGTGTGACCGGAACTTTATTTACCTTTGTTTCCTTTGATTAGCTGGAGCAGGATAAACTGTAAAAAAGATGAGAGATTTTGGTTATGAGGTGGAGAAATGTTGTTTTTAGATCTTACAGATGTTCCACTATATTTAAAATTTTGGCCTTGACACTTTGATTATGAATCTTGACAAATTCACTTGTAAAAGGTGAATTTGTTAAAAAGCAGCTATTATTTATTTATTTATAATGCTATCACATAGCTTCTTGCTTGTTTATTTACTAGACAGCTTGCACGCTCTTTGCCGTGGGTCACCCAAAGTAGGGTAAAGCCATATAAACTCATAAATTCCATCTAAATAGTTGGCAAACAAAATATTCCAACGCTTATTCAATCTCTAATTTCTAAACTCAATTTCTAAGAATTCAGTTCAGAAGATGCATTCAGCAAAAGTGAACAGGTAGCAACTAAGGAGGTAGTAATGATAGAAAAATTATTATTTTTTCTAATTGATATACTATTATTAAAAATAATTTAAAAAAAAAATATTATTTTGATATATTTTCGAGTAAAAAAATACTTTAAAAAATAACCGCTATTATACTTTCAAATATCCTTTTAATCTTATTTAATTTGAACATAAAAGGATTTCATAAAAAAAAATTCGAGAATAAAAAAAAAATGACCGAAAGAAAATAAAAAACTGGGGAAGTGCTTTATTATTTACATGGATCATGAAGCAATACGAGAAATCGCCGTTCTTTTGGTTGTGTTATATATATATATATATATATATATATATATTATTTTAATTTTTTTTTTTCTTTCTGTATGTAGTGAAAAGCCTTGCAATTGACATGAGAGAAAGAGCGAACGGAAGGCAGTAATAGACCTATTGGAGAAGGAATGGAAGAGGGGTGAAGCCCAGGCCCTCAATCACAAAGACGGGGCGAAGGGCCTATCATCAGTAGAAAGAAAGAGAGTAAGATGCTCTCGCCTCTAATAGAAAGAACTCTGCGATCGCCTATTGAGTCTGCTACTGCCCCGAGTGGGCTTGCTTGGTCCGGTCCTCCTCTTGGCTTGCTTAGCTCTTGGTACAGCTGATAGAACCCGGACAAATCCAATAGTAGGTATAACTTATTAGATATCCGAATCCATGGTATTTAATAAGTTTTTCTATCCTGATCTTCTCCACGAGCTTCAAATACCGTTCTTGTGAAAATGCTTTCCCCGCTTCGGACCTTTATGGTAGCATGGTCTTTTCTCAACCCCCTCTAGGAAAGAAGTTATGCCTAAAACCGGCGAAGGATAAAGTTGTCCATCAACGGGTCAATTAATTGCCCATTTTTTGGCTCTACCAGTAATTACAATATCAGATGGGAGAACCAGTTCACAATTGGAGGCTTCTCCATAGAAATAACAAGAGCGTTGACTGTTGAGTCGGGGTGCGCGGGTCTCACCAGTCACCGCACTTTCTCCAAGAACTGGGTTTCTAAAAGGCTTTACCATAGAGCATTCGGTGCTAACGATGGAGTCATCACTAGAACTAGAAGCAGTGAACTTTGGAAAATCTATAATTATACCTAGCGTTCAAGAGATGGCCAAAGAGTCTTTGACCAAGATCCCACCTCGGTATGAACGACCTGATCAAGATCCTCCAATTATCTCAACCGATGCGTCACTACTACTTTCGTCGATCCCTGTTATCGATCTTGAAAGATTGGCTATTGAAGATTCCATGGATTCTGAGCTGGACATCTTGCACTCTGCTTGCAGAGAGTGGGGTTTCTTCCAGGTGTGAATGAGCCTTTCTTTCATGTTATTTTTACATTACATTTAGACCTGTGGCACCAATGCTAATTGTCGTCGATGATATATTATAAACAGGTTGTGAACCACAGAGTCAGCAGTACATTGCTGGAAGAATTCAAGATGCAGGTCGAGAATTTCTTCAAACTTCCGTACGAAGACAAGAAGAAGCTGTGGCAGAAACCAGATAATCACGAGGGATTTGGGCAGCTCTTTGTGGTATCAGAGGAGCAGAAGCTAGACTGGTCAGATATGTTCTATGTAACAACCCTTCCTCTTTATCTTAGAATGAATGACCTTTTTGACAAGCTCCCTCCGAACCTCAGGTATCTCTCTTTCATCCTCTCTTTCTTCTTGGACTCAAAATCCACTCTGTGAAATGCACAAACATAAAAGCAGACACTTCACAGTTGGTTTACTTCATTAACTAGGAGTCTAGGTGAAGCTATAACACATGAAATTGAGGCTAGAGTTTAAGAAATTAATAAATCTGCTTACTAGCAATTTTTTTCATTTCAATTGAAATTATCATTTTTTAACTGCAGAGAGACTCTAGAAACTTACTGTACAGAAGTTAAAAAGCTAGCCAGTGAAATTTTGGGTCATATGGCAAAAGGTTTAAAGATGGATGCTGAGGAAATGAAAGAGCTATTCAGTGACGGAGTTCAATCGATTAGAATGAATTACTATCCACCATGTCCTGAGCCAGATAAGGCTATTGGGTTCAGTCCCCATTCTGATGCTGATGCTTTAACAATTCTCTTTCAGCTCAGTGATACTGAAGGACTAGAAATTAGAAAGGAAGGGAGATGGATTCCTGTTAAACCACTTCCAAATGCTTTTGTTGTCAATGTTGGTGACATTACAGAGGTACTGTTTTTTCGCTTTGCTCAGTGTAGCACCACAGTCTACAAGCTGCTTGATTGGATTGTACATGAATAAATATGTTAAGCATTTATCTCAATAGCAAGCAAGCCTCTAATGAATGGGAAAAGATAAATAAGTCGATGTTATTTCACTCAAAATTGCAGAAAATACTCTTGGCGAACATGGTTTTTTCTTTGTATAGAATGATAAATTTAAAGGAGAAATTGGTTATTCACTGTTACGTCTGCATTATCAGAAAAGTTGATCTCTGTTGTTGCCATTGACTGATCGAATAATGTTCAACTTGATTTTGGATATCTTAAAACATGAATTCTTAGAAAAATCCGAAATTGGTAAGATCACAATTCATGCATTTAGCTGCCCATTGTTTCCATCATGTGAGATGCTCTTTTTTCATTCGTAGGGACTGCAGAATTCGACCTCAACTTCTCAGAAGCATTGAAGGCGATGTGAGATGTGAACCTCTTCCTTTTAAGGATTTTTAGATTAACTATGAGAGATGCAATATGCCTGAAGAAGAATGTGAATTGCTTTCTAATTTGACATTTAAATATTTGTTGATTTTCCATCAGAACCTCAAATGGGTAACAACATCCAATAAGATCACCTGGGCCATGTATAACTTTTAATGACTTTAACAGTAAACATGAAACTGGCATGCCTTAACATAAGATTGTTGCTGTTCATGTTTTCTCTGCAGATAATTAGCAACGGTGTTTATAGGAGCGTTGAGCATAGGGCAAAAGTGAATTCAGCAAAGGAGAGACTCTCTGTTGCTACATTCTACAGTTCCAACCTAGACTCTGTCTTAGGCCCTGCTCCCAGTCTTCTTGGCAAGCATAATCCTGCAATCTTCCAGAGCGTCCCTACAGAGAAGTACTTCAAGGACTTTTTTTCTCAAAAATTGAATGGCAAGTCATACCTTGAATGCTTGAGAATAGCAGATGGATAAGACAACACTGCTGTGCACCCATAAAAGTAAAGAGTTGAATTTGTTGAGCTACTTATCTACAGAACTACTAATTATCCATGCCATGGATTGTTAGGTTCTATATTTGAAGACCAGCTTTAAGCAACTTAAATGCGATGGATTGAAAATCCAGCATTGTTATCCTATATAAAGGGTGTTTAAACCAAGCTATATTCCTTGGATCTGTTAAGTATCTCTGCTGGGAGGCAATTGAAGAAGTTGAAGAGGAGCTGCAAATATTACTAATTCACGCCGCCAGACCACCTTGAACCCAAGCTGCAAACATTGCAAGCACAAACCACCTCATTATGTGATTTACCTGTTCAAGCCCTTTTTTAATGGATGATGAGATGACATGCCCGCGTGTTGCCGCGGGCTTATAAAATAAATGTATTTAATAATTTTATAAATGTGAACCAGCGCTAGATAAGTAATAGAAATTAAAGGTATGATGGAGTAAATATTTCATGACGAAAAAAAAAGTTGTGTTGGTGATCAAAAACTTAGAGACTGATCAAAATGATTTGTAGCAATCTACAGTGTTTTGTAAGAAAAGATAGAGTGCTTTCGCCATATGATTTAGCTTTTCAGTTAATAAAAAAAATAAAAATTACAAAGCTAAATTCTCTACCAACTTAATATTAAAAAAAAAACCAACAAAGATAATTTTGGAAGAAAAAAAACATATGAGAAAAAACGTTGTAGCAATTGACAATGTTTTGCGAGGAAAACTATAGCGCTTTTCCTAATAAAATAAAATAAAAAACTATTTAGACAAATATTGTAGCAATCCACAGTGTTTTGTGAGAAAAACTACAACGCTTTCCTCATATGATTTAGCTTTATTGTAATTATAATTCTTAACCAACTCAATATTCAAAAAAAAAATAGACAAGGATAATTTTGGAAAAAATTATAAAAAAATCACATGGGAAAACACTACAACAATTCACAGTGTTTTAAAGAAAAAAATTACAAAGCTAAATTCTTAATTAGCTCAATATTAAAAAAAAATCGACAGAGACAATTTTAGAAAAAAAATAACAAAACAAACAACAAAAAAAGAAAAAAAATCATGTTGGAAACACTGTAGCAATTCACAGTGTTTCGTGATGAAAGCTACAGTGCTTCCCCATATGATTTAGCCTTATTTGTAATGACTTGTAATTGTTATTCACGAACAACTCAATATTAAAAAAATAAAATTGAAAAAGATAATTTTAAAAAAATTATAACAAAAAAAAACCATGCGGAGAGACACTGTAGCAATTCACAATGTTTTATGAGCAAAGCTACAATGCTTTCCCCACATGATTAAGCTTCATTACAAAGTTAAATTCTAACCAATTCAATATTACAAAAAAATCAACGAAGATAATTTTGAAAAAAAAATATCACAAAAAAAGAAAACACAAAAGAAACTGAAAAAAAAACCATGTGAGGAAAAACTGTATCAATCCTTAGTGTTTTGTGAGGAAAAAATGATATTTACTTGTAATTGCAATTCTTAACCAGCTTAATATTTAAAAAATAAAATTGACAAAAATAATTTTAGGGAAAAACATAACAAAAACAGGAAAAAAACCATGTGGAAAAAAACACTATAGCAATCAACAGTAATTTTCAAAGAAAGTTACAGTGTTTTTCTGACATATTGTAACTGTAATTTTTAACCAGCTCAATATTAAAAAATAAAATAAAAAAAGATAATTTCGAAGAAAATCATAAAAAGAAACCATGCGGAGAAACACTATAGCAATCAACAATGTTTTAAAGAAAAAAATTACAAAACTAAATTCTCAATCAGCTCCATATTAAAAAAAATCGACAAATATAATTTTGAAAAATAAAAAAATAAAATAGAAAAATTACGTGGAAAAACATCGCAACAATCCACAGTATTTTAAAGAAAAAAATTAAAAAACAAAAATTTTAATCAATTCAATATTTAAAAAGTAAAATTAACAAAAATAAGTTTGGAAAAAAAAAGAAAAAATAGAAAAGTTGAAAAAAAAATAATTTTGAAAAAAAACAAAAAAAAGGAAAAAATTAACAAAAAAAAGAAGAGAAAATACTATGAATTATTGTTATAATCCATAGTATTTTGTGTGTAGAGAAATAGTAATTTTCCCACACAGTTTAGAGTACGTTGTAATAATGTATTGTAATTTGTTGACTTAAGCCTATGTCCACGCTTTGTAATTGCCCGGCACACTGGCTGGTTAAAGATTAGACGCTCGCTGCCTCTGCAGCATGTTTGTATCGCCTGGTCTCTGGAATTTAGCAGTCGTACAAGTTTTCCCGTATTTAGCTTTCTCTGTTCCCAGCAAATCTGAGAGCTATGTGCCCATTTAGTAACTCGAGATCCATGTCCCAACAATTTCTATGTCATCTGCATATGCTATTCCACTCAATAGAAGTGTGTCTGCATCATTCTTTCTCAGACAACAAAATGAGAATTCATCATTGGCAAGATGAACAAAAGCATCATCCCTAACGAGCTTCCTTAGGAAATTGTAGAGGTGATGTGGCTACTTGACTGTTATCATACTTTCTGAGTCTTCTTTAAAAAACTTGGTAAAATCTGTACAAGTCTTTGTATGTAATTGATTTTTTTTAATTTAAATTATTTATTCATTTTAAGAAAATTAGAAGAGAAAAGTCTAAGAACTCAGGATTCGATCTGAAGAGCTTTATATAGTAAACACTATTTAGAAATAGTAAATATTATTTGTGAATAGGAAATAAAACTATACTAACTAAATGATAAGAGAGAAAGAGAAGCTTGATTGCGCCACAGCCCAACCGAACTTTTTTCTTTTTTCTTTTTTTTTTTCTTTTTGTACTATCAGCGAAATCAGTGCAATACATTTTGGTTCTCAGTGTTTTACAAATAATACCATATCCAAGATTCATGCGGGTCGATCAAGCTGCTCTCTTTCAAAAGTTACCAGTGAGAACCAAACTGTACGTAGTAATTCGAAATAAGTTGTTGTTTCTGATAACATTTTAATTGCACATGAGATCATGCATCATCTTGAAAATAAGCGTAGACATGTTCTTTAGACTTGATGATACGAGTAAAGCTTTTGATAGGGTTCTAACTTCTACGATCTGGTTTTCAAGAACAAGAACTGGTCGGTACTGGCAAGAGCTCAAGCCCAGCACCAGGAGATTATATATTGGTGGCAATTAATATATAGCATGTTAACTCCTGCGGTCTCCATCCAGCATAACCCCGGCCGGCCACTCTATGTGGCAGGCTCCCCGGCCGGTAACTTCAATGGAGCATCTCCGATATATATCTGGCAGTGTTGGGCTCTTAACTAGAGATTCCACAGGTGCTTTATTGACTGCTAAATGCATCTTTTATCCCCACGCTTCTTACCCTACCATGATAAGAGATATGATTTCTTAAATTGCGATTTCTAAATAAAAATCAATTTAAAAATTTTTTACATCACAATCATTAACAACCATTTGGTAACAACCGTACTTCCTAAAAAATCAGATACAGTAAAAGCATGCTTTCTCAACTTTTAATTTCTTTAGTTCTTTTAATAATGCTGCTTGTTTGGTTAGAACTCCACTTATAATTGCTCATGATGAAGCCTCTTGTTCATTGTCACTCTTATGACCTCTATATATATATATGTTACCAGATTCAAGGCTTGCAAAAGAATCCGGCCATGCTTGTTTTATTTTGTTTAAAAATATATTTTAATAATATTTTATTTATTTTTAAAATCAGTACATTAAAAAATTAAAAACATTAATTTTAAAAAAAAAAACTCAAGATCTTTTAAAAACACAGCTAGTAGCAAAAACAAATATTTTAATACAGAAAAAAGCTATGCTAGTGTTTTCATCATGATTATTATTATTATGAAGAAAAAGCTAGAATTAAAGAAGTAAACTTAACAAGTTGAACAAGATTTTGGCTTCAAATTTAGGTGACAACTTTCCATTTAGAGGAAATGAAATTAAATGAGAAGTAGAATACGCGGGGAGGTTTTATGCTTGTTGTGGTTGTTTTTTTAAGTGTTTTTTTTATTAGAAATGTATCAAAATAATGTTTTTTATTTTTTAAAATTATTTTTTATATCAGCACATCAAAATTATCTGAAAATACTAAAAAATATTAATTTAAAACAAAGAAAAAAATAAATTCAATTCAATTTTTTTCAAAAATGCTTTTAAAATGTAAGAACAAACAGAGTTAAATATCAACTAGATATTGCAATTACATCTTTATTGATTTACATCATTATCATCACTTTATTATTATTATCATTAATATTATTATTAGTATTAATATCAAAGACTTTTTGAAGAAAAAAATTTAATGTTAATGGAGCTACAACTCATTATAGTTCAAATTAGTGTTAGAATTTGAAATATTATCAAATATTACACGCTTCTAGTTTATTTGACAACACAAGATGGTTTGTTATTTAATTTATAGATTGTGGGTCTTTTTCTTTAAATTTAATGAAAATTGTGTTTTGTAAAATCTTAAAAACTTTTTTAACTTTTTTTGAAATATATTTGAAAAAAAAAATCAGATATACGATAGATAATTGTTTTTAATTTTTGAATATGATGTAACATAAAATTATTTTAACATATTTTAACATAAAATTATTATTTTTATTAGGCTATATTAAATTAATTTTTTTAAAATTTTTGTTAAAACTAGGTTTCAGATTATGCCCCTGTTTGGAGTCCTGTTCAAAAAGAAGTTGGTCAAAATTCAATTTTTTTTTGTTATTTAAATTTTTTTTTATATTTTTAAATTATTTTAATATGTTGATGTTAAAATAAATTTTAAAAAATCATTATTTTAATATACTTTTAATAAAAAAATATTTTAAAAAATCATTATTGACACAATTTTAATTACTTGAATAACTGTACGCATCAGAGCAGAGGGAGGCTCCTAGTGGGGCCCAGGTTTCAACTCATCAACGAAAAACAAAATCGCTTATACTAATAATAAAGTACACTTGTAGTTTAAAGTAGTATTTGTTTATTAGTTAGTGCTGATTTTTTAAAATTTATTTTTATATCAGTATATATAATTTTAAAATAAAAAAATAATTTTAAAATAAGAAAAATAATTGTTTAACAAATACAACATGACAGTATGTAAGCTCAAAAGTTAGTAGTTAAGGAGAAATTAATACGGAGTGGTCGTAGGCGTAGACGACATGGTATTCAAAAATTTTGAAAAGGAAGGAGATTTCTAACGGTCAGAAAATCAAGAAACGGGCGTGAGTGGGTGCCGTCCGTCCTCCTCACCTGTAACGGCATCGCGTCTTTTCAATTTCTATTATTAGCTCTCTCTCTCTCTCTGTCTGCAAGCTTGTCCTTCAAATCCAATTTACACTCTTCTTCTTCCCATCCTTTTCTCCCCCTCTCTATTCCTTTCTCCCATTTTTAACGTCTCATCATAAAACTAAACAAACAAATTATTATTATAAAATAATACAATTCTTCAAATAATAATAGTAACAGTAAAACACAATATCATTGGATTTCTTCATCGAAAGGAAGGCAGGCCGACCGGCATTTGAGTCACAGTATCTGATTTGTTTTTGTTATTTATTTAGGTAATTTGTGTTGGATCTCCATGGATGTTTTCGCTACCTGGGTTTTTAATTCTTTCAGGAGAAGAATGTACCTTCATGGGATCCCTTCTTCTTCTTCACTTTTTTGTTATTGTTGATATAATTGGACATGAAGATTCTTATCTATTGATAGATTGATAGAGTAATAATAGTCGGACTCAGATGCTGAATTTATTCTCTCTCTCTCTCTTTTTTTTTTGCTTTATAAATAGTAATATAGAGACAGAGAGAGAGAGTTGGTCAGGTGGGCGGGCTGACTTCGTGAATTGCTGTGGTGAATCAGCGGAAAAGGTTTTGTAATTGAATAGAGGAGATATGGATTCTTCTTCTTCATCACAGCAGAGAAGAAGAGGAGGAGGTATGGTTTCGCCATCGCCATCGCCATCACCATCACATACTCCGCGATCAACTGATAAGTCAGCAAGAGATCTGCGATCTGGGGACTTCAATTCCAATTCCAGCAGTAAACATGATAAAGAAAAGGGTGTCAATGTGCAGGTCATTGTGCGTTGCAGGTCAGTCTCTCTTTTTTTATAAATTGGGTTCTTTTTTAGATTAATTTTCAGCTGAGGGATGATGTTTCTGTAGGCCACTAAATGAGGATGAGTTGAGGGTTCACACTCCGGTGGTGATTTCATGTAATGAGGGTAGAAGGGAAGTGTCAGCTCTTCAGAATATTGCTAACAAGCAGATTGATAGAACTTTTCTTTTTGACAAGGTTTTTGTCTTGTCCACTTTTTTGCTTTTGTTTTTGCTTAATAGTGAATTGGGTGTGAAAGTTTATGACTTTTGATGATTTCTTTGTTTTTTCGGGGGGTTAGGTTTTTGGCCCAGCATCCAAACAGAAGGACTTGTATGATTTGGCAGTGTCTCCAATTGTGTATGAAGTTCTTGAAGGTTATAACTGCACCATCTTTGCATATGGACAGACAGGAACAGGAAAGACATACACAATGGAAGGAGGAGCCAGGAAAAAGGTTTGATTTTTCCTATTACTTTTATATATTTCTTTGCTTTTTGGCTGAAACTGTTTTTAATTGTATTTGTACTTTACTCTCTCTTGTAGAATGGAGAGTTTCCAAGTGATGCCGGTGTTATACCAAGAGCAGTTAAACAAATTTTTGAAATATTAGAAGCTCAAAATGCCGAGTATAACATGAAAGTTACCTTTTTAGAGCTGTACAATGAGGAAATAACGGATCTTTTGGCCCTAGAAGAAACTCCAAAATTTGTTGATGACAAATCTAAGAAACCCGTAGCTCTTATGGAAGATGGAAAAGGAGGTGTTCTTATAAGAGGCTTGGAAGAAGAGATAGTATGTACTGCTAATGAAATTTACAAAATCTTGGATAAGGGCTCTGCTAAAAGGCGCACAGCTGAGACTCTTCTTAACAAGCAAAGCAGTCGCTCTCACTCAATATTTTCCATCACCATTCACATTAAAGAATGTACTCCAGAGGGGGAAGAGATGATCAAATGTGGAAAGCTGAATCTTGTTGATCTTGCTGGTTCTGAGAATATTTCCCGCTCTGGTGCCCGAGAGGTATGTTGTAACCAACACTAGAAAATTATCTACACTACAGCACAGGCTGATGCAGCTAGGAACAGAGCCTTGCATTCAGTGGGTTTTATGCACCAGTATCTTACTCTTGTAATTTCTGCAGGATTATGCTTTTGAATTTCTCGACACAATAGCTTAATCAAAATATTAGTTATTTTCACTACTCGAACTCTTTTCATCCTAAAGAAAATGACTTTTGCAGGGGAGAGCAAGGGAAGCAGGGGAGATTAATAAAAGCTTGCTTACACTTGGTCGTGTGATCAATACTCTTGTTGAGCGTTCTGGTCATATTCCATATAGGTACTGCTAATAAAAAACATGTATGATATCCACTTTCACATCCTTTTTGTGATTGCAGACCTTAAAAGTGACATTGGTTGGAAATGTGGTTGGTTGCAATTCCAGGGATAGCAAACTAACCAGGCTATTGAGGGATTCGCTGGGTGGGAAAACAAAGACATGCATAATCGCCACGATATCACCCTCTATTCAGAGTCTGGAAGAAACACTTAGCACTCTAGATTATGCACACCGTGCTAAAAATATAAAGAACAAACCAGAGGTCAGTTGTTTCATTTGACCAATAAAATTGTAGTTTGGGCCTCTAGATCACTTGGTTATTGGACCAATCCGTGTTCCTCTTATTCATGCAATTGTCCACTTTTGGAACTGCTCTAATAATTTGTTTTGGCTACCATTTCAGATAAATCAAAAGATGATGAAATCCGCAATGATCAAGGATCTATATTCTGAAATTGACCGACTGAAGCAAGGTGCTCCTCTCCTTCACTGTGTATTCAAACTTTCTTGAAAACATAAACATTCCTGTGCGGTTGAATTGGGAATGCTGTAGTTCTTTGCATCCTCCAATTTCTTATAAACATAAACTTTTTCATACAGTTAGATTTGACAACTTGTTTAATGTGTTGATTTCTTATAAAAAAAAAACAAATTGTCAGAGGTATATGCTGCCAGAGAGAAAAATGGAATCTATATACCACGAGATCGTTATCTTCAAGACGAGGCTGAAAAGAAGGTTCACGTCCTACCATATAAGTGCTGATATTTTCTGCACTTGGCTTTACATTGAAGTCTGAATATTGATCATTTCTTGTGTTTTATCTGTCCAGGAAATGGCTGAAAAAATAGAACGCATGGAACTTGATTCAGAATCCAAGGACAAAGTATGTTTCATCAAGATTTTTGCATGGTTCTTTGCCAGTTTCCATGCACAAAAATCAGTCTAATTATTTTGTTGTCTTTTGCAATCAGCAATTTTTGGAGATCCAGGAACTCCACAATTCTCAGCTACATTTGACAGCAGATTTAAGTGAAAAACTTGATAAAACTGAGGTAAGCTACTTTAGGTGGTCAACACGTAGACCTTCTTCATTCCACTTTTCTGCTTCCACCAGCAAGATCTGAGTTTATTATTCTCTTCCTTGAAAATTCAGAAAAAGCTCGAGGAAACTGAAAATTCATTAGTAGATCTGGAAGAAAAACACCGACAAGCAAACATAACTATAAAGGAGAAAGAATTTTTTATATCTAATCTCCTCAAATCTGGTGAGACATCTTGTACTTGAGTTTTCTTTTTTATTGTTTGAATGCAATTAGTGAATCTGTATTGTTGGAGAGAAGTGGTGTAAAAGAAATTTTGGACATCCTTGATGAAAGATATGATTCCATTATTTGTTCTGGTTTCATTACTCGACAGTTATGTGATAATGGGCTTCAAAATATCTTGTATATATGTTAACCAGTACAATTTATGTGACTGGTATTTGATAAATAAACTTGTCTTTTGTTCAAAGCTTCCATGTTACTGTCCTTGACATGATTTATTTAGTGTTCGACGTTTGAAATTTGAAAGTCATTCATCTATGCGTCCTCTTCTTATGTGTTGGCCTGTTCTCTGACCGTGAACTTTGTTATTCTTTCAGAGAAAGGACTAGTTGAGCGTGCATTTGAGCTTCGATCAGAGCTAGAAAATGCTGCATCAGATGTGTCCAGTTTATTTGCCAAAATTGGTTTGTACTGATTCCAAATTTAAACATAGGTTAGGTATTGTGTTGAAACCATTGGTGATTGATTGTTATCAATAAATGGTTTTCAGAGCGGAAGGATAAAATTGAAGATGGAAACAGGGTACTTACACAGAAATTCCAGTCCCAGTTGACCCAACAACTTGAGATCTTACATAAGACTGTGGCAGCCTCAATGACTCAACAAGAGAAGCAACTGAAAGACATGGAGGAAGATATGCAGTCCTTTGTATCGATAAAGGCTGAGGTTTGGATACAAACATGATGATAATTGAACTTGTCTTTGTACTTGTCTATCATTTCTTACAAAAAAATTTGGTATTCATGAAGGCTACTGAAGAACTTCAAGGAAGGGTCGGAAAGCTGAAAACGATGTATGGATCAGGTATCAAAGCTTTGGATGATATGGCTAAGGAGCTTGAGGAAAACTCTTGGTCTACTTTTGGTAGTCTGAATTCTGAAGTTTCCAAGCACTCGCATGCTGTTGAGGGTGTAAGTATCAAACTTATGCTACTTTTAAGTGACCTTAATTCCTTTTCACTTGTCTGAGTTTAGTTTGTTTATTTATTTCAGTTCTTCCAAAGAATTGCTTCAGAAGCTGATGCGTTAATTAATGATCTTCAAAGCAATCTTCAGATGCAACAGGAAAAGCTAAGTGCATATGCACAACAGCAGCATGAGGTTGGTATTTGGCTATCTGGTTTTATAATAGCCATTAATTGAGAGATGTTTGGATTTTATTACTTCTTTCAAATGAATGCTTCTATTTTGATACCGATTACAGGCACATTCCAGAGCGGTAGAAACTGCACGATCAGTTTCGAAAGTCATAGTTAACTTCGTCGAGACTCTAGACATGCATGCATCCAACTTGACCCAAATTGTGGAAGAAGCACAAATAGTCAATGATCACAAATTGTCTGAACTAGAAAAGAAGTTTGAGGTGGTTTCTGTGGTCAAATTTAGAATACATATTTCAATTTATGAGGCGTTTTCTGAATAAAATTAATGTGTTTTGCTTGTAACTGTGTAGGGGTGTGCTGCGAATGAAGAAAGGCAATTGTTGGAGAAAGTGGCAGAGCTGCTTGAAAGTTCAAATGCGAGGAAGAAAAAACTAGTGAGTCACTTTTCAGTGTTAGTTTGCTGGCAGTTTGATTGGCTGGCTTTTTGGGTGCTTGATCTTCACCTGGTGTGTTCTTCAGGTGCAAATGGCAGTGCATGAACTCCGGGAAAGTGCAAACAGTAGAACTAACAAACTGCAGCAAGAAATGTCAACAATGCAGGATACCACGACTTCTATTAAAGCTGAATGGACAGTCCACATGGAAAAAACAGAGTCCAATCATTTTGAGGACACTTCTGCAGTGGAAAGTGGAAGGAAAGTCCTGGAGGAGGTTCTACATAACTGGTATAGGCCGCTTTTGCAATCTGTTTTCTTTTTTTTCTTTTTCCTTTTTTTGTTGTTGACCATTTTTCATCCTGGTATCGTGTGGTATGCTTTTTTTTTTCTTGTACTCTCTTCTGAATTGGTTCCTCAACTTGTTCAGTTTAAATAAGGCAAAAATGGGTGCCCAACAGTGGAGGAATGCTCAAGAATCCTTGCTCATCCTAGAAAAAAGCAATGTTGCTTCTGTGGATTCCATTGTTAGGTATGCTACTTCCCACGAGTATTCTTCTAGCTTTTTGTTTCAGATCGGCAACTTATTTTTCACTTTTCATTTAGGGGAGGAACCGAAGCCAACCAAATCCTTCGTGGACAGTTTTCTTCCGCTGTATCAGCTGCAGTTGAAGATGTTGACATTGCGAACAATAATCTCCTCTCATCCATTGAACGTCAGTATTTTGTTCTGCAAATGTATTGATATTTGTCCATGATGAAAGTAAACTGATGAATGAAACCCCCCCTGCAGATTCATTAAATCTTGACCATGATGCTTGTGGAAATTTCAATTCCATGGTTTTACCTTGCTGTGAAGATCTGAGGGAACTGAAGGGTAGCCACTACCACAAGATTGTTGAAATTACAGAGAATGCTGGGAAATGTCTTCTGGATGAATACGTGGTAAGCCTTTGATGTTCATTTATAGAAAATTGGGCCTGCCATAAACAATGGCATACATGTTCATTTTAGAAACACCATCAAACTCACTTTGGGAACGAAACCGACCATTTTATAAAGCATTCAATCATCACTCTGGTTATCATCTCTTATGTGTTCGCTGAACTGCTTCCATCCTCCAACTAACAGGTGGACGAACCATCTTGTTCAACACCAAGAAAGAGGTCATTCAATCTGCCAACCATTGCATCAATTGAAGAGCTTAGAACTCCTGCTTTTGAAGAATTGTTGAAGTCAATCTGGGATGCGAAATCCGCAAAACAAGTAAATGGAGACATCAAACATGTAGCGGCAGCATTTGAGGCTGCCCAATCCTTAAGAGACCCTAGAGTTCCTCTCACCGCTATTAACTGAAGTGAGTAGAGAACGTGACGGTTAGAGAGGTAGTGTAGTAAAGGAGAGGGGGTATGGTATGTGTACAGAAGAGTATATATATATGATCAAGCACGAACTCTGCATATCTTATTCGTTGATTGTAAGTTCCCTTTTGTATGAAAATATTAATTTGTTGTTCTTCAATATCATCATCCTTGATAATCTCGGGTCCCAACTGTGTAATCTCCAAGAAGGAAGAAGACATAATGGATCCATGGAGAGAGATTATCCGAAGCAATTAAGTGAGATGAATTTGAAATCTAGTGCTTAACATATTAATTTTTTGCAATTAAGCAAGCATCCAATTTGACAACAGTACATGTAACTGTTCCAAGACTTCAGCTGTAAGCACTGTTAGCAGAAACGATAGTAAAGTAACCCGTAGAAGATGTTCCTTCAGCTGTTGTAATTAATTGTTCACATCTTATTTCTTAATGAAAGAAATTCAGAGTTGTAAAAATGATTGACAACAATATACAATTAAATCCTTGTAAATTACTATTCTTGCCACCATCAAGATTTATTAATTAAGATTATTTAAATATTTAAATTAAGATTTATTAATTAACCACGTGAGCACACGGCGGCACCTTCTCTCTCCGATTTACTGGCTTGGTCTCTCTCGACCACACTGTTGTGCTTGTGCTCTCTTAGCTCCGGCTTCTTTCTTCAGGTGTGGTCCTCTTTTGCCACGTGTACATCTTCTCTTTTTAAACTTGTCAACTAGTACTTAGTCCTTTGTGGGCGTATTTTAAACTTATAAGGCCTTCTTCTCCACTCTGTTAGCACGTTTATTTTTAAATTTCAAAAATACTTTTAAAACAATTTTATTTTTATTTTTTTTTCAAATCATAAAAATTATTTTTAAAAAATAAAAAATAAATATCATTTTAATATATTTTAAAACAAAAAACACTTAAAAGACAACTTCTATCCTACTCTCAAAACTCTCTCTACATCATGTTAAAGAATTATCCAAATTCAAAAATTTAAGTTAGTGATATCCTCAGAGTATTTCAATTGAAAATTGGATAGCATGTCAGGGGCTAATTTGATATTTTTCCCTTTAAATTAACTCATCTCTACCGTTGTTAAGGAAGGTTAATGGATTACTTGATACACAAGGGTCATTTTATAAAGGGAGATTCAATTCTCAAAAGGAAAAAAAAGAGAGAAAGAAAAGGATCTCAATTGCAAGTTTTTGTCATTTGCTACAAGTGGGAATTGTGGGCGACAAAAAAAAAGGGTAAGACTATTAATCTAGTAGAATCTATTGGTAAAATAGAGGTTCTTGCTTGATTGGGGAGCCTGCAATGGCATGGCGGTCAAATTAAAAGAATAATAAACGAGGAGAAGAAGCACAGGCATGAGAGAGTGTGTGTGCCACAGAATTCGTTCTTACTTGACTTGATAATGCATTCGTTTGGAAAATTTGATATGATACAGAAGGAGCGAGTGTTCTGCTTAAGTTTTGATAGAAGTTTCTCCTCTCTAACCTGTGTCAGGATTTGAATTCAACTGCTACTTTGGGACATTTTTCAGAGCAGAATGATCAGCGAGTGGTAAGAGCCAGAGAGCATAACAGATGTCGAAGGAGCAATCCTTGTTCATTTCAAGGGAAGTAGGATGGATGGCCTACATTTCAAAATGATCTGCATAACGAATTAGAAAGCAAAAAGGAAACGTTATTTTGGGATTACAGAACCAGCTAATGGACATATTCTGGACCTCAAACAAGGTCTGGTCACTTGCTATTCTACATTTTGCACTAAAATCATCAATGTACATACAATAGCATTTTATGTATGACAGCTTGGAGAGGATGACTGGCACATTACTTCTAGCATAGATACACTTCTGCACCAGCACCTGCAACACAAGACAATTCTGCATTGTTAGATCTCTCTTTAAATCAGATGGTCGGTACAGGTAAATCATCTTGCAACTTAAATGAATCATAATAAAAACAACAACAACAACAACAACAAAAAACAGATCCTCAGAATGCAAGGTACCCACTGACACTTCTTCTGAAAATATAAACTCATGACAAAGCATTGTGAACAGATAAACATACACTAAACAGCAAACTCTATTTACAAGGAATATCACCAAGACATTTTCCAGAATAAGCCCCACGAAGCAAAAGCTAGCACCAACTGTCAGTCCCTAGTAAGCATGGCCCTAGCACTGTACTTACAATTCTAACTTATTCTGACACAACCCCTAGCTGCGCTGATCTCCTAAATCCCCTCTCCAATTTATCTTGCCAGGAAACGTTCCATATATGCCTACTTGAATGAACTACCTATGGAGGTCCCTCTTTCCCTAAACCTCCAGTCAAACTACCACCATGTACATTAAAGTAGCACTTCAAAATCTTTATGAAACCTTGACAGCAAGCAACGTTCTGCATCTCAACAGTCATTGTGATTGGATGCATAGCAGCACATCAGTTTATGATAATCTGACAAGCATGGGAGCCAGTAACTCAATGATCTTAAGACCTGCCGTGCATGTGTTCAATTTTATACATTTAAGAGCGAAAAAGGTTGCTACAATTTTGAAAGCAGATGCACATAAAATTTTGGTTCCCAAAATAAATTTAAATAGCCCGTTCAATTGAGAATGATCATATTCCAGGAACTAAAGAATAGCAGAACGCGATGGCATCTAGGGAAAGGCATGATGGTATTTAAATCTACCTGAAAAATTATTCATAATAAGCTTGTACTTAAGATTCCATCTGGCCTTTCTCTCTCAAATGTTTCATCATCAAAATCTTCATTTGTGGAATCTTCTTGACATATCAATTTGTTCTCTTGCAATGGATTTAAGCTCAGGGCCTCCCAAACCATTGATTCACCCTGATATGTGCTGCCTTGCTGGAGCCCATGAGTGGTGTCAACAGTATCTTCCGCACTCTGTCTCACATCACTACAAACAAGATCTGTTCTTTTATCATCATCAGCAGCTAGTGGCTCAGCGTTGAGGTCAGAGCCCAAATCAAATCCAGATTGATCCCCTGCCCCATGAAAAGCAACGGTAACTGTTCCTTGATCGGATAGATCAGCAGGGTCTTTTTTCTGTCTCTTCCATTTCTTAGTAGATGAAGTACCGTCATCTTCAAAATCTTCTTCTTCTCGATCTCTGTGCAGGTAAACCCACAATTTCCTTTCTCCATCAAATTGCACACAAGGATCACGCTCATAATGCAAACGATCCAGGGCTCCACTGACAACTTGATTCACTTGTGCATCAGACACGTCTTCAACAGTATACTGAGAGTCTCGTATCAAAGTACAAACATCTGCTCTAGTGCCAATACTTCCTGGCAATCTAGCAGCTGCATCTCTCACGAGACAAAGAATCGTAACATGAGGTGGTCGATCACGCTTCAGCATGAAATGGTCTCGAGCTTTTGAAGTTGGCTTACCACCACACCTCCTCAAGGGAGCAACAATAGATTTTTTACCATCAGCAGCAGTGTATGAGAAGGCCCTGTCAGGAATCGAATACCTCAGGACTTCTTCCCTACGAAAATAAGCTCTCACTTCTTCAGAACTCGGGCTGATAGTATTGAGACTTTTCTGAGCTCTCAAGTCCCTGAACCTCTCTTTCTCATCCAGGTTACATTGCATCAATGACAGAGGCGGTGCAGGAAGACTTCCAATTTGTTGAAGAGTCTCTTGCCCGCTTTTCAGCCAATTAGCAAAAGAGTCGACCAACTTGACACAACTTTTGTGAGGAAGGCCCCAATATTCAGGAGACGTCACTTCAACAATAGTGTCATGATCTGTCAAAGTGTGAGAAACTGGACCAATCCAGGACCAAGTTTTTGTAGATTTGTCATAAAAAACAAGTGCTTTCCAGCCCTTTATTCCTAGAGGTGCTGTTTTTGATGAAAATATCTTGAGAACTCCTCTGATCAAATCCTGGAGTGGCTCCTGCGTCTCAAGAATGCAGGGATCCATAGGGTTTGATCTCACACGGTTAACAATCTCCTGTACAGTAAGAGAAGGCATTTTCACTTGCGCGGCAGGGTCTGATTTATTAACATCTGCATTCTCATTAGAAAGAACCCCATTGTTGTCACCTTCATGTGCTATGTTCAGCTCTGCTGTAGGTTTGCCAACCTCTAAGGAATCTTCTGAAAGAGGAGTGATCATTGCCAAACGAACTGCTGAAAGGAGATGTATAATGGAAAATGAGAAGCCAATATGAACTGTTGGTGTAATCGGTGTATATGGCTTTTTCTGAGGTTTCGCTTCCAGCTCCACATCCACCACTCCTGTTTTTGTAACAGGTGCCTCGGGAGTTTCCCAGTCTGGAATAACATCGTCAGCTTCCAATTTCCTTTTCCCTTTTTTCTTCAATGAAATGGAGTCGTCAATTTGCTGCTCAACACTGTTAGAATGCCTATTACCATCTTCGTCTCTGCCAGCCATGTCCATCACATCATACTTTGCTTTCCGTTTCTTCATCCCTGAGTTGCACCCTAGCAACAAAGCCTCGGGTCGGTCACTTTGACCATGAGCATATGTTTCCATGTTCCGTCCTTTCTTTCGCAATCTAACCAGTGCATTTTCATCTGACAGTAACTGTGTTTCAAGTAAATCATCCTCGTCGTCAACAATGAAATTATGGCTGACTTCCCCTTTCTGCTTTCGGTCAGAAGGGTAGGCTTTCGATGAGGACCTGCGTAACCTTTCACCAGATTCCACCCGTAATTGACCAATCTTGCCAGATCTGTGAATTCTGTTTCTGTCATTATCATCCTTTAGTTTACCCAGGCCAGTGAGAGAGCTGTCTTCCAAAACTCTAGCACTGGAGCTTTGTGTCTCATGCATCTTACCCTTTTGTTTAGCTTTTGACAAGTATCTTGGCATTTGCCCAGGCTCAGTAAAGCCACTCACCTTTTTGGAAATGTGTGCGATTCCATCGAAAGCCAGTTCATTCTCCTGCACATCTTTCTTAATAAAGGAGGCCTTTTTAGCACCTAAGCTAGGCTTCAAAAAGGACGACCGAGAACCTTCTATGATACTGGTGGGGTAAGCTGACTTGCTTTTCATCAAAGGATTGCTACCATCATCATCCTCATCATCAAATTGTTCAGATGAGTCTGATTCTGTTTCTTCACCTTTTATATAGATTCTGTTAGCTTTCAATGCTCTCTTTTCTGGTCTTCCATTCTGAATAACACTCCCTCTGATCTTCTCCCGTGATTGTTTTGCTCTCACCTGAGGCAGCGCAATTCTATCATTCACCTGCGGCAGCGCAATTCTATCATTCACCTGCGGCAACAATGCTCGATGAGCTTTGAAATTAAGATCCGGGGACTCTCTCCCCGTCCTACATTTCTTACTTCTCATATTCCAATCATTAGATTTTAATGTAGAATCCATAGAGAAAACCTGTCCTTGATTCTTGCTATGGCAAATTGGTTCAGCATGATCTGATAAGTCAACTCGATTACCTTTCAGTGGTAGCTGCAGAGTTTGGCCTTTCAAATATTTCATCTGATCAGGAACTATGAATTGCGGAGAATTTTCAGCATACTTTGTCTTTTTGGAAGACTCGGACTTGGTCCGATTATTGAGAATATTTGATGTGAACACTTTAGCTTCTGACAGCTGACCTGCATTATTGTCCCTGCCATAGGCATGCAAGTCATTGTTTGAAGAGAATGGCAAATTCATGAAACTGTCAGCAGCTAATCTGGTAGTTCTCAAGAAATCATGCTTCTTTCCTGCTTTTGGAACCCTGGACTTCACCATATCACCACCAAGCACCTTATTTCGATCTCGTTGGACACCCATTCTGTACATTGCATATTCAGCATCATCCTTTTCAGTTGTCATTTGATCCCTTTGCCTGGGTGCATCTCCTGAGTCATACCCAGCAAGCCTATTCTGCCTAGAAAGTGTCAATGCTGATCCATGCGGACTTGAAGTCATCCCCAAACCATGATAAACAGAAGGAAATCGACCCGGCACATCTCTAGTTGAAGGATCTTTTGACCCAGCTGACTTCAGTATACCCCTGGGATTTTGCTTTCCATACTTTGCCACTTCCAAACTGACTGGTGAAGAAAATTCCAAACCAGAACCAACGCGATATGCTGGAGTACGATCAAATTTGGATGCACTCTTCTTATCCTTAACCCTTCTGTCCCAAAACCTATCACCTGGTTCCCCTTGGTCTGATGAGCCACTCTCCGATTCTCCCTCCGCATTCTCATGCATCAAACTCTTATGACTCTTCATGATATTCAAAACTCTAAGCTTCTCACCAATGCTATACCCTTTACAATCATGCCAAGCATCTCTTATCTGGCACAAATGACTAACCATACTATTCTGATGCTTCCTCAAAAGATGGTAATGCTGCCTTTGCTGAAAGAAATACAAACCATCTCTGTAAAGGGCAACCCTCGGTTCACACAACCCCCCTTGAGCATCTGAAACAATTTGTTGATGGGACTACCAAAATGGAAATTCCCACCCTCAAGAAGCTCTTTGAGGGTTCGCATAAAGGTGTCCTGATCAACGTCAGGTAAATACTTAGTGAGGCTAAATTTATCATCTTCGGTTAAAACATCATTCCACACATCAACAGACAATATGTCCTGCAATCCAGGAAGGTCATACAATTCAAAGGGAACACTGCAAGTTAAATTCCCGAATTGGCAAAACTCAGCCCTGGTTTCCCCTAATTCTAGCAAGTCAAAATCATCAGATCCTGCCCCAGAATCAGCATCGTTGAATTCTTCGTCGTCTTCGTCACCCTCTTCAACATCAACGCCATCCTCTTCATCCTCATCAGACCCAATCCGCTGCTGATGAAGAAGGTCATCTTCATCCTCGTCCTCATCACTGGACATGGCAGTATCCCTACTATCAGGAGAAAGCTCCGCATCAAACTTATTAGATACCTTGAAATTGTTCTTCTCAATCGCCATCCACGCAAGCAATATACGATAAGTAACTCGCTCCAATTTCAAAACCTAACCCTAAATCCAAAAGAACAAATAAATAAATCTCAGAAAGATTGATATTGATTTATAATTATTAATAGACGAGTAAAAAAAGACGCCTTACCTTGTTCGCGCGAGAGATGGAGTGAGATTCTTATGGAGAAGCCCTAAAAAAAAGGCGAGAGGCGCATGTAATTTGTAAATAAGGAAGAGAGACAGGGAGAGAAGATGACAGGAGAGGAGGAGGTGAAGAAGACGATGGTGACGTGGAGGAAAGCGGGCCGTCCGATTTGGAAGTGGTGAAAAGACGGAAAAGGGTACAGAAAAGAGAAGATATGGTAATGGTGAACGAATAAACGAGCAGAGAGAAAGGTAAAAGAGGAAGAAAGAGGTAGCGAGGAAGAAAGGGCTGGGTTGATTCGGGTTTGGTTTGGTGAGAGAGAGAGAGAGAAGAGGGTGGCTGAGTGGGTTGACTCAGTGAGTTTTGGTTCTTGTTGCTATTGTGCTGACTCATCTCTCCCTTCTGTTTCTGGAGATCTCCCAGACCGTTGATTTAAGTGTGCTGGTGAGTGAAACCCCCTTTCTCGGAAAAGAACACATCCCTTCATTACTAGCTTTTTAGCAGCTAAAAATCACTGGAAATCCCTCTATTATCCAAACTTGATCAAATTAACTCCGTAGAATAAATTTGATCGAATCGACCCTCGAACTTTTGATTTTGGGCTGCCTAAATCTCTCCTTTCATATGTTTTGTTTTTTAAAATAAAAGCATTGGTGTTTTAATGTTGTTTATACTGCAATCTATAGTAAAATAATCAATTTATCTCTTAAAAAACCAAATAGTTAAACAAACAATTAGGGGTAATCTTATATTTTTATATCTTTATTGCATAGTATAATTACTCCTACATCCTTTAAAAAAGAAAAACACAATTAATGTCTGAGAAGTTTTTTTGAAATTTCACATTTCTATACAATCTAATTTCCTCGTAGCTCTTCAGGTAAACTTTTTTTCCCTAAGGTAAAGCGGTATTTTTTATTTACCTTGGTTTTTTGCAATTATTGCTTGGAGTCAAGGGTATTATGGTCTTTTAAAAAAAAATAAAAGAAAAAATAGTTGACGCGTGTGGTAGCGTATGTTAGCCGAAGGGCACGGTCAAGCTCCAATGATAATTTTTCTCCTCCCCTTATTTTCTCTCTCCTTCACCTCAAAATATATGTTGGTTTTGCAAAATTGCATAGTGGTCCTCGATCTGTTAGTTGTATTGAATTTGATTTAGTTTTTTTTTAATTTCATCCATTGCATTTGATTTTTTATGTTTTTTTATCATATTTGGTCCTCATTCTTTTGATTCCTATTTATTTTTCTTTTAATTTTTTTTAATTAAATTAATTTTTCAATTACATCCCTAATCATTGGATTTTTTTGTTAAATTTGATTCTCATTCTTATGATTGTAGTTCCTTTTATTTTGAGTTCTCTTCTTTATTGATTTTTTTTTGGCAATTTCATCCTTTGCTGTTCAATTTCATTGATTTTTCATATCATATTTAGTGTTTATTCTTTTATAATGCTTTTAAAACCTGGCCCCTGAGTCGATCTCGTCATGTCTCAGGTCATGGGCTGAGTCGAATGATCGGAGTTACCGGGATCAATCGGATTTTTTTTATTATGTAGAAAGTAAAAATGATATTATTTTGATAAAAAAAAATGGTAAAAAAAAAAATCAATGGGTGTTGACATAATTTTTCCCTAACTAATCGCTTGATTTTTTATTGAGCTAAAAAGTAAAAATAATATTATTTTGATAAAAAAAAAATAATGGAGAAAAAAAATCAATATAGATGTTTGATTCACTTGAATGCTTTAATAACACATGTAGATTTAATTGGTTTTAAATAGACATTCAAAGCATTTATGTTTCGCATAAAATAATTTTATTTAGTTTTTAGCTAATTTTTAATATAATAAAAAATTATTTCTATCTACATAAAAAATTAAAAGGTGTTTAAATGTAATTGAAAAAATATATCGTCTACATTTCTAAAAAATTTATTCTTTACTTTGTATTTAAAGTAAATTTAAAAACCTATATTCTCACAAAAAAAATCCAACAAAAGATAAGAAAAGAATAATCCTTAAGAAATATTTGTATAAGTGAAAAATATTGAAACAATCAAGCAAAGCCTAATGTTAGGGATTATATATATATATATAAAATTATGAGAAACTACAATTTAACTCCTAACATATTGCCTCATTATCAAACCATATCAAATTTTTTGTATACAAGATAGTGTAGTAGAGACAAACTTACAAAGTTTTGATGCTAGAAGTATATTTTAGAGCATATTGGTGTTTGTTTTGGCTTTTTGGATAAAAGTAATTGCTGAATACATGCAAATTGGACGCAATTTTTTAGTTATCACTAACAATGGATGGCTCGAGGGGTGATAATTGTTTTATCATTTATGTACACTACTACATGTAAAGAAAAATTGATAAAAAAAAAAAATTGAGACTTAATCGATAATATGACAATACTTTAAGGGCTAAATTAGGTTTCCATGTCTGCACTTTACCGTGAGATTGGACTTTTTTAAAAAACAAAAAATAATATCCAAGCACTGAAAATAGATAAAAAAATACATATATAAAAAATCATTTATAAAAATATGTAAAAACACTAATTAGATCTAAGCCAACACGAAACATTTTGTCAAATCTATGGTACAAATTATATGGCTGGAATAACCCGATTAAAAATAAAAAAGAATTATAAAGTCTTTTACAAAATGTGTTAACTTTTTAAACCCGTGACCCGAGTCTTTAAACTTGAAGCACCCAATTTAGAAAAATCACGAAGTTCAAATCTAAAAAAATTAAATATTAAAGGATGAAATCATAAAAAAAAAAATTAACCATACAAAAGGATTTTAAAACATAGCAATTCAAAAAATAAGAATCAAAATCACCATCACTATTATTAATAATAAGTGACACTATTATTATTACTATTATCATTATGACCATTATTATTATTGTTGTTGTTGTTGTTATTCTTATCACTGCTATCATTAATAATCATTATTATCATTATCATTAATATCATTACTAATTTAGTTGCTGTTGTTATTAATAATAATATTTTTTTCACCACCACGACGACTACTATGACCACCACCATTACCACCATTGATGCTGCTGCTATTATTATTATTATTACTAAAAAAATTGTGAACTTGATTTGAATGATGAAATTAAATACTATGAAAACTTTGATAAAATGGCTAACTAAAATAATAAGAAAATGGACCAACTTGAAATCATTATTATCATTGAAAAAAACAAAAATCATAAACTTGATTTGAAAGATAAAATTAAAAGCCATGAAAACTTTAATAAAAAAGCAAAAGAAAAAAATAAAAAAGTAAAAGTAAAAGGACCAAATTAAAATACCCTGTATATAAAAATTAAACACCAATGGTTGGATTGAAAACAAACAAAATTTCAACAAAAGAAAAAATGACTAAAAAACAGTAACCAGAACTAAAATGTCTGAATCTGAAATAACTATAATAACTAGGACCATGGTGTATTTACTAAGGTAGGAGAGAGAAACGAAGGGAGGAAAAAAAAAGGATCATCAACGATACAACGACCACATTTAGACAATACACACCGCTTATAATAGAAGATGAGACATTGAGGAATAAACTGAGACGATGAAAGCTCATTTTTTATCGCTGGAAACTACCTCACACGCCGCCCAAAATGTATGACAGTTCCAACGTGCTGGCACGTGCTCTGCACATGCCAGATAACTTTTTAAATATAAAATTATTACTTTAATGGTAAATTACATTATTAACCTCAACCGAACTTACAATTAACAAAAACACCAAGGTTAAGAGACCTAAATACCCCTGATTACAATGAATTCAATCTCTTGCATCAAGGGGTACATGTGTAATTTGTATAAAAACCAAAAATACCTAAGTACCCCTACCCGACACCACTCATTTTTTTTTTACTTTTGGGGGTATTTTGGTTATTTCATTGTTCTTTAAAACATTGAATAGACAAAAATACCCCTAAAAAAATCAATATTAACTAATGCGTATTATGAAAAACTACAAAATAACCTTGGTTCAAAAGCATAATTTTTTCTATAAGAAATACAAAATGATTATTACACTATAGTGGTAAATAGAAAAATACAAAAATAGCTACAATGAATACTTTTTTTTTTTATTTTAGTTGTTTGTTAATTATTGAATTAAAAAAATCACATGTGACCTTTTTTATTCAGTACCTTTTATATTATCTTATTATCAATTAAAATTTAAATACTTTAACTTTATCAAATTTGCCAAACACAACTGACATAAGTTCATATTACCTTGCATCTCTCGGTGTAGTTGATATATTAAGTTATTTTAGCTTATAAAACTTCACTTTTTTTATTAAATTGATGCTAAAATCTTTCATTAGGATATATTAAGGCTTATTTTAGCACCTTGATGAGGGATGATAACATCCAATGTCGATTATATTTGGGTGAAATTGAAAAATCAAAACATTAATGACTTAATTGATAATGGGGTAAACTGCTAGGGGCTAAGCTGAGGTTTCCCCTAAAACCTAACACGAGCCGTCTTGTGGAAAACAAGCACCCGGGAGGCCCACATAATAATGGGCTCAACTGAAAATAAAATTAAAAAATAACCAAGTCTCTCCCAACCGAGAGATTCCAAACCTGGACCACGCGGCGATCATCTAAAACGCCACAGCCACCACACCGGGAGAGGTTTGGCAAATAAAGTACAAACCAAGGGCATGATGTGGAAAATGACAATATTTAAATGACTCCTACGCAAAGAAAGTGAAAAGAAAGGCAAAAGAGGCTGCAGCCAAAGGAAAGGAGAAGAAAAGAGAGAAAACCAAACCAAACCAACGCGTGGTCGCAAACAGCCACAGCCTCTCTCTCTCTCTCCCTCCCTCCCTCCCTCGCCTAAAATAAATAAATAAAATAAAAAGCTTCTCTTTTCCCTTCCTTTGTGGTTTGTTTCTCTCGAGTTTTTGTTTTTTCTTCCTTTTCTTCCCCTATCTTCAATCTCATCGTAGCAGATTCGCCCTCTTTCTATCTCGATCCACAAACTGTAAGCCTCCATGACCCTTAATTTTCAGATTTTACCTTTTGATCTGGCTATAATTTTCAAGATCCCTAATTATTTTCTATTTTTTTTAGAATTACACGCAATCGATGTTGATTTTTTTAAATTCTGTCGTCTGTGAATTGATTTTTTTCTCCTGATCTGCGATTTATTTTTGGTGTTGGAGATCATAATTGATTTTCTGATTTTGTATGAGTGAATAATCCTTTTAGGGTTTGTTGAGAGAATTTTTTGGGGATTTTTCTAGGGTTTTGAAATTATAACCTGCCTATTTTATATTACAATAGAAAATCAAAATTCAGCTGAGATTGACAAAACATGTTCGTTCTGTTGGGGTCATAATTTTTTTTTTTTTTTTTTTATATATTGATTGCTTTCTTTGTTGTTTTAATTGAATTTAATAATAGGGCAACCATGAGCGACGAGGGAGAAAGGACTTGCCCACTTTGCGCTGAGGAGATGGATTTAACTGATCAGCAGTTAAAGCCTTGCAAATGTGGTTATGAGGTTCGAATTCCTTGTAACTTTTCTAGATTAGACTATATTCGTGATGAATGCATTTTTGCAATCAGGAGGGTTTTTATGACCTAATTGTGCTGTTAGTCCATTAACTGGTCTTTGTAGCCAAACCATTTTGTCAGTCATTCATAGAATGATAAACTTTTGTATCTGACAAGTTATTTCAGCAATTTTTCCTTGCTTTTGCTTTCTTCTTGTTTGGCGAGCTCTTGGCTTTCTAATCTCATTATAATTTTTTTTTGCAACTAGTTGACGATTCCCCTTTTGTTTTCATAACAACAATTATCGGTGTATTTATTTGATTGTGATAATGTATCTTCTCCTTCACAGATATGTGTTTGGTGCTGGCATCACATAATGGACATGGCGGAGAAGGATGACACAGAAGGGAGGTGTCCAGCATGCCGCCTTCCTTATGACAAGAAGAAGATTGTGGGGACGGCTGGAGACTGCGAGAGGTGGTCTTTCTTTCAACAGTTTGTTCAGTGTTGTTACAAGCACCAGGGTCTCTTTAGCATAGGTGCTAAGTTTAGCAGAAACCATGGTGGAGATCTTTAATTTTGAAATATCATGTGCACTAATTTATATGGACTCATAATATTTACACTATTAGCTCTAATGGTGGTGAAGTGCAGAAAATAGCCATGTTGCTACCTGTAAAAAAAGTTGGGGAGGGACAGAGAGATACTGAATGATGCAACAAGAGAATACACAGTAGAGCAATGAATAGAGGAGAAAGGAAAACTTTTTTTTTTGAAACGAAGATTGAAAAGGGCTGCACGCACTCCTATGTGCTTGGTTTTGAACGAGGGGAGAATTGATTTTAACAGGGCTCAAACCAACCAACAATAAGAACTCTCAGCACCTGTGATGGGTCGTGAGGATGGCCCCTCACCTTTTATTTTCTTTTGGCAAAATCACCTTAATTAAAAGAAGAGCTGACTCTAGTTAAGTTTATCTTTGGCATTTGTAATTATTCTCACCTGTACGAACTCTTCCATTTCCTGCCTTTCTGCTCTACTCTCTGTACACCCCAACTAGGAAAGTGTCAACCCTACAGTTACTCCCTCCCCTACCTCTGAAAATCCTTCTCTTCCTTTAACCTCTGTTGGCAGATACAATGTCAGGCGTTTCATGTGCACCTTGTTTAAAGACCCGGACCCAGTTCTCTAGAAGCACTTTATCTCTGAACCTTTGCACCTTTCTCCCTTGGGCACACCTAAGCCACCCTCCTTTAACTGCACTGAGTTCGTGCACTTGGCATTACAAATTATATTTGATGCTAGCTGTGAGATTTTGCACCTTGTTCCGTTGGGCACACCTAAGCCGCCCTCTTTCAACTGCACTGGGTTTATGTACTTGGCATTAACAAATTATATTTGATATTTGTTTTTCCCCTAATGATTGTGCTGGACTTTTCTTGATAGATTGGTGGCTGAAATCAATATGGAGCGAAAGAAGTCACATAAGGCAAAGACAAAACCATCTGAAGGAAGGAAGCAACTGAGTAGTGTTAGAGTGATCCAACGGAATCTGGTGTACATAGTTGGGTTGCCTCTTAATCTGGCAGATGAAGATGTATTCTCCCTCTCCCTCTCCCTCCCCCCTCTCTCATCTCCCATTTTCTTAAATCTCCTTTTAAGTGTTTTCGAAATTTTGAGCAGCTTCTGCAGCACAGAGAGTATTTTGGTCAATACGGGAAGGTTCTAAAAGTCTCTATGTCTCGAACAGCAGCTGGTGTTATTCAACAGTTTCCAAACAATACTTGTAGTGTGTAAGTTAAAAGCATCTTTGACTTTTTATTTTGGTGGATTTGGTTTATGATCAAGCTGAATGGTGCAGAAAGTTCTGTATAGCCGACCATGATTAGTCTGGGTTGAGGTTCTGGGTTGAGGTTATATGTTGTCTGACTTTATGTATCGATGTCTAGTCCGTAAACATACCATATTCAAAATTCTACCTTTGCAGTTTTTGTCCTTTTTAACTTTATCTATCGAAACTCGTGGGACTTTAGGACTATAGAAATGCTCTATATTTTTGTGTTTTTGTAATGTACACCAGTATGCATAACCTCTCATCCATTTTTTGTAATATACCTGTTGTATGCTTTTCAGGAGCAATATTTTGTTCTACATTCTCTAAACAAGCTCATTGTCTGTGTAATTTTTATTTGCTCGCAGATATATAACTTACTCCAAGGAGGAAGAAGCTATTCGGTGTATTCAGTCTGTACATGGTTTTGTCTTGGATGGTAGATCTTTAAAGTATGTGCATCTTTACATATTCTCATTTGTTCATTAATGTTTGCTTTCATATTGATATTCTGGGCAATTTCAGGGCGTGCTTTGGAACTACAAAGTATTGTCATGCATGGCTGAGAAATGTGGTATGAGCCATTTTAAACTTTCCAGTGGCAATTATTTCTTGGAATTGCTTTCATAAATGCTTGAAGAAAACTAGTAACATGCAATAGAGTTTAATTGGATGCAATTTCTGTTGGATCCAGCCTTGCACAAATCCTGATTGTCTATATTTGCACGAGATTGGTTCTCAAGAAGATAGTTTTACAAAAGATGAGATCATATCAGCATACACAAGGTATATTTGCGTTCTGTTAACAACTCATTGAGAGGTTGATCTAATCTTGTAGAAATGCTGTATTCTTTTATTCCTCTCTAATTTTTGTTCCAGTTTAGTGTCTAAAGAAGGAAAAATATCATTGCTAGCCTGAGAAAAGATTTAGCACAGCAATAATGGGTGCCCCTTAGTTGCTCCAATGTTTTTTTATTCATCAGTACTTTATGATTCAAAAGTTCCATGAAAAGTTAAAAAACTAGTATTGAGAAATTGGAGATAGGGTTGCTGTGAGCCAAATTGATTTTGTTCTTTTGTTGAAGCCATGGCTTTTCTTCCTCTTGTTTGGACTTCAGAAAGTTAATTTTTTTTTTAATTTTTGAAATGCTTATTTAGATTGTATTCCCATTTTGTCTAGTTTTGGTATTTATTTTCTCAATCCTAAGCAAAACATTTTTTTTGTTGTTGTGATTCAACATACCTTCAGAACTTGTTTTTGGCAGTGTGTTTCTTGATGTTATCTTGCATTTTTTATGGAAATTTTGATGATTAATGAACTGATGATGGTTTTGTAGGAGTAGAGTTCAACAAATTACCGGTGCACCAAGCAGTCCGTTGTGGCGTTCAGGGAGTATGTTGCCTCCACCTGCAGATGATTATTGTAACAATAGTTCTGCTTCTGCAGCAAAACCAGTTGTGAAAAATGCATCAGATGTAAGATTTTTTTCTGTTAATAGATTTTACTATTTTTTTTAAAATACACACTGAAATGATATCTTACACCTTTTATGCATTTTAGACGAGTTTCAAACTAGATGCATATCTGTCTGTCTCTGGTTTTGAAGTTATATATTTATCTAACAGAATATAATGAGTAATGACCAAGGTTCACCTCCAACTGGAAGCGCTGGTAGATCTATGGCACTCCCTGCTGCAGCGTCATGGTATGTCAATTCCTTGTGTTTGGTCATAATTGTTGAATTTGTCTGTTAATTTTCATGAAATAAATGATGTGCTAGGGGAACGCGTGCTTCAAACCAGCCTCAAGCAACAAGCTTGACACAGTCTAATGGACCAATAAGGCTTAAACCAGACACAGCTAGTGGCATGGTAGCTTTCTCTTCTGCAGTTGCAAGCACAAGTCAGGGTTCTATGTTGCAGAATGATGTGGGTAGAAAGGTTGCATGTGATGAAGAAAGCCAATCTATGAATGGAAAAGGTAAATTAGATTTGAAATCTGCAAAACACCATGTGAGCTTGGATAGCCAAGCCACTGCTCCCGAGAAACCAGTTATAAATGATGCTACTGTAACTTTAAGTAACCAGTCTTCTTGTCCACTGCCATCCATGTACAATGGCTGGGACTCAGATGTGCTGCCAAATATTACAAAGTCCTTTGATGGAACTCAACAATCTCTTGAATCTGAAAAGGAAGGCTTTGCTATACCGAATGGAAACTTTCAGAACTCATTGCCTGACATCTCTTCAATGAAGGTTGATAGTAATATTAGAAGTGAACTTTCTGGTGTAACTAGAACTAGTTCATTTTCAGATGGGAGTATGATTAAATCACCTGGAAATCAAGGATTGCAGCCTACATATGCTGAACAATACTGTGAACCTACTTCACTAGCAGCAGAGAGAACTGGTGCATTAGAATATGTGGTTTGTGCTTCAAGTGAACAATTGGATTGGAGAACAGATCAACCGATGCATGCAATTAGAAGCACTGTTTCTGAAGTAGAGGAGGATATATTAGCGGTTGAGAGACCATGTCTCAAGGACCCAGAGGAAGCGAGCCATGATACTTATTTGCCGAATTCAGCTCATTTACCTCATATACCAAATCATTATAGATCTAGTTCTTTGCAACACACTGAGTCTTTTGGGGCTGCTAGTTTAAATTCCGATTCTCAATATGCAGATACTAGAGTCAGTGATCTTTCACTTCTACATGCATCTAGTAACTGTGTCACATCTAATGGTTACCCTGAGAAATTAGTCAGCAGTTCTGCTTGTTCAGATAGAAACATAGAGCGCTCATTTTCTCTCTTGAATGGAGTGGAAGGGAAGAACATGGGCAGATCACTGGGTGATGCTGATAGCAATGGTGCTCTGGATGTGGGTGAGAGCAGCATCATTTCAAATATATTATCACTAGATCTTGATGCCTGGGATAACTCGTTAACATCACCTCAGAATTTGGCCAAGTTGTTGAGTGAAACAGACAAACAGCCTAGTTCTCTCAAAATGTCAAGTAACTGGAAGGTACAAAATAATAACAACCAGTCTAGATTTTCCTTTGCAAGACAGGAGGAGTTGAGAAGTCAAACACTGGGTGTCGATCCATCTCTTAATGTATTTGGGAAGTTGTCAAATAACTATTCATCCAACCAGGATTTTGGTGAAAATAGAAATTCCTATTTGGAAAAGCTTGGGATTGGTAATAGTTTTTCATCCAGCATTTTTGAAGAACCTGAAAATTTTACCTTCAGTCCTTCAACTTTCTCTTCTAACAGGCCTCCTAGTAAGTTTTTTCTCTAACTATCCAAGTTCTATGCTCTTTGTTTTTAGTGTTACAGTGATGCTTCTTTTTCTATTTTTTTTTTGTTTTTAATTGGGGACAATATGGTAAAATAACAACTTATTTTATTTAGGGTGTTCGTGAGTTTTGAAAGGTAAAAGCTCGTGAATGATGGTTTTGTAGGATGTAACATTACCATCTTTTTAATGCTGACTTTGAATTTTCTTCCTTTGCTTGAGCTCTTTTAACAAGTTTTATTAAATTGTCATGAGTTCTGTATGCTGTTATATAAGCTTCCTGTATTGAAGAGGACTAAAATATTTTTTTGAATGTTGTGATTGAATTTGATAAGCTGCCATGCATCTCACGGTGGCCAGACTAAAAGCTTTTGATCATTTGCAATGCATGGATGTGGACTCTTAATGCCATACCAACATGACTTCATAAATTTCTATAAATGCATGGTTATCACCACATGCAATCCCATTACTAAAACTAGACTGTCATAAGTTTTTTCTGCCTCGTATAAAATCTCATCTGGTTTTGAGGCCTTTCCTGTTCCTCTATTAACCCTGACTTTATCTCTGTTCTCTATTTACTGTATTTGTTAGTTTATTTTTTAGCATTTGTTTATATTTTGTATTGTATTTGGTGTTCGTTTAGCATCTTGTTATCCTCAAGTATTTACGAATTTTCCTTGTGCCCCACAAATTCTTTTTTTTTTGTGCACAGTAATCAACTGATACTTTTTCCCTCTTCTTAACAGTTTCAAGATCTCAAATTTCTGCCCCACCTGGATTCTCTGTGCCAAGCAGAGCACCACCTCCAGGCTTTTCTTCTCATGAAAGAATGGAACAGAGTTTTGACATTATATCTGGTTAGTCATTCTAATCCAGGGTATTAAATTTGATTATGATTTTCAGCTGATATTTATCTTCCTTTTCCTTTTGCAGGGAATCATTTGCTTGACTCATCTTCCTTTCTGAGAAATTCATTTCAGTCACCACCAACTGGCAATGCTGGTAGTGCTGGAGAAATTGAATTTATGGATCCTGCAATTTTGGCTGTTGGAAAAGGGAGACTTCAGGGCGGGCTTAACAATCTAGGAGTGGACATGAGATCAAATTTTCCACAACAATTGCATCAATTTGATAACGAGGCAAGACTTCAACTACTAATGCAAAGATCTCTGCCCCCACACCAGAACACAAGATATGCTGACACTGGGGATAGCTTTTCTTCTCTCAATGATTCTTTTGGCATTTCTTCAAGGCTTGTGGATCAATCACAAATCAGTGGTTTATCCCCTTATGCACAGCTGTCCTTACAGCAGTCGAGGAATGGGCTTATGCCAAATGGGCGGTGGGATGGCTGGAATGAGGTTCAGGGTGGCAACAGTTTGCGTATGACAGAGCTTCTCAGGAATGAGAGAGTGGGATTGAATAAGTTTTACACTTCTGGTTATGAGGATTCAAAATTTCGGATGCCCAGCTCAGATGACTTGTATAACAGAACGTTTGAGATGTGAGTTTTGTCGTGGCGGCCTTTTTAACCTTGTTATCAAGGGTCAACCAAGAAAAAAGAGATTTGTGTGTTTATGCTGGTTTGTACTGAAGGATGAGACTGACTCGTAATTGGCCTCATTAAGCAGCCTGATGAAAGATCACCTCCCAAAATCCAGGTCTTGAAGGCAGCAGGTAGGGTTACATTCTTTAAATTCACTTGTTTTGGACTACATTTATTTTCTGTCTTTCACAAGGTGATTGAACATGAGACTGCAAATTATTCTAATTTTTTTATTTTTCCTAAACTTAATGCAATAATCATATGAACGTGCAAGTGATGGTATATGCACAACATGACATTAGCAGGTGACCAAAACTTTCTACTACTTTCACACCCCTTGCATAATTGAAAAAAAATAATGAAATCCATGTCATATGAATGTGGTGTTGGTGGACAGGTCTTCCAATTTAAAAAATCTCTTGGATTGAGTAGGTCCAAGGAGTCCAATAGTCATCTAAATTCATGGCATCACTTTGATGTGCCAAAATTTCTGAAGCATTATTCTGAAATTAGACAAAATAGTAGCAACATTGGTATGAAGTCTTAACTCTGTCCACAATGACTATACCATCTCATAAGTGGGTTTATTTGTGTTTTGTCTCTGCAGGAGAACTGAAGCCGCAAACTTCATATCATACAAAGAAGATGTGCAGTCGGAGTGCTGTACATTGTTGAACTGTCAGGTTGATCCCTCCAGGAGGTCTCTAGTGTCTCTTATTTACTGGAATTAGTCAAGTTTAGTTGTGCAACTCGCGACTAAATAGAAGTTTGGATTTTTTTTTATAATTTTTTTTTGAGTTTTATACTCCCTCTAGAAATCTATACATTTTCCATCAGAAAGTTTGTTGGGAACGGTTTTTTGAGGCGTTTTTCTCATAACAATGCTTAAATGAGTGGTTTTCCAATAAGCAGATATACCAAGTTTCGTCTATTTTCTTCTTGGGGTAGTATCGTTTGTTATGTTAAAATTGCATTTTGGACTGGGATCGGTCTCTGGAAACCTTGTTCTAACAGGAAATGTTAAAAGAAGGTGCTCGTGAGGTGTTTCAGTTTGGCTTGTTCCAAATAGCCTCCCCAACTTTCACCGCACCCCATACCACCATAACAGCGACAGAAATAACATGTAAAGGATCACAAAAAAGAACACATGAGGTTGTTAGTGGGTGAAAATTGAAGGTTTCCTTGAGAATCTATCTGTTCAACCATTTGTTTTATTTTGAATATATTTTCAGTTTTTGATAATTTCAATTCTTCTTGTCTTTGTTAATCTCTTGGATGATATTGAGATACCTGAGAGGGAGATTGAAACGTGCATATTCTCTTATCTCTATCAGTGCTGCGTCAAACATTGGAAGGAAACAAGAAGAAGAGGAGAAAGCCGATGCAAAATTTCTGCCAAAAAGTCACCAAGGGAAGGGTTTTTTCATATTACTGGATTCCAACTCGTCCTTCAACTCAGCAAATTCTATTCCAGATAAAATCAAGTGTAAGAAATTGAAATGTGACTTCTTGATAGGCTAACAGAAGGCTATTATAGCCAAAGACCTCTTGTTCACATGAGATTATAAACTAGCATCACAGATACCTTATACAAATTTCACGGCTGCTCCTCCAATCACAAGAGGCAACTTAAGAAGAACATGTTCATTTCCAAGGCTTCAACTCCAGGCGGATTGAGGGAGAAAAGGAGAGATTATTGATATAAACCTGCAAAAAAGCAGCAGTCACATATTGTGGCTTCGACTTCATTCGACCCTGTTAACATATCTTTCAGTTTGGATGGTCACAAACAAGGATTTGCAAGTGGGAATTATCTTGCTCAGCTACATATTGTCTGATAGAAGTTCTTCTCCACCAGACCTGAATGCTTTCTGTATACTGGGGCCACCGTCCCCTTGCTAAGAAAACGGCCAAACCAATTAAGGAAAATAGCCTGTTGTTGAGGCAATGGACTGGTAAGAATTGTCTAGCCGAGTCCATCCTCCATGCAAAGTCTTCATAAATAGCTTCCAACCAGGTAGCTAACAAAGAAAATCTGACGTCTTTTGGCACCAAGACACTGTCGGAATTCTGGAATTCTGGAATTTTGTGCGCAGTCTTAATTAATTTTTCAAGAAATAAATTATGAATTAAATTATATTTCTTATAAATTTTAAAAAAACAAATTTAAGAATTAACCAGTTAAATTATTTCTTCAGAATTAAATCATATTAAGATATTTGATTTCTCAAGTGGGGAAGCTCTTGAGTTTCTTTTATCTGCAAGAAAAGTAACAATCCCAACTTCATTAAAAAATAATTTTCTAGCATAATCCATCATTTTCTTATTAATATATATTATTTTCAATAATGTTTTCTCTGGGTTGTTGACCTATAACAATAAAAAAATAATCAGAATAAATAAAAAAACTTAGATGATTGAAATAAAGATAATTTTTTTTCCCTTCAATTAAGCCTCATCGTCTCATTAATGACCTTTTTTGTTTTTTTTTTTATCTTTATTTTTTTGCATTTTTCCCACTAGAAGAATTATTTGTTTGCACAACAACTTATCATAACCATATACGGCAGTTTCAATAAAAAAAAGGATATATATATATAATGATATTTTTTTGATCTGATCCACAATCATAGCACGAGTAAATAAGCTAATTATTACTAGATAAGTGCAGATCTAATTCTCTATCAGCAATTACATTTTTTTTTGTTTTTCTAGATTTCGACGACCATTCCATGATAAAAATAAAATAAAATAAAATCTGACTACTGTCAAACAAGGGAGAAATACCCGCATTTATGTTCGTTGCTGATCAACAACTTGAAACCACAAATTAAACAAGCTTTCGAGGGAAAGAAGAAGCGAAACTATTCTAGATCCGCAGAACTCTCAGTTCTGTTCCTCTGCATCTCACCATTTCTTCCATCTTCTCCATGAATGCGAAGGGCAGGGTACGTAGCTAACAAATTACTGAAAGCAGAAACAAAATATTAGAAACATCGTACTTTTTTTCCCAAGAGAAAGAATGTCCTCTGCCCAGCAACGCACGACACAAACTGGAGGCTTCAGAAAAACGATCGCTTGGTTCTTTATCGTTGTCGGCACGCTTTACCTCATCTACTCTTCCCATCTTATCCTAAACAACGATCGCCGATGTCTTACGACCGAAGAAAATCTAGAACATCTTACAAACTTGTCCACATCAATCCAGCTAAATGAACAAGACAGTAATTTTGAATCTCCTCCTCCTATACTTTCTAAGAAATCACAGGAGTACAACACTGAGCTTAAACACATTGTTTTCGGGATAGCAGCTTCGGCGGATTTGTGGCAGAAAAGAAAGGAGTACGTAAAGGTGTGGTGGAGGCCGAAGCAGACTAGAGGGATAGTCTGGATGGATAGACAAGTAAGGAGCCCAAGTAATGAAGGGCTGCCTCAGATTAGGATTTCGGCGGACACGTCCAGGTTCAAGTACTCGAATAAGAAAGGACATAGATCGGCCTTGAGGATTTCGAGGGTGGTCTCGGAGACGTTGAGGCTTGGATTGAAGGATGTGAGGTGGTTTGTGATGGGCGATGATGATACAGTGTTTATTGTTGATAATGTGGTCAGGATACTTTCGAAATATGATCATAGGCAGCTTTATTACGTTGGGAGCTCGTCAGAGAGTCACCTTCAGAATATATATTTCTCTTATTCCATGGCATACGGAGGAGGTGGTTTTGCTATTAGCCAGCCATTGGCACAAGAGCTGGCAAAGATGCAAGACAGGTGCATTCGGCGGTATCCAGGATTATATGGCAGTGATGACAGAATCCAAGCTTGCATGGCTGAGATTGGGGTGCCGCTCTCCAAGGAATCGGGGTTTCATCAGGTTTAATTTAAAGGCTTTATTCTAACTCTATAGTTTTATAAATAATTTTCTCAGCAGGAATTAAGGAATTGAATGGAACGAATACAAAGTTCTTCGTTTGTAAAAACCTGTAAGCATTAATTAATTATGAGCTTAATGAATATCTTAATTCCAGCAATATTTTTGAAAAGCTTCTGACGAAGAAACGATAATGTTTTCGGAAAGCTAGGGCCAGGAGAGGCAATTTAATTTTGGTGTCAAATTCTTTGATAAGATAACGTTCTGTTGCATATGTATATATATTATCATCTGGATTGTTAATTTGTTATGCTTATGCAGTATGATGTATATGGAGACCTTCTAGGCCTTCTGGCAGCCCATCCTGTAGCTCCGCTGGCTTCACTTCATCATATCGATGTAGTGCAGCCAATATTCCCTGGCATGAGCCGAGCCAGAGCTCTCCAACACTTGTTCAAGTCAGTGCAGCTTGATTCAGCTAGCGTAATGCAACAATCCATCTGCTATGACAAGAATAGGTACTGGTCCATCTCAGTCTCGTGGGGCTATGTTGTTCAAATCTGGAGGGGAGTCGTCTCTCCTAGAGAGCTTGAGACTCCGGCAAGAACCTTTCTTAATTGGTATCGAAAAGCTGATTATACTGCATATACATTTAACACAAGGCCCGTGACGAAGCACCCATGTATGAAGCCCTTCGTTTTTTACATGAGCACTTCTAAATATGATCGAGCTAAGAAGCGAGCGATCGGGGTCTACACTCGCCGTAAATCACCATCCCCTTATTGCCGGTGGAAAATGGCATCCCCAGAAAGAATTGACTCTATTGTAGTATTGAAGAGGCCGGATACCCTTCGATGGCTCAAGGTAATACCTACTTTCTTTGAAAGAATACGATTTTCTTTAATGTTATTCCATGAGTGCTAGTGCTAATTATGATGCGTTTTTCTTCCGCCATCTTTCAAACAATTGGTCACGTAGTGTCTCAGTCCAAACTCCAAAGGAACTAATTAATAATAAACTCACCTAAATGATCATTATATACTCTGCTTAGAAATTTAGTGAAAGTCAGAAACAATAGTAATAGCACCCAGGCAGCCAGCAGCTTGCAGTCAAAATCTTGTAAGGTTGATGCATTTACTGACTGAATGCAGCTTGTTTTGCAGTCACCGAGAAGGGACTGTTGCAGAGTTCTGCCAACAAATAAGGCATCGACGATGTACTTGTGGGTTGGCAATTGCAGAGATGGTGAGATCAGTGAATTCCAGCGACCATAAGTAATATTTATTATTTTCTTTTTCTCGGATCATACCATCCCAATGCCTTAATTTCCCGGAGAATGCTGAATGCATACAGGAATCAAATCAATACCAAGGGTATAGAATAGAACAGAAATAGAGCTCATTTTTACTAGTTTGAGCTGCTGCAACAAAGAACTCAGGTTTTCAATAGCCATTTCTTTGCTTCATTCATAGAGGTAAATTTGATACAAGCTCATGATTAACAACAATTTGTTTTCCCTGCATCACCTAGTTTAAAGGTGTTCTCTCTATTATCTTCTCAAAGTGCTGAAAATCATATTTTGGTACCTACTTCTGCTGCAATTAAAATAAAATTCTGAGTGATAGTTTCCTCACCCCAGACCACACTCCTATTGGTTGCAATTCTTTTTTGTTTGGCTGAACTTGAATTGGATTCTAGTAAATCTACAATTTCATTTCATTGGATGGAATAGAATGGAATGATAGTGTCTCAGCAAAGCATAACCTCCATCCAATTTCTCGGCAAACTACATTGTCATGTTCATGTCACTTCATGGGTGCTCTCTACGACTTGTTTTACACCTCCAAACAAACACATGAACCTGAAAAGTTTGACCCTTACCTTCTGGTTAAAACTCCCACGAAAACCCTGCATCATCGTGAAGGCTTTCCTTGGATGAAAAGAAATGCGTTTCAACTTTTAAAATGTCTTCATATTGTTGCGTATGCCATGGAATATACCAAGCCAGTGCACCTTGTGTCCAGAATAGGAAGAAGATGATCAATGTTCCGGGTAAAGCTGTCCCATTTCAACTTTCCATTTCCAGGTATAATGCTAAATTCAATGACAGGAAAGAAACTATAGACAGGTGTGCAAAAAAGAACACCTCAGTGAGATTAGAGAAGGGCAATTATTACTTTGATTATTCAGGGTAGAATATATAGAATGTGAAATAATTTCTAAAGAGAGGCATCTTACATCCAAAAGCCAAGCTGTCATGTACCCCTGGAAAAACGAAAGGGCAGGAATTTCTCTGAGAGGATGAGGATGGAATTATAGCCAGATATCTCCCAGGTTACAAAAATTGATACCCGGCACTAGGTATATTAACACTGCAAAAAGGTGTTGGGCACTCAATTCCTAATTTTCCATCCTCTATATTAGTCACTCGTCGTGAGCCCACCCTATGCAATTTGTCTCGTGAGCCCACCCTGTGCAATTTGTGCTACATCATTGTCCTCTGTCCTTATCTAATCCAGCACGAGATGGGCTCCTCCGAGAGTCTTGGACAGAATGGATTTGGGGATCATATTTGTGAGATGCCAGATAGTTCAGAGCCATAACCAAATCGGATACCGCAGGGCGCATATTGGGCTGCTCCTGCACACACATTGCGGCAATGGCGAGGGCTTGGTATAATCCTCTTATTGGATATTGACCTTGAAGCAAAGGGTCAACCATGCATGAGAAGTTCCTCCGGTCTTTGAACATGGGTCGTGCCTGCAAGCAAATCCAATGTATTTCATAAGTCTGTCATCACTATTCTACTCTTTGGTTTAACAAATTTCTATTTTTATACCTCGATTTTCAAAAAGCAAGCATGCCCTTCTTAACACATACTCACAGTTAAGCCTTGTTGAAGAAAGCTACGTGTCAACTATTTATCACGAAGTTACAAAATTGAAGATCTTACGTTCAAAATACTTTTTCTGAGCCAAAGTTATCAAGATATTATAGTTACAGTCAACTTGAGTTGTTAACCAAAGAATTTCAAGACTAGTTAATTGTTATAGAGATTTCTGTTTTATTAGCACTGGAAGCAATCTACAGAAATAACAATCATAAATGAAACCATAAAAACGCATCATCTATATTCCACACTAGTGGTGTCATCAGAACCAATTAAACATGTAGAGCCAGTTTGATCAGCCAATTGCCAAATGACATCAAAACATTAGGCTGCTTCTCGATTTTTATAATAACCAGTTAAGGTGTCATTTCAGTTAAGAGTTGTCCAAAAAACAAGTGTCCTTGAAAGCACAGTTAAGCTGAATTTTAAGAACAAAGACCTTTGCAGTAATGTAAAAACAAGGACATCAATCAGATACTGTCTTACCCATGCAACTAGATTCTGCTCACCACGTTCTTTTCTTTGATCAATTGCTTTCCTGCCTGTGATGAGCTCCAAAAGAACAACCCCGAAGCTATAAATATCTGATTTAAACGTCAGCTGACCTGTCATTGCATAATCTGGTGCACAGTATCCGTAGGTGCCCATAACCCTTGTAGAAACATGAGTCTTATCTCCGCTGGGTCCCACTTTTGCTAGACCAAAATCAGATAGCTTAGGATGATAGCCCTCGCCAAGCAAAATGTTGGAGCATTTTAAGTCGCGATATATAACAGGAGGTTCCATTTCATTGTGCAAATACTCTAAACCTTTTGCTGCACCAGCAGCTATTTTCATTCTTGTGTTCCAATCAAGCGGTTGCCTATTGGGTGGAATATCTGAAAGCAGCAATTACAAAGGCGTAAATGTTAAAAGATAAAAGAATAGTAATTGGTAAAGCACAAATGTAAACAATGAAAACGATAATGCAATGCCAAAGAGACCTGCATACCATGTAAATGGTTTTCCAGAGATCCTAATGGCATGTACTCATAAACCAATAGCCTCTGATCTCCCTCAGCACAAAACCCAATCAACTTGACAAGATTTGGATGGTCTGCTAGACTTAAAGTCACTACTTCAACTACAAACTCCCTAATCCCCTGAACTCCATTTCGATCAAGTTGCTTGATAGCAACAGCCTATGACAACAACAACAAGAAGAAGACAATTTAAGTCTAACCAACTAATAAACGGTGAACATAGGCAAACTACATCGGGGACACTGTAAAAGGAAGGTACCCTGTACTGAAACACGAACCTATTGACATAGAAAACAATATTTCTGCAGATAGTAAATGAATTATTTTGTACGGACCTGGTTGATTTTGTCCAGGTACCCTTTGTAAACCTTACCAAAACCTCCTTCACCCAAAAAACAATCAGACCTAAAATTGCTCGTTGCGGCCGCAAGTTCCTCAAAAGTAAAAGTTTGAGCCTGTTTTCCATTGCTTCTTCTATCCTTAGAAATCTCATCCTTCATATTTAAACTCTTTACATCCAATGACAATTGATCATCCTTAGATTCCCCCTCTTTACTTAAATTGGTCACATATGGCTTCATTTTCAATGACCCTAAAACAAATATAAAAAAACAATCAGAAGGGGCAACCATGAAAGGAAAAAAAATAATGTATACCGAATAAGAGTTTGGCGCTATTTATGACAAACAAACGGCAACATAAAGCCCAACAACCACGAATAATTACCTCTCTTGATTTAGAGAAATGTTTCAAACACCAACAAAATCAATACGATTCCAAATCAAAGCGTGAAAAAAATTATTACAAATTCAAAAACATAAGAAAACCCTTTATGTTTCAATCCATGGCGATTGATTTTCGGGGAAAAAAAAGAAGAAGGAAAGAAAACCCTATATCATATCAGTTGACTGAAAAAGGGTTACATTTAAATATTCAAAAAGATAAAAAATTTGATCATGAAAAGTTTAGGTACCCGAAGTGACTTGTGTTTGATCCTTGCGCTTAATGTTACTGTTATTTTCATTGATGCTGCTGCTCTCTGATCGCTTGCTCGGTTTCCCACTGCAGCAAAGAAAACCCATGTACTATATAATATATTATATTATCTTCTTCCTTTTGGTTTCTTCTCTTTCTCTTGCTTTTGCTTGAACAAGGAGAACAGCACAGACACGGAAGAAGGAAACACAACTGACAGAGTTACAAATAGTTGAAGAAGATAGCTTGGCTTGGTTTCTAGGAGAGAAGTTTCTATTTAATTTATTTATTATTATATTTGGACATTTTTCATGCTCACATTGAATCCTTCTATTCTCGATATTTTCTAAATGTGTCCAACTTTACTCTGTTTTTAATTTAAATAGTCCCTCGATTGAAACACTTCTCAATATTATCCTTCCCACCTAGACTTACCATTAGCTTTGGACGCACAACTTAAAAATACATAAAAAACATTAAAGCAAAAAATCTTTTTAAATTTTTTGAAAAGCGCAACATGGCCGGGACCAAATAAAAAACCCAAGAGAAAAAAGATGCAAAATTTATAAATTAAAATTAAATTGAAAAGATAGAAAAAAGATTGAAGAAGAAAAAACCATTCCTAATTTGGACTTAAAAAATTCAAAATTCTCCTTCTCATATTCAAAAACCCTAACCTCTCAAATCTCATGAAATCTCTCAAATTAATTGCAATAAATAATGAAATATTTCGTATATTCAATGGCATCATTATCTTACGACATGATACATACAAATTTTGCTTGACATATCATGCCATGTTGCATAAACTAATGACCAATTGGATAGAGGGACTATATTAATAATATCTATCAAGTCAAGGGACTATATAAGCCAAAAAAACTAGTCACTTCCAAGCTGGTGCTTCAATATAAACCTGTAACGTGGAGATCCATTGTTAGAAAGTACCACGTGTCCCTTGTAAGGTTCGATTGGTAATCTTAAAAGTTGTCATTGGTCTTGTCTTCGTACTCGAGTGGAGTTGATGATGTGTCACTTCCTTATTGGCAAAGCAGGGTTTTTGTTTTTTTGTTCTTATTCTTCTTGCCTTGTTTGTATTACATATTGCCTGACCGTGACGTACTTATCAGACTGCCAGCGAAAATAAATTTAAAAATAAAAAAATATTATTTTAATATATTTTAAATAAAAATTATTTTAAAAACAACTGCTTTTTTTTGTCGGGTCTTGAAAACAAAAAGCAAAGTAAAATGCTTTTATATAGGTTAGGAAACTGAAATTTTAAGTGGAGCCCACTCAAATGAGAACCAATGACATATATTACGCGGTTTCCCATTTAAAAAATAATAATAATTTGAACAGTGGTGATTCCACCACGTTAAACATGAAATTAAGAATAGTAAATGTTGTTTTTGAATTTTTTTTAAAAATATATTAAAATAATAATTTTTTATTTTTTAAAATTTATTTTTAATATTAATTTATCAAAATAATTTAAAAAAATATATTAAAATTTAATAATTAAAAACGTTGCACTAAATAATATATTGCACTAAATAATGTGTTTGAGAATGTTGTTGGATTACTTTTCATACTTTTTACTTGAAAATATATTAAAATAATATATATTTCTTTTATTTTTTAAAAATTATTTTTAATATCAGTACATTAAAATGATCTAAAAATATTAAAAAATATTAATTTAAAATAAAAAAATAAAAAATTTTAATTTTTTTTAAAAATATTTTTGAAATGTAAAATTAAATAGACAATTATTGTCATTTTGTCTCTTAATACCATAATTTTATTGTTCTCGAAGCGCTTGACCTGCTAACATTACGCCAGGTTTACCACTTTGTCCCTTAAAAGTTTAAAACTATAATTTTCTAAAACATTATAGTTATAAATAAAAAATCTTATTCAAATGTAAAATTTCTAATATTTTAAAATTGCAAATTTATACTGAATTTAAAAAACACATTTTAAAATTTCTCTACAATTTTTCAATACAATTTTTTTTATTGTTTTTCAAATAAAGAAAAACATGAACAATATATGTTTTCTCCTTTTTACATACAAGTATTTTTTAGCAATGTAAAATAATAAAAATAATTTTTTAATATTTTCATTTTTAGTTAGTGACACAAATTTAAGTTTTATTATATATCTAATATAAAGATTTTTTTAGTTAACTATATACTATTTACACGATAATTTTTTAATTTAATTTAATTTAAATGAACTAAAATAATATTATACAATTAGATTATCCCAAATATAAAATGTCAAGGTGATTGTTATAAATTATGGTCTTGATTTTTCTTCTTATGAAAAATAGTTATAATCTTGATGTATTTTTTATTTTTTTGGTGAAGAAATATGTCTTTATTTTTAATAAATGAACATATTTTTCATTGAAAAAATTCGAAAAAAGTAAAAAAAAAAAGGAAGATATATATATTATCCTTTATAAAAATATGGATCTTTAGAATTATTTTATGATAAATAATTTTTTTGAGAGAAAGGACTGAGTATAATATCTGAAATGTCTAATAATTTCTTCGCACAAAGACAAAAATCTGATTTCTTTATTTTTAAGGTAAAAATTATTAAAAACTCTGTAGTTTTTCTGGGAGGGTTTACCGGGCAGAAACATGGACAGAAATATAATGAAATTTTATTTCAAATCTACCATTATAAATTGTTTAAGATTTCTATCTCAATAAGAGTGTCGCAGACAGGAGGAGTTATTGGGACAATGGGATATGTAGCAAGTAGTTCATACTAATCAGATGATCTTCTTTCACTTTTAAGATTTTGTGTTTCGTGTTAGAATTCAACTACAACTCTCTCGGACAAGCTTTTCTTGATTCCATATTTGTCCGAGCATGCATAACACTCAAACAAAATCAGATGGACGGAGAAGAGAGTGGTAAAAGCCCATAAAAGAAGGAAGAAAGGTGAGAGAGGTGGCTTGGTGATCGACGGCAGTGCATTTGGGGAGTTGAAAGAGCCGGACCCTGGCCCCTTCAAAATAGATAAATAAGTTTTCTAGCATGGTAGAGTGTATGTTTCTTACTGTGATCCAAATTGTTTTCAAAAAATATTTTCCTTCTGGTCATTTGGTCATCATTATCGTTAAATGAATTTTCAATTGTGCTGATAAATCATGAGCTGTAATCCAATGGCTGCTTCCCTTTATGAGTCTCATGTTCAAATCCAAAGTAATTCAACATTCGCCACATAAATCTCAGCATGAATGGATATTTTCCATCCATGCCACTCAGGGAGGACGCCTACTGGGTCAAAAAAAGCAGCATGGAAATCATTTCCAATACCAGCAGTTGCAAAACAACTACATCATCATCATGAGACCTTGCGATTATGGCTTGTCAAACTAAAATAACTCCTCCATCACAGGCACAGCATGTGTTATTGTCATACTAAGCATAATGTGAAGAATACTCGATGCAAGGAAAAACAATATTCAAAAACATCTGCAAACATAGAAATTAATGCACCTCATACCGACTTCATATTAGTACCAACAAAGAATGAAGACACATACATTGGTACAGGATAAAATTCAACTTCCTTGTCAATTTACTAAAACTCACTTGAAAACCATCGCTTCTGTAACTGAAAATGTAGCTTGATTGCAGAATTCTGGAAGCAATTCAGCATGGTTTAGACAACTTTAGGAAAGCTGACTAGCTGTAGAACATGGGAATGTCTCCAATCACAAGACATAAAATGATGTGGGGAGATGCTCTCATAAATTGAACAGGGAAGCAAATGCACCTTGACAAGTATAGGGTTTCGTTTCCCAGCAAAATAAAGAGAATTTCCCCATCTCTTCTAATATGACAAAAACAGTGGTTGGTGAAAGGACAAACCAGAGTTATCAGAGGAGCTAAATCCATCAAGCTTACCATCTAGTGACTTATCTGCCCTCAGACTTAACCAGTTGTGAGAATACCCTGCTCATTGAAACACCTGAGAGATCATCCACACTAGAGGCTTCAAATTTTGCAGCAGAAACACTACTATCAGTATGGCTGAAATTGTTGATTTGCGGAGAGAGCTCGCCAATCATATTAATACTGTTGTCTTCGGGATCACCTGGAACAACTGCCTCTTGTAGTTGAAGGGCATACTCCAGATTCCACAAGACATCTCCCATAGAAGGCCTGTCAACCCCAAAGTCAGCTAAGCATTTCTCAGCAGTTTCTCCAAACTTCCTAAGTGAATCTGGTCTAATTTTTCCCACAAGAGTAGGGTCTATTATTTCTTCCAGCTGTCCTCTCTTCTGCCATTTCATTGCCCATTCAGCTAAGTTAACCATTTCTCTTGGAAGGGATGGATCTATAACCGGTCTGGCACAAAGAACTTCAAACAATACCACCCCGAATGAATAGATATCTGATTTCTCAGTCAGTTGTTGCCTTCTAAAATACTCAGGATCAAGGTATCCAAAGCTCCCCTTCACTGCTGTGCTCACATGAGTCTGATCAATTTCAGGTCCTGTCTTAGAAAGCCCAAAATCAGCTACTTTGGCCATGAGATTCTCATCAAGCAGGATGTTAGCGGACTTCACATCACGATGTATAACTGCTTTTGCGTAGCCAGTGTGAAGGTAATGAAGTCCTCTAGCTGCTCCAATGCATATCTCAAGCCTGTCCTTCCAACACAAACTGGGAGAACCTGAGCCATAGAGATGACTCTTGAGAGTCCCATTCTCCATGTATTCATAAATCAAGATCATTTCATTCTTTTCATCACAGTACCCAATCAACGAAACCAGATGGCGATGCCGGAACTGAGAGAGCATCTCAATTTCAGTCTGGAACTCTGCAAGTCCCTGTTGGGAGCGTGGATTTCCCCTTTTAACAGCCACTTTTGTACCATCATTCAAAACTCCTTTGTATACCTTCCCAAAACCACCAATTCCAATAACCCAACTCTCATCAAAATTGTTTGTCGCCTCATGAACTGCTGCAAAAGGAATACAATACCCCAAATTAGAATCAAGAGTAGCGGTTGTTCCATTTGAGTATTTAGTACCCATGGTGTGAGAATTTCCTCCATTGATGGATAAAGGAATCCACATCTTAGAATTTCCTTGGCGTGCCAGCCTTCTTCTCTTTCTGCAGAACACAAAGAAAATTCCAGCCAACACCACTAGGATAACTGCTCCGATGCTTAAGCCCACTATCACACCAACATTCTTCTTCGAACTTGAATCTGAAACATCAGGAGCTGGCCCACTGAGGCTGCCCAAGGAGTTGTTCATTTTCATGATCTCCAACCCATTTAGAATTGCATTGGGGTAGGCACCAGCAATGGTGTTAGTTGGGCCAATACTCACACGAAGTTTATTGCTGACTGTTGCTGCAGTAACAAAATCCTTATAAAATGCAACAGCCAAAGCATTTGCAAAACTGCTTGGATCTTCATCCTCGGCAACAAGCCAGGAGTCAATGTAAACATTGAAGTAGAGATTGTTAAGACTGCTACTTACTATATCACAGAAGTGAAACCTAACAAGATACTGAAAACCTGGATTCACATTGAACTCCCAGGTCACGTTGAAGTTGCTGTTGGGATCATTCTCTGAGTTCATTCTAATGGCAGTACCATACACAGCATTTGGAGCAGAATCCAGAGTTGCCCCACCAGCTACATACTTGACAGCTGCAATATTGGACACGTTGGTAGCAAGATTATTTCCAACGAGATAACTTTTGTCAGGAACCCAAGTTCTCCCAAGGGTATCATTCTCAAAGGAAACTGTTGGTCCACCCATGTTCACCCTATAAACTGTTTCCAGTGCCTGCCAGGACAGGCCTTTGAATCTCCCCGCTGGATTAAAAGTCTCGGCATCATCTGTAATGAGCTCATCAGGAACTGAAACGACTTCCAAGGCATTTAAGAAGGCGAATGAATTGCCAGAGGGAGTGAAAGTGATAACAAGATCCTTCGAGGTTACATTAGCTGAAAATTCTTTGACAACAGAAGTCTTCACACTGAAATTGCTGAGGAAGACATGGTTTGGGGTGGAAACATCAAAACTCGCACCGCTCATGTCATAACTACCACTAACAAATGGATTGAAATACAGGCGAATCCAATGCCTCCCAGGTTGACGAATCGAAAAGGAGTACTTTGAGGTTCCGTCAAAGATTCTTGCTGTTTGATAAAGTGGTGAATCATCTCCGGAAGTGACAGATTTCGAACTACTTGCCAAAGTGCTTTTCGGGGTTGAAAGAAAGATTGAGGCAGAGTCATCAGCAACAAAAACACGGCCACCCACTGTAGTATTGGTGGGTGATCCACAATCTATAAGATAATTGTCTACAGGGGTAAATCCACTAGACAAAAATGCCAAGATTAAGACTGTAAGAAGTACACAAATGACAATTCTAGATCCTCCACCACCCATCATTTCAAAATCTGGAACTTTATGGAAGAACAAAGGAAATATGGGAATTTACTGAGCTTTAAAATAGAAACTAAGGATTCTTATCAAGGCAGAGCACTAAGTTAGCACTAGTAATCAATAGCAAAACAACAGAAACCAAAATCCATGAAGAGGGCTGAATAAGGAAGTGAAATCAAAATCCAAGATTGTATAATATACCAAAATCAAGCAAAGAAGTTGTGCTTATTAGTTGCAGATATGGAAGAAATCTAAACAGCAATGGATAGAGTTGAATAAGAAAGAATACAAATCTAAAGTTGTCAAAAGCAATACAAGGAAAGGAGCTTGTAGTTGCTGGCAATCACAAATAAATGGAGACTAAGAGAGCCCATGAAGATAAGCGAACAAAATTAAAAAGAAAAGATGGCATCTTGAACGAAATTTGAGTTTCAGTGGAGAGATGGAGAGATACCCAGATGGGAAATACCTGTGAGGAGGACAAACTAAATCTGGTGTACTGTGGAATTCTAATAAAGGACTTCGAACTCAAATAAGAGCAGTCAAAACACAAGCTAGTGTGAACTGGATGACAACCCAAGATAACGACAGATTCCTAGATGTTTTATGTTCTGTGCTGAATTAATAAGAAGGTAAAAAACACTTGCACGAAAAAACCAAGGAATTACAATTACAGAGTCAGAACCAGCTAGGGTTTTAGATGGCTGAGGTTTGTTTTTGGTGAATTTTGTGAGTAAATGTTAAGGGGTGGATGAAACCTCTTCTATTAAAATATGATTTAGGTCAGAAAATTAAGGAATATGGAACATGGGAGTTAGCAGCTACTCCATAGATATGTCATTGGAAACAGGAAAAAAAAAAGAAAAGAAAAAGAAGAAGGTTTGACTATTCAATCCGACACATTCATCATTTATATTATACTAGTTTATTATCTGCTATTTCGCTGCGGATGAGACCTAAATCTTTTGGAACATATAAAATAAATATTTAGAATATAGAGATTTTTTTTAATGTTATTATTAAATTTTGTATAATATTTAAACTTGAAAACTATCAAATTAATTTTTTATTTAACTAAAATTTTAAATTAAATTATAAAACGTTACTCCAATGTGACATTATTAATTGAACAAATTCTATTAAATCAAATTAATTTTTTATATTTTGTTATATAATAAAAATATAAAAATTAATTTATTATCAATTTAATATTAAAAATAAAAATTTTATATTATATTATATTATATTATAGAATAAAATTAAAAGAAAATCAAAACATAAAAAAAAGGCAAATGCCTGTTACAATAAAAAGAAGTGTGTGCCTGAGGGAGCCTGCAGGCCTGGGCTTGACCCCTTCTTCTTCTTCTTTTTTATTGAAGGTCTTCTGTGTTTTTTTTAAGTAAGTGCTTCAATCAACTAAGACATGACATAAAATTATTATAAAAAAATTAAAAAAAATAAGAGTCATCTCCTCAGTTAAACCATCCCATTTATTATAGTTAATTATTTATTATAGTTAATTACTAGTTGGGTAAGCATTGGAAATGAGTTATAAAGAAACTAATCAGATTTAAATGTATCATTTCACCCAAAAAGAAGAAGAAAAAAGATACATTCAGCACCAAAAACTTACACCAAATGTTGCCTTAGAAGACACTATTCAAAGCTGCACAAAAGTACTGATAATGGTGTGTTTCTTCTTAGCTATAACACGGGATTTATTAAAAAAAATTCGACGTAAAAAAAACAGATGTTGAGAATATGTTAGTGTTTTTAAAAATAAAAAACAATATGAGATTTTGGTTATTAATTTAACTGGATTTATTAAGCTTTTTATATTAAAATAATATGAATAAAAAATACAACGAAAACAATTAAAAAAAACAATGAAAAAAATATGAGTTAACTCAGGTTGATCCACTTACCCTGCGACCTTGAAAACACGATTAAGATAACGTATTAGAAAGGAAAGTGAGGAAAAAACATGAATATCAATTCGTAATAAATCAAATGTTGAAGAAAGAAATTAAAAAAAATAAACTAAAAAAACAAAGTCAACCCGGTTTGAAACTCGTAACCTTGATCTTGAGCCCGAGACCAGCCCCATAAAATAAAAACCCTAGAAAATAACGCAACAAAATTTTATATCAATAAAAAATTGAGGGATGGAATTCAAAACAAAATTCAATTAGAAAAAAAAAGACAAACAATAATTTAAAGAATGATGACTAAGTTTGATATAAAAATTAAATGAAACCAAATGATGAGAGATGAAATTAAAGAAAAAAATCAATCAAAAAAGATAAAAAAACAAACAGCAATAAAAAAAATGAGGATCAAATTGGATACAAAAAGTAAATGAAATGACACCTTTATATTTTGGCAAGGAGAAGAGAGAAAAAAGAAAAAGAAAAAGAAAAAGTTCACCGAAGCCCAACTATTGTTCCGTCGTGTACACGCGCAACACTAGTGGAAAGACTATGACGAGATGCTTCCAACGCCACCCTTGAAAGGCAACGTTTGGACGTGGGACGAAGTCGAACGTGTCACCCACTCGCTGGAGCGTATGTTGCCCACACCAATAATATTTTGTAATAATATTTATGTTGGTTAAAAGATCAAATCACCCCTCAGTCAGCTTGTTAATAACTAAAAAACCAGTTTGAAAATACAAAAAAGCTTTTGCATGTAACTTGGCAAAATTTGCTTTTAATGGTAATATAGTCTTTATATTGTGTTTTTAAAATTTAAAAAGACCAAATTGACCTCTATCAGCATGTTTACAAGTTTTCGCTTTTAAGGGTAATATATACATCTATAAATGTAGGGAGACCAATACTTTACATAAAAATATTCATGTCATTGTTCTAGAGGTAGGATTCCTTAGTCTTGGATACTCAAGACCTGAGATATAACCCAACCTAGGTTAAAAGGCATGACGGTTTATCCAACCCATAACACTTTTAGTTTAAATGTTCATCTAAGACCTGAAATATTGCTTTAAGTTCAGCTGATTGCTGAACCCAAGTATATTGGGTCTGACATTTTGCTAGGCCCAAGTTTCCTTGGGTTCAGATAATAGTTGAACCAAAGTATGTTGAGTCTGATATCTCTCCAGACCCATGTTACCTTGGGTTCAGTGGACGGCTAAACCTAAGTATGTTGGGTTTGACATTTCACTAGACCTATGTTTTCCTGGGTTCAGTTGACGGCTGAACCCAAGTTTATTGAATTTGGCATATCACCAACCCCAAGATACATTGGGTTAGGCTGATCGTCGAACCCAAGTGTTTTTGGTTTGGCATAACATCATACCCATGCTCTTTTAGGTTCAATAGATTGTTAAACCCAAATATATTGAGTCTAGATGTAACATCCTCAAATTATAAAGTCATGAAATCTCAAACATTTCTTTACGATTGTCAAGTATTGAATAATATGTCTAAGATTATGGATTTTTTTTTTGAAAATTTCGGCAGAGTTTCCTCTATTTTTGTTGGTACCAAGTTATCGACAACACTTCTATTATATGTTATTACAACTTTCATCTTGATCTAGTCATCCTAGATCACATCCCATTCACCAATCAATCTCTTAATATTTATATTTATCAATATATTCAAGTCTCATAATATCAATTAATAAGTCAACATAAAAGAATTACTAAAACAAATTGAAAAATAAGCAATTTCATAACTAAGGAGTAACAAACCAATTAAAGTAAAATTTCATGTAATTACTTCCTAACTTAATTAAGTAAGCTTAAAAACATCTAAATCAAACATTAAATCCAAACTTTTCATGCTTACCAATTGACTTTCTTCCAATTTCTCTTCTCTTCTAAGGTTAGCTAAATTCCCTCTCTCAATTTCTCCTTCCTTCACTTGATTCTTTCTTAGATTAGTATTTTATAAGTTGAACTTTGTAAGTTTACAAGGTTATTCTCTTACTTTTCTTATTTTTTCCATGGTTTTTATGTTTTCCCCTTACTTTTCTCTCTTTCTCTCTCACCTTTTCTTTTTTTTTCTTTTTCCATTCTGCTTCTGCCTAGTCGGCAACATATAAAAGGAAGGGAGAGCTGATTTGTTTTATTTTTTTAATGGCAAATAACCATTTTGCCCTTAATAAGTTATTTTGCTTCTATTTGACGGTCCATATTTTTTTGTTAGCACTACCAAGCTCCGTTCATCCTAAATTTTAACCAAATTTTATTCAGTGTATTTTAAAGTCCCTCGTAAAATTTCAGCTCAATCTGATGGTCGGATTGAAAATTATACCCAATAGCGTAAAACTGGTCAAATTGTAATTTTTTTGTCAAATTTCTAAATTTCTCCAAAAATTCTGAAATTTTAACCCAAGTTAAGACATTATATTAGAAGGCTCCACGTAAATTTTCAGAATTTTATGATAACCCGATCGAGAATTACAAATTTATTTTTATATAAAACTAGTTAATTTATGATTTTTCATCCAAATGGTTTACACTAGCTGTACATTAGGCACCTATTATTTTGGGTCTGATAGATGATCAAATTCAATTTATATTGTGTTCAACTAATTGTTTTGAGTTATAGACCTTTTGAAGTCTAAAAAAAATACACAAAAAATAAATACCTTAAGAGAGAGAGAGAGAGAGAGAGAGAGAGAGAGAGAGAGAAGGTAAAAGTTAAGAATTTCATTAGATCTTTAGATTTCATTAATCATGTACTTAAAAACTTTTTACCAACTTTATGATTGATTTTGAGAGCAAACTTGCGGAATGGAATATATAGTTTTTTTCTTCTTTCTCCAACAATATAATTTCTACCAAAGACTAATCACGGCACGTAACGAGACTCGCCCACAGATCTTTATCTGAACTTGAGTGGAAGTCTCTATTTTTAATTTCCACCGAGAGAAATGATGCAACACAACACGTAAATGAAGGCATGACTCGAGGGGCGATGTATAAAAAATGAGAACAGACAAACCATTCGTCTCTTTCAATATAATTTCAATGCTTTTTTTGTTCTTTTCAACTTCTCGTTTCAGAATTTGGACTATCCGAAAGGGATCCTTTCCCCTGTGGATTCTCATCCATCCTGGTCAAATTTCATTCATCAAAACTCCTACATGCTGGAAATATGTGAATGCGGCATTACATTTTGTTTAAGCTGCCGACTGCAATTTTACCAGCAAATTTATCTGGGAATGTAGTTATTGTTATTTTTTAAAGTGTTTTTCATTTGATAAGTATTAAAAAAATATTTTTTTTATTTTTTAAAAATTATTTTTGACATCAGGATATGAAAATGATTGGAAAACACAAAAAATATATTAATTTGAAGCAAAAAAAAAATAAAAAATTTCAATTTTTTTTAAAAGCAAAAACAAACAGGGTATTGACACAAAAATTAGGACAGAAAAATTATTTTAGAATTTTCTTTATTTAGTTTTCTTATTATTTTAGGATTGTTTTTCCTTTTCAAGGTGCGTTTAACGTCTATTTAAACACTTTGCAAGTTGTTTTTAAAATATTTTTTTAAGAATTATTAAATTTCATAATATATCAAAAAACAGTTTTTTTTCTACCATTTAAAATTGTAAACCTAGAATTTGAGAAACTCTAGTCTTATATCTTGCTATAAACTGAGTACGTAAATAAAGGACATTTATTAAATAAATATAGCCCCACACGGTGTTGGGTGACATATGGAGACCTAACATGGTGCTTTCGACCAACAATGACATTTAGGCATGCTGGGTGACTTGAAAAATTGGAAGTGATATGTGCATTTAGCCCATGATGCAGTAATGCAGACTGGCATTGAGATTTAAAACCCGTATTTTTTTTATATTTTAAAATTATTTTTAAAATTTAATTATTTTATATCATTTTCACGTACTAATATCAAAAATAATTTTGTCATTCCTTGCCTGTAAATTCTTAACTATACAACCTTTGCCCTTCACCAGACATCCAATTACTGGTCGATACAAGGACCAATCAAAATGTTGTTTTTTTTTACAACCTACAGGCATGAAGATTCTTTGCCTCATGAATACTCAAATTTATTTACAATAATGGAACCTAAAGCTAGATAAAAGAGAGCACAAAAGCAAACATGGGAGAGAGAGAGACAGAGAGCACAAGGATTTTATAATTGTTTTTCTATTTTCTACTTTCTCTCTAGCTTAGAGTGTGTTTGGTATTGTAGGAGTTTTTGTGATTGTAATTTTTTTAAAGTTGATTTGATATTTATAAATATTTGGTTAAAACTGTAGTTGAAATTGAGATTAAATAAAAAATACTTTAATGTGTTTGATTAAAAATGTTTTTCAAATTGAGGTTATAAAATAACTAAAAAGATATATATTAATATTGATGGTTTGTAATTTAAATATTGTAGATTTAACTAATGCTATTACATCATGAAATAAATAATACTTTATATAAAATATTTTTTATTGTTCCATTAAACTATCTACAATTCCATCACGTACGAAATCCATCCGACAAGGACTACAATTTCCATGGTTTCCTGAGCGTGCAACAACATCAAGTAAAATATCATCAGGAATAAAATTGGGATTGCGATCAAATTCTACAAATGTTACGTCATCATACGATCTCCTTTTAATTTATATAGTGTCATTGAATAATATTAAACACTAGTTTTTCAAATAAAACACAATTAAAAATAAAAAAATAATTGGATTTTTTTTATTGGGTGGGACCCGGTCCAATACATTTAGGTTTGGGCCGGACCCGGTCTAATCATGAACAGTGGATATGTTCTCCACTATTCACTTTGCAATAGAAACAGTAAATTATATTTAGTAATTAATCAAATAATTTTTTTATGTGGTCTGCTTCAAACGTAGAAGCATCCACATAAACAAACACTCTTTAAGAATGAAATCTCTTAACCCTTAGTTATACAAAAAGCTAGCGATGCAGAATTAGTTCTAAAATTAGTAATAAAAAAATATGCATCAAATCTAATATATATAAAAAATTAGAGAATAAAATTGAAAATAAATTCTAATTTTATAAATTATTTCATAAAAAAAATAGTAATCAAAAGAACATAGATCAAATCCGAATAATGTTTTTCTTATAAGATTGCTTTGAAAATTTAGAAGGTCAGACACAAAAATTGAGGGAAGAGAATAAAAAAAGAAGACAATCAGTACCATTGGAGGTTCGTTGACCACACGTGTCGCCCAAGAATAAAGGGGACGCTGAGATGATTTGAGCGCCGCTTTGGAAGTTGGTGTTTGGTCGTCGGACGACACCGCCGCACTCGCCACCTTAAAAGCGGGACCACTACCCACGCGTTAACGCACACACACGTCAACATCTTTTTTTTAATAATATTTATGTTTGTTATGTCACACTTAGATATCGTGGCGACCCGTTAAAAATTATCACTCGATTGGAAATAAAACGGATATCTGACATCTTGTTCTTTGGGGGAAACAATCTAGTTCAAGGAGTCGTCACCTAGTATTATGGTCACTAGGAACCCTAACTAGTCAACAAAGATTCCATGGTACGAAACTGGTTACACGAAGGGGGAGATATTATCACCCCTTAAGCGTCCTACCTGAAGCAAGTTACATTGCTGGTTTTATCTTACATTGCTAAAGGTTTGTTTGTGCTCCATTTTTATGGTCATCCTATAATATTCCCGACTCTGGCGTTAGTGAATATTCACCTACGAATATTTTCAACTCTAGCGTTGGTAAATATTATGTAACCCAAAAAGTACGATATTCCTGATTCTGGCGCCATTGAATAAATCTGCAAAATTTATATTAAAAGAAAAGAGAAACTAGTTTTTTAATTTTTTTATTGGATAGTACGGCTGGGCTAGACCCAGTCGGGTTACTAGCCTAAACTAGTAACCTGGTTTCTATCACAATGTGCAAGCATGCGTGAATTATAATTCATGAATGCTTGCACAATAACCGGTTAATTAAAATGCAAAAAGAACAAGGGAAAGAGGCATCCTCACTTGGTGCAGCTGAGGAGTGAAGGCGAAGACGATGGTGACGATCGGGTAACTGCTCACAGTTGAAAATCCCACTTGCTGTTTTCTGTGGTGTGGTCGTCCTGGAGTTGCATGCTGCTACTGCCAGAGGGAAGCTTGCAGTGCTGGGCTTGTTGAAGACGTAGTGCTAGTGAGAACAAAAACGACAAGGTAAAAGGTTGTCGTCGTTGAGGATGATGGCTTCTGGTGTTGCTGAGATCAGTGCAGCTGCTTCAATGGAGGACTGCTGGATGTTCACGGTATGGAAGAGCTGTTGGGGCTGGAATGCGGGAGTCTCACGGTCCTTGTGCATGAAGAAGTTGCACCGCTAGAGGAGGAAAAACCACACCACTGGATTTTGGTGTGGTCGTCGCTTGTGCAGAAAGAGCCACCTTTGTCGTTGTTGCTATTTATAGTGAAAAGGGCTATAACTTCGATTGGTGCAAAGAAAATGAGGGCGGGGGCTAAAGGAGCTGGATGAAAAATGCTTGTGGTGCCCTTGCTGTCGTTCCTTGTGGTTGGAGATTGAAGATGATGACGGCTAAAGGAAAAGAAAGTGAGGTCCAGGAGGGAGTCTGTGGGGGCTGGTATTTTGTTTTGGCAACAGAGAGGGAAGTCAAGGGGGTGTGGGGGGAACGACTGTTATATGGCATAGTTATCATACCCAACTAAGGATTGACTTGGGGTCGGGTTCCAAGTTTCATGGGTAAACCCGGAAAAATTTTAAAAAATATATTTAAAGTTTTAATATTTAATATGAAAAAATTAAAAAAAATTCATGTAAATATAAGCTATATATGTTGTAAATAATGAAGTTTAAAAGAATATTTTTTTAAAAAATTTATCCCACATTGAAAAAATACTATGTTATCTTTTTAAGTTGAAGTATTTAAACAAAATTTTTTTTTATCCCACATTGAAAAAACATAACTTTTTTTCTTGTGAACATAGAGTAAATATATTAAAGAACTTCAAATCCCACATTGAAAAGATATTATGTTATCCTTTTAAGTTGAAGTATTTAAACCAAAACGTTTTTTATCCCACATTGAAAAAACATAACTTTTTTCTTTTGAATATAAAGTATATATACGAAAAGATTTCAAATTTCATATTGAAAAAATAACTTTTTTCTTGCGAACAAATAGAGTATATATATTAAAGGGTTTCAAATTCCACATTAAAAAGATATTATGTTATCTTTTTAAGTTTAAGTATTTAAATCAAAAGGTTTTTTTATCCCACATTAAAAAAACATAACTTTTTCTTATGAACATAGAATATATATATATATATATATATATATATATATATATATATAAAAGGGTTTCAAATCCCACATTGAAATTTTTTTTTTCCGGGAACATACAAGTATATATACGAAAGGATTTCAAATTCCACATTGAAAAAATAACTTTTTTCTTGGAAACATAAAGTATATATACTAAAGGGTTTCAAATCTCACATTGAAAAAATAAAATATTTTTCTAGTATTTATATAGTGAACTTTAAAAAGTGTTAATAACCAACTAAAAAAATATGAAAAAAGAGGGGTATAGGAGAAAAATCAAATTTGAAAAAAAAAACACATCGGGTCTCGTCCGGGTTCGTCCTGGTCATGGGTTGACCTATCAGGTTTTGCTGGGTTGTTGCACTGGCTGGTCTTTTAACAAACCCTGACTAGTCCAGCCATCAGGTCCCGGGTCGACTCGTCGAGCTGGTCCGGGTTTAATAACTGTGGTATATGGTGGTGGTTTGTTCCTGGAGAGAAAAAAAAAGGTAGGGGGTGGCGGCTGGTCTTAGAGAAGATAATTCTTTATGGTTCGCTGCCTCCTTTTTTTTAATGTTTTTTTTTAGTAATGTGTTTTTTTTCTTGTAATATCTCCTCGATTTTTTAATATCAGCCCCTAGGGTTTTTTTGTAATAGCCTTCTCTTTTTGGTATACACTAAGATATGTATTTATATTGCAAGAGTCTCATCGCTTGTGAGAAACAAAGTCTCAATCAAACTCATTATATTCTTTGAAATTTGAATTTGATTAAGAATCAAATTTAAAAGCGAATAATTATCATTATCTTGAAGATAAGGATAAAATGATAAAAGCACATTGTATTCCCTAATTTTCACGCAAGCTGACAAATCATACTTTTCATCGAAATAAATCTTTGATTTTTTATTTTACACCGTAAAATTAAATTAAAAGCTAATGGGTCAAAATTGAATTATAACATGTTAAATTACCACATAACTCCTAAACGAACCTGATTATATATATAAAAAAACCATAATAAAAAGATGAAAATACCCTCGGACACAAGTGAAAGAAAATTTGATTTTAAAAATATTTTTATTATTTCACCATGTTTAAAAAATTGAAATGACGAACAAGCTCTTTAACCTAAGTTTAATTTAAAAAAAATAATAATAAAATCATTTTATTATGCTAAAAAAAATATAAAAAAATTAATTTGTTCAAATTAATTTGTTAATAAACAATGAATCATATAAAAAATATATATTATAAAATCCACAACTAAATAAATCTAGGGCTACAATGATTTGCTTTGCTTATCCTTTTTTTAAATATCGAGTTTCCTTTGCTTTCTAAACAACTGCCTCCATATGAATTCATGCTAAGAAATAAACATTCATCATAACAGTCCTAAATTAAGCATCAGGGCAGTTTTTTTAGTCATCAGTTTTATATGTTACTCTTGCTGTCTCTTTCTCACTGTGTAGTTCAGCCTTTTGCTTTCTCTAGGTGATTTAAGAAACTACAAATCAAAGAATTCCAGGTGATACAACACCAGCTTATTCAACTGACACTGTTTAACGACATTGACGCGAGGAAAATAAAGTTTAACTTCTCACATGTAAACAGAACTGCCATTTATACACATGCTACAGCTTTAAATAGCAAAGATAGATAGATGCATTGTCGCATCTATGTATGCAAGAAGAGAATCAAGCGAAATGCCTTCCTGTTATAGTGTTAACTGGAATGTCGACACCAAGTTTATGAGAGTCAAAATCCTGTTGCCAAGTATTATTGAGGGGCTAAGAGCTGACGAATTCCATTGTTTGGCAGTGAAGAACCATCAGAAATTCTTCATAGCTTCCAACATCAGCTTATAGAGAGCAAATCCACCTTGATGGCAGCCAGGCATTTTAGATGCCATGTTTTCTAATTCAATCTGCAATATAGAGATCCTAAAGTAAGTCAACGTGTCTTCAATCAACATGGTGAGATTATGTGATTATGAATGATACCAATACATCAAGAAGTTGTATCCATACTTCAAATCATTTCCAGTAGTACTACAATCTATCATTTTTCATGAATCATTAAGTGATGGAAAGTTTAATTTCTGCGATAACTTTGCTCCCCCTCCAGATGCATTTTTATATTAATCAATGGGAGTCTCCTCTTAAAGCCCACCCACTGTGCAGCTGCATCCAATGCTCCTACCAATTTCTTCACTGTACTTTCATCACCACTGTTAGCACACTATTGGCTCATTCTATCCATCCATATTCAGCCATTGCCGAGCAATTAAATTGTTAAATGCATGACAACTAATGCAAACAAAAATCTAGCATTTGTTCATTGAAAAGAAACCAATTGAGACATCTATTAGGAAAAATGAATTTGAACTAACCAATGAAACTGTGTAAAGTTGGGTTGATTCATAACCATCTTGTGCACCAGCATACAGTCGTTGAATTTCTTTTGACTCGATGTTACATTTGATGAAGAAAAAAGCAGCTGGTCTGACGTTTAACACCCTGCGGGATATACCAATAAATAGTGGATTGCACTGCAAGGCAAAGATGAAGACAAACATTAGATACATGACTCGCTTGAACTCCATAATTTACATACCAAATAAAACCACAATGCTGGATTATAACCAATGTAGAAATGTGGTCTAAACAAACAAACAATATGGGGGGGCATTCTCTCCAAATGCTCATATCTAAAGCATTAGAGATGAGGTTATGACACCAGGACTTTTCTTTAACAACCCTCGAAAGGCAGATCTAGGCCATGGAGTTGATTGCACAAGCAAGGAAAAATATCCATGGATTCAGCCACAATCAATCAATATCTGAAGACACTTCAACATTTATACCATAGGTCCAAAAATACACTGCCATACAAGAAAATCCATCTAAAGCTGAGACTATGGACATTCTCCACGATTTTTTCAGTACACAAACTAATTTATGGCCAATACTTTTTATTAAGAAAGTACATGAGCATGTTTTCTTTTCAAACTTGGCTTTTTAAATGTTCAATAATTTTTTACCTCGGTCCATTTGCAACAAATAAGCACTAGAATTGGAAAGGGAAAACACAAAGCAATTACCCCCTGGCAACAATGATGAAACAATACCTGTAGACAAACGAAGAAAGATAAAAGGCGTGTTCTTGATTAAAAAGTGTAACTCACAAGAGAGGTCACAGGTACTCCAATTTCTTCAACTACTTCACGAATTATACTATCAAACATTTCTTGAGAGACCTTGGTGTTATTGTGTTCCGAGTTTGTTAAGCGTTCACCCATCTGATGAGATGCTGCTCCAACTTCTTCAGGCTGTCATCATCATCAAACAATTGCACCAGGTTTAAGTCTTGATAACCCAGACATAAATGTCTGCAAAAGATAAAAGGAAAGAAAAACTTCTGCCACTTGCTAATAAATAACAACAATAAACTTCCAGTGCATTAATGCACAACAAAATCCAGGATTATAAAATGCTTCCAAAACAATAAAATCCAAAAGGGAAAATAGGCATCACAGAATTATGTCCTCAGCTATTCATCATATTGGATAGGATTTAAAGAATCAGGACGCAAATGTTTCATTTTTCAGATTCTATACCTCTGGATGGCCTCCAGGGAAAACAACGTGTCCAGGAAATTCCCCTACATTGTAACTTCTTTGTAACACAACTATTTTCTTGTCAGATGTCTCTAAAATTGCACCATTACCCAGTGGACTTGAGGTGTGTTGACACTGCATAAGGTCATCTACAAAAAAAATCAAAGCTGTAGATACATATTATGAATTATAACAAAGAAAAAATTTAAAAAAGGGCATCTTGTGCTAAAAAAATAACAATTCTGTGAGATATCCAATATGATTTTTCATCTTTCACAAATCAATACAAGATCATTTTTTTTTTCAATAAGAAATTCAGGCAGTTCTGAAATGTATTCTCAAAAGATTCATCACTGAATATGTATTAATTTATTGCTTGATTTCATTTAACTTTAAAATATACAGATTTTCAACCAGCAGACAAGTGCCTCATTTCATCTTTTAATAAAATCCTCCAACAGCAGACAAGTGCCTCATTTCATCTTTTAATAAAATCCTCCAACAGCAGACAGACCACCACATAAGTTGCATTAAATACTAAGACGAGGCAAAACACAAATTTATGAGCTCATGTGCATAGCTACTGAGATGGTAACAACAACAACGATAAGGTGTCAAAAAATAAAAAAATAAAAAACAAACAAAGACATCCTATTCTGTGATAAATATTTCACATGAACGAAGAGATACCTTCTGATGGAACAAGGAACTTTTCCCAAAGAGGATTTAAGTTTGTTCCCACAAAAGTCCTGGATAACAAGTAGATAGCATCAACTCTTCATTTCAGGGGAAGAAGAATAATAAGCATAAATATGATGTGTTTCATTGCAATTACTGAAATTCAAAAAATCAGTTAAATACTTAAACCAAGAGGAATAATCCACTAATTTATAAGAAAATTGAGAAGCAGCTTCAGGCCAACCATCAGAAAACTGAAAAACCGAATAAATGCAAGGCTGATTATAAAAACAATTCTATACAGCATCCAACTAAAGAATTTAGCTGGCAGCTTTATATCTGTCCACCTTAACCTATGACAACCCACTGTTAAGAAGACTAATCAGTTGATGCAGAACTCATTTCCAGTAATTGTGAAGGGTGAGATATTTAATGAACTTGCTATGTCTTGCCACTGGTAAGAGTTATAACATGAACGGATACTATCCTCATAAGATCATTGACCAAGTATTATGAATGTGGGACTGAACACTATGTCCAAATATCAATCTAGATGAGATTAACAATTTAACGTGAGAGTTGACTCATATTTATTGGTTTGCTCAAGGAAATTAATAGATGGTATTTATGAACTGAGGTTGTAAACCATACCTATAATCTGTCAAACCAAGATGGAGACACACATGAAAATCTTGTTGTGATCCACCTCTGTTGCACAGTGTATACCCTCCATACTGTGAAGTTATTAACAAAACAACAGATAAGGAACCACAGTTCATAAAAAAAAGCTTTCAAAGTAAAATGCAGGGAAAATTTTCATGCATTAAAATTTTAAAAATAAGTTATACATATGCAAGGCATCAACTTTTAGTCTGCTGCATAACGTAATTATTATGTCTTGCATCAAATGCTTCAATAGAATCATAGTTTTATTTCTACTATCAGTCCAATTATTAAATCCCCATTCTCATCAATATTTGGTTTCTCTTGCTTTTGATCAACACAAGACATTACAATCCGTTTAGAACTGTGGAAACTGTATAAAAACTCAAGAATAACTGCCGAATGCACTTGACATCAACTCGACAGCATTGGCAAAAGAATCATGGTAATAAGCATCACATCATACGCAAATAACGGCATTCTATAGTTCCATCTGGTATTAACAATGAAGGTTTGGTAGAATGATGTCTAGCACAAAAATTACACACTTCCCATCATTGGTGCATATCATTAGATCCACATACCCGGAACTTTTTCCCATTGAACAAAGATGCATTCTTCTGTACCCTCTGATCCCATGTCTTTAAAACATCGAAAAAAACAGTTAGTTGTCGAATTCTATAGATTTGGCCATTTATTTCAATACAGAAATAGATAAATCAGTAAACTAACTTACCTCAGAAATGGAGTTTTCTAATTCAATGTCAGGATGGGCGATTCTATCGTAAGATGGATCAAAAACCACAGATACCTTAATCCAACAATTTTAAAAACTTAAACCACATACATAAATTTTATAATAATGAAGCTTATGATAGAACGGGAAAAAAAAGACAAAAAAAAAAAGAGGACCTGAGAAGGCGAGAGACCAGAGGGGCATGAGAGCACAAGTTTGTAGTTTGTTTTCTCCATTTAAATGTCGTCCCACGCACGCCAACTGTATGATGAAGGTGTCCGATCTAATACAGGCTCTTGTCTAGAATAGTCTCCTGGAAATCATTTTCCGAAAAGTCCTACGGATTGGATGAAGGGATTACATTAGTCAGTGTGATCGCACTATGTTGGGTAAGAATAAGTGAAATTATAAATGCATTTTTCAATTTCATAAAAATTGTTAATTGAATGAAGTTGATATAAATCCACATGTAAATATTTTACTTGTATTGTTAATTTTATTTTAAATAATATTTTTTTTATTTTGAAGGTTTATTCTTATGTTGACTTTATATAATTTTAATTTTTATAAATAGATCATGCAAATATAAATAATTTATGTATAACTTAATTAAAAAAATAAATATAAATTATAATGATATTTTTAATTATAATGAATTTATAAAAACAAACTAAAAAATTAGTTATTATTTAAAAACATTGTTAAATTAAATAATTAAAAAAATGAGTGAGACCATGTTAATTAAAAATTACTTTTAAAAAAATTAGAAAAAAAAGCCAAGTATTGTTGGGCATTAAAAGACAATGAACTTGTTTGGTATTATGGTAACGATTGCATTTTAAAGTGATATTCGCTCGAAAATGTATTGAAATAATATTTTTTATTTTTAACATCAACACATCAAAACGATCTGAAAAATTAAAAAATAAAATTTAATTTGAAACAAAAAAATATATAATTTTTAATTTTTTTCCAAAATATTTTTAAAACATAAAACCAAATAAACTCTAAACCAACACGCCTCACTTAAAGGTTGAGGCACACTAGTTTATATATATGTATATATAATCAATCACGTTATTTTTAAATAAAATGAACAACTTATCACCTGAAAATTGATATTCAATTATTTAGATTTCAAAACTCAAATTTCAACTCAAACTCAAAATCTAAAAATCTCAATAAACTCATTTCTAATTCCAAAACACCATTTATTTAGTCTAAAATTAAAAATCAAACCAAATAAAAAAAATTATAGCATTCGATCTATCTTTTCTAACATGGTTAAATGAAAAAGCTACTTTCATTGAGCTTCTTTTTTTAAGATGAACTCATTGACACTAATATCAATATGTTTTTATGACCAGATTGTGATTGATTGAACTATTTCTCTCATCTCTCTTATCAAGTGACTTTATCTCATATCTTAACATTCAAGATTGAAATACGATAAAAATTATGTTTAAAGCTAAAATCTAAAACAACATGGACCAATTATGTAAAAATTAAAAACTTTAGGGATCTAATTGAAGTTCTCTCCAGTTGTTGAACAATGACAATGAAAAATAGCTTTGTTTTATTTATTTATTTTTGGTTATTTATTTTTTTAACTATATTTTAAAATTCTGTTTTGTAAAAGGTTTGTAATTTAACTGGAGAATAACCTCTAACATGTCCATATGCAAAAGCATGCAAAACAAAACAAATCTCAATATATAAAATTATGCCCGCATAACTTGCAAGGACAAAATAACAAAGAAATAAGGTTCAATGAGCAAAGTGTAAAAAAAATTAGAAACCAAAAAGAAAAAAAATGGTTATATGAATAATGAAATGAGTACTATATATAAATATTATTGTGACACTGAAAATGCTACAATGAGACACCTTAATATTTTAATTTATATTGTAATTGTAATGGTTGATATTTTTATTTTGGGATGAATTTCTGGCTAAACCTATTAGTTTGCCCCTGTATTGTAACTAATCAATCAAATTAGTTCTTTGATTATTAACTAAATCAGTTAAACCTTATAAAGCTTTTTGGTTTCTTTTTTTGGCGTGGGTTGGTATTCTTCTGTGGTGTTGAGATGTTGATTTTACAGATTGATGAGGCATGGAGAGAGCCTTTTTTTTGAGCTGGCTTAGCTTCTCCTTTTTCTTAGGCTCGGGTGGGGCCCAGCATTTTCCAATGTGGAGACAGCAGCAATAATTGGGAACGTTTGGTACTGCGTTTCGTCAAAATTTGAAATTTTTTTTTTGCTAAAATTGAGTGCGGTTTGTATTTTTTGGATTGTTTTGATGTGCTGATATCAAAAATAATTTTTAAAAAATAAAAAAAATCATTGGCATGCATTTCGGCACAAAAAGCTATTTGAAAAGCACCCGCAACCACACTGTCAAACACGCTCTAAGGCTTTTTGGTTTTGGATTGCTGGTTTGCCTCGCCAGTTCCTTGCCATTGTTTGCTCGAATTCTTTGTTTTTTTTGTTTTTTTTTATATAATTATGGATATCCAGATCAGTTTACTTACACCTCGATTAATCTTTTAAGATCTTAAAATTAATAACCAGATAAGGTTCTAGTGACCCTGAAATTTATAACACTTGAATTGATAATTTTTAAAAAATAAATTCAAAATCTAACCATTTAAGATACACCTTTTAGAATTTGTTTTCTTGAAGATGAATTTGTTTGCTCGATTTCTTCATTTACTTAAATGTAATCAGGTTTGTATTTCTCTATCCTTTTTCCATTTGGTTTGTTGTCTTAATGGATTTTGTACTTTTAGCATCATTTCATTTTGATTTTTGTGAGTTTTTTAGGGTTTATTTTGTCATTTTCTGCACTTCATGTCTTGGTTTCATATCAGTTAGGGGTGTATGTTGCAAATTGTTTTTTCTTTTGCGAGAGGGGGTATGTTCTCAGCTTGCTTTGTTTTCCAAATAGCAAGAAAAAAAAATGCATGCATAGGCACAGAGATGTGCCAAAAAAGCAAAAAAATGCATGCATAGGCACAGAGATGTGCCAAAAAAGCTTGTTTGATATTTATTTTGTGTTTTATTGTTTTCACTTTACCTTTTATCTTTTCTTTTTTCATTTTCGGTGTTTGGGTTGAGACATCAGACTTTCCCACCTCCTTTTTGGTTTTAGATCTATAAAGCTCTAAGACTTGACTACCTAAATATCGATCTTGGTAGACAAAATTTCCTTATGTGTCCCTACCTAAACACCCAGCTAGTGTTTCCTTTATTTCCATTTGGTAAGGCTAGTTGGAAGAGTTTAAAGAAAGAAACATCATATATCTTCAATAGATTGGATGAATCCCCTCATGGTGTTGACATGACTTTGATGTTTGCAAAAAGATTTCATAGATAATTATGGAGTTGGTGATAATGACAATAACAAAATAGTGATACTCGTAATATTAAAATTGATGAAATATATTAATGATTATTGTGATTATGATGATGATGATGATGATGTAGTGGTAAGTGACAGTGACAATCGTTTTAAGTCGCTATCAAGGATGTCAATAATGTCAATGATGGCAACATGTTATTAATATCGTGGTGTACATGACTTCGAATGGTGGATATGTCTCTTGGAATGAAGGGTTTTGAGTTTAATTATAAAATTATGATTTTGAAGGAGTTGCCACCTGGTATCATGGTTACTAGGAAACCTATAGTTTGTAAAAGTGTAGGTGAAAGGACTAGTTGTGTAAGTGGAAGATGCACCATCCTCAGTGCACCCTATCTATGGTGAGCTGCATTATTGATTGATTGTTATTTTAAGTCGTTTTTCTATTTGTTAGTCTCATCTAAGGTTTAAGGCATGCAAATTTCTCTTCGTGAGGAAGTCTCTACCTTATCAAGTTAAATCTTAACCGTTTTAGGACTCAAATTTTAGAATCGTATTTATTTTCTACTTTGTATCTTTAATGCCTGAAAGTATACTTTACAATGTAATTTTATATTCTTAAATAATAAAGTCTACATCTAATTCCTAATATTTATTGCTATTAATTCATTTTATTTAATATCGAGAGCATGCATTACGTTATAAATTTCATACTCTGAATATTAATTAAACAAATTATTTTTTGTAAGATTTTTGAGATTTTGACCAAATCCTAATGGATAGTCATAAACTGGTTACGATATTCATTTTGATATTTTTAAAACATGATAAAAAAATGCATTTTTTTTTGTTTTTTGAAAAATATGTATGAAAAAATCTTTAGAATTTGACCGTATGCACGAAAACAAAACATATTTTGTATTTTTTTTAAATGAGCAATTTTTTTTAATGTTTTTGGATTTTTGGAAATTTTAAAAAAATCCGGTATTTTTAATATCGGGTATGTACCTTACATTGTAAATTTACAACCCAATATTAAATGAAATTCTTAAAGAAAAAACATGTTTTTTTATTTTTTGAAATAAATGAAATTTTTTTGAATTTTTAAACTTTTGGCATCGTTATTGGATTCTTTTTTCTTTCTCTTAGGATACTTAGATGAATATATCAATTAATTTTGGCAATAAGATATTTAGATGTTGTCATTGCCACGTGTTTTTCTAGCTTCAAGAACAACTTGCATGTTCAACTAAAACAAGCTCACAATTCTCACTTGTCTTGGTGGGAAAATTTGACTACCAAAAGCACGTCCAACACCTGAATATCTAGATATGCTTCTTAATCCTACAAATGGTCGGTTATCTAAAAACTTTTGGTCCAATTTGTGTGCTTATAGCTCTATGCTTTCTTTCACATCTATGGGTGCTAAGATTGATCATTCTATTAATAATTGATCTGGATCATTGTTAATAACAATTGCCACTTCACCATAACTTAAACATTTTTTTGTCAGTAATGTTCTTTTCTGTGAAGTTACTGTCTAGTTGTCCTACTCATAAAATTTTAGCACTCAATACATAATAATATCCTATACTAATTAAGAACTGTTTTAACATGACGCGCCTTGATTTATCAAATGATGAGCTCAAGAACTATATTTTATATATAAGTTTGAACAACTTTTCAATGTATTATATGAGCTTAAGAACTATGTTTTTTTCTTCTGCAACATCACTCCTGGAACATAATCTTCCAATGCCCAATGGTTGTCTGCTTGAAGAAATTATAAACAAGCTTCTTAGAGAAGAACTTAATTACAATGTTGCCGAGCTTAGGAGCCATCATTCATTGGCTTTCCCCCATCTTAATCTTGGATAGATAAACATATATGATGCAATTATTAGAGTAATGGTTGATAAGAAATAGTCTTTAATCTTTGTCCATAACTATGAAGGAACTGGAAAAAAAAAATTTATGGTATACTATAATCAATTGCGTTAGATTTGAAGGATTGGTTGTACTTGATCTGAAGGGTTATTTGTACTTGTTGTTACCTTATCTGTATTGGTTGGTACAATACAGTTATTATAACAGTGGTTGATAAGAAATAACCTTTAATCTTTGTCCATAGCTATGGAGGAACTTGAAAAACTTTTTTATGGTATACAATAATCAATTGTGTTAGATTTGAAGAATTGGTTGTACTTGATCTGAAAGGTTGGTTGTACTTGTTGTTACCTCATCTGGTATTGCATCTCTTCTACTACCTGGTGGTCGCACGTCTTATTAAAGGTTCAAGATTACATTGACAGTCGATAAAGGTTCGACATGTGCTATAAAAAACACACACACATCTCACGCCTCCTTGAAATAACATCAATTATTGTATGGGATGGGGCTCAAATAAATAATAGATGTTGTTTCGAGGCATTAGACTGTTCATTACGTGATGCCCTTCGGGTTGTGTTAGTTGTCACCACAGTTTGCCATTCAAAGGAAAAACAATCTTGTTTGGCGGTGATTTTAGCCAAATTTTGCCTGTCATTCCTGGAGGAACTTAGGATGAAATTATACATGCTTCTTTGATCAACTCATCGCTCTAGCCCAAGTTTACAATTATAACATTCAAAGAGAACATGCATCGTTCATTTGACAAGCTAAGTTATAATGAAAGATTTGAGATATAACCCTATTTGCTAAATGGATTCTTAGCATTGGCAACAATGATTTACATGATTTGCCATACTTTGATGAATGTGATGCATCTCTTTTAAAAATTTCCTCTAGCATTCTCCTTTACGCTTCAATCGATCCTATTACAACCATTGTCTCAACAATTTATCAATGCATTGGCTAAACTCAATTAGATTTTTATTACTTTAGAGAGAGCGATTGTTACTCCAAAAACATAATAAATTCTAAAATTAATGATTTTATTCTTAATATTATACCTGGTGATAAACCTATATATCTTAGCACTGATTCTGTTTCCATGTCATCTGAAGAGAACAACAATGTCAATATATCAAACTTGTATTAAGGGGCTTTTTTGTGTTTTCAACTTGATTTTTCTGTTAAATCAAGTAGACTAAGAGAAATTTAGTATTTCAATAAATACTAGATATTATTTAAAAAGGAAAAATGGCTGACACATTAATCGCACGCGCCACCGCCATTTAGGCATCATATGCGGCATTGTCCAACGATCAAACGATGGCTTCTAGGGTGGCGTTCAACTCATTTCGATGAGGCCTCCATTCCTAGGACACATATGGCCAACAGACATCCGGTTTGGGGTTGGAAGCCTTGTTTTTTTCTCTCTTCCTTGATTTCAACGTTTGACCCTTAAATTTTTCAAAGCAACCCTTCAATTTATATTTCTTTCTGATTAGGTCCATGTTCTTTTAAGTACTATTTATTTTATTTAAAATAATTTATAAAATTGATGTTTTTTAATTTCACCCTCCTCTGATTTTTTTTTTAATTTGTCAAATTCGGTCCCTATTTTTTATTTTTATTTGTTTTATTTGGAGATTTTTAAAATTAGATTTTTTATGGTTCCATCCTCTTTCGGTTTTCTCCCCTATCATATTCGATTCTCATTTTTCTAATTGCTGTTTTTTTACTTTGGAAATTTTTTTAGATTAATTTTTTTAAAATTTTATCTTTCAACATTAAATTGGTTGGGAATTGAACTTCATGGTTAAGCCAAGGTCTAAGATTTTACGGGTTGTGAGTTTGAAAGATTAACCTTGGTTTAGGAGATTTGTCAAGGTTTGCATCTTCTTTTTTTAAGCTCATGTTTTTTCAGTTTTATTCTTCATCATTTGTTTAATTGGAGATTGGGCTCCACTATTTTTTTTTATTTTATTTCTATTAGATTTCTCACTAATTTTGAAAAGAATTCGAGTTATCTTGTCCTTCGATATTGAGTTGTTTGATAATTAAGTTTCATAGTTTTATTCAATTTGCTTTCGACAGGGTTATCTTGGTATCACAACTAGGCTCATTTGGATTTTTTGGACCTTTTTGTATTATTTTTTTCTTTCAATTTTATCATTCAATATTTTGTTTGTTGTAAATTGAGCTTTAAACATTTTTTTATTTTTCTTTTTATAGGGTTGTCGCATTCTCATTTAATTTTTGCTTTGTTATGTGATAAAATCCTTTAATATTTGATTTTTTTAAAATAACTTTTTATTTCAATTTTATCCTTGAATATTTGATTGATTAGAAATTGATCTTCGTACTTTCTTTTCACTTTTGTTTTCTATGATGTCATCTTAATCTTACGCCCATGATCGTTTGGTTAGCGAGTTAACTTGATTTGATTTGGGTTTTTTTTCGTTGCTTTTTAAAAAAAATTAGCATCAATCTTCAATATTGGATTGTTTGATAATTGAGTTTCATGGTTTTATTCAATTTATTTTCAATATAATTACCCTAGTGTCATAAAAAAGTTGCATATGTCATGTGGTAACCTAGATGGACTTCGGTCGGTTTTTTTTATACTTTTTTTCATTGTCAATTTCTTTTCATATTATATTATTGTCATTGTATATTTTTTATCTATCCTATTAAATTAACTAAATTTATTAAATGAGTTTTCTTTTCTATAAACACTCGCATTGTCTTAGAACTTTTTTTTTTTTTTTTATGTTTGAAAACAATGGGGCCGACCCATATATCGGCCACCTATCTAGATAAAGTCTAAATATCATTTATTTAATTAACAAACACATTTCTTGCATATGTAATAATCAAATATCAAGTAGGGCTTCATATTTTTTTCCTTGTTTGAGTTCACGATTAAAAGGCAACCATCAATGATAAAGTGATAAACATCTGGTCACCTTTTATTAGTCGACTGGAAAGTGGAAGGCAGAAGGCAGAAAGCAGAAAGCAGAAAGCAGAAAGCAGAAAGCAATCCTCTACCTGAAAGGGAGGCCAGACGTGTAGTTTTAGTCGGTAACAAATTAATGCGGCTGTTGCAAAGGGGGCTGCAAGATCTGTTTTGAGTAGTCTTTATTAGTATTACCATTGTTTTTCAATTTATTGTCTTCTCTCTTTCAGTGGGTTCCTGTCCAAAGTTAATGCATGTTGCTTGAGCTCCAATGGTGATTCGGTGAGTCCAGTTGTACCATTCATGCCGAGGAAACGAGCCATGCCTGTGAATGGAGGAGAACAGGCTAAGTTAACTGTGGCATTAATTTATTGGAAAATTAAAGGTGCGGGTTCATGGACCACGGTGCCTGAAAGCTATAGAAAGGCCAACCATTTCTGCCACGAAGAAATCTTGAGCTGGCACATGTTGTTTTGCATATACATTTACTTTGGTTGTTGAGAATCATATCTTTTAACAACAGCAGCTTAGGGTTTTTTTTTTTTTTCCTTGCTATCCCAATTTGTACATGACACCATCTCCCCCGAAGGTAAGGTTTTCATTGAATACAGCTCAACTAGTTAGATTTTGGGTTTGTTTCCAAATAATTACGAGTTCGAGTTTTCTCACCGCTATTGAAGATTTACATGATCGTTAACTTTGGAACCCGTGGGATTAGTCAAGAAGCATGCAAGATAACTCGGACACCCACATTAAAAAAATAAAAAAAATAAAGTTTTAATTAGCCCTTTCACATTCATATTATCAAATGCATTTGTGAAAATTTACTATCTAAATCAAACTTAAAAGGATATGTTAAATTACAAAAAAAATCTCCTAAGATATTATAAAATTACTCATGCTATCTGAAAGTTTAAAGTTTGGCACAAATCCCCTCGTGTAAAAGCAAGTATTATAAAATCCTCCTCTCTTGTATTCAAGATATCTTCAATATTTTTAAAATCATTCCCTCTAGTATTAAGGGTATTTTGGATATAAAAAAAGGTTTTTTTTTTTTGTAATATTTATATATTTTTAAATGGTTATTGTGATTTCATGGTACCAAAACAAATGAGATTAATAATAGTAGTGAACTTACCTGGTCTAATATGATGGTCACTTGAGGTTTATATTGTCATTAACTTCAGGGCCCGTGAAATTAGTAGAAATGCATGCACGCTGACCTGAATATCCATGTTAATGAAAAAAAAAAATAGTAGTGAACTACTGTTTTATAACTTGACAGAGATTAATTACAAATAGTGAACTTATACCATAGTTTTTAAGTTGTTTAAAAGTTTATGATGATAAATTATCTGTATCATACACCCTTATTAGTTTTTAATTTATCCCTTCTGTAAAAAAAAAAAAGAATTCAAGTTATGAAAATTGTATTATTGCTTAAAAAAATTAATTAGTAGTAATTAAAAATATAAATTGAATATGCATTGAGAATTTTTAAGATTTAAAAAGATATTTTTATAAATATTTAATCATATTGAATAGATATGTTTAGGTGGGTAAATATATCTGTGAACATGTTTGCAAATAAATTTCTATTTCAAATTTTAATTCATCAAATGATTCAATAAGTAATTATGATGAAGAATAATTCTGAATTAATAAAGTCTTAACCCCATATATATATATATATATGGAGCATTCAGTTCTATTAATTAACAGTTTACTTGAAAGAGAAATTTCTCTTCTGCTTTGCTTCTTCGGATAATAAATTTTTAATTTTTAATTTTTTTTTTTAAATATAAAAACAAACAAGGCAGTGATTAGTATTTAGAAACGCAATTGTAACTGTATTTTTAAAATGATTTAATATTTTTATATGTTTTGAATTGTTTTGATGCGTTAGTTTCAAAAATAATTTTTTAAAAATAAAAAAATATTATTTTAATATAAAAAATATTTTAAAAATTAATCATAAATACACTTCTAAACAGTACCATAGTGAAGAAAAAAAAAGTTCCCTTTTCACTCACTCCACCGGCTCTGCAATTAATGCACTCTTAATATTTATGCCTCCTGTACACGGCATGTGTCGGGGACAGCAGGTTTGAAAGCAATTTTTTACTTAAATTTATTTATTTCAAATTAAAAATATTTTAAAAAAATATAATTACTATATTTTTAAATATTCTCTAAATCTATTTTGAAAGGGAGATAGCAATACAAAGACTTCTTCCATTTTTTCTGGGAAAGCAAATCATAGTTTTAAGACTCGTATGGGAAAGATCCGGTTGATATATCTTGATTGACTCAAACAAAATTTTAAAAAATAAATTAAAATAATATTATTTAGATAAAAAAAGAAAGTTCATATCTGGTTGAGAGAAATTTGATTAGATTAAGTTTAACTTTACCGAGTCAATCTAAATTTTTTTATCAAGCTAATTGAGTTTTTTTTTTAAAAAAAACTCATAAACGTTTTAAGAGTGTTTGTTTTTTAGGTAAATTTTGTGATTATAATTTAAAAAAATAAGTTTTTAAAAATATGGTTAGTTGTAATTAGTTGAATTTAGATACATGTTTGGTAAAAAGTATGGTTGAAGTTTATATATAGCAAAAAACATATTAAAATGTTTGGTGAAAATGTGGTTGCAATTGTTTTTCAAAGTGATTTTTACTTGAAAATGTATCAAAATAATTTTTTATATATTTTTAAAAAATTATTTTTGATATCAGCGCATTAAAATAATCTGAAAACACTAAAAAAATATTAATTTGAAGCAAAGAAAAAAAAATCTTAAATTTTTTCAAACACGCTTTTGAAACACAAAAACAAATAAAATTTTACAAAACTCAATTTAAAAAATACATAAAAACTGTTTCACAAAAATTATGTTTCATACTTAATTTTTTAACTGATACTAAAATATAAAAAGCAATTTAATTTACTACTAAACAACTTACTGTGTTTACTGTGTTTGTTGAAACGTAAATGCAAGTGTAAAACAAACACAACAACCTAAATCATACGAGTTCTTAATTGGTTGATATGCCGAGGTTTTAAAACAATGATACAAATAAAGCAGCAGCACTGGTATTTATATCAACTTGTTAAAAGAAAAAAGGATTACAGCCGGCCTTCCAATATTAGATATACAAACTTCTCATCACATTGGAAGCAGCACTCCTTATTGCGTTATGAAAATATCCAACAATAATCACAACTTCATATAATAGTGTACGGATTGTAGGAAGGAAAAATTAGAAAAAAAAAATATTACAGTAACAAAAGATGGCTTTAAATTTGATGAGAGAAGCAAGAAAATTAAGAAAAGAAAAGAGAAAATTAAGGAAAATATGGAGGTTGAAGAAGAGAATTAAGAGAATGAAATATAGAGCTTCGTCTTAAGAACGCATTACAAAAGTGCTTGGATCTTCATTGTTTATCCACCCAAACTTCTCCATGAATGGATTGGCCAGTGACTTTGGTGGATAGCTATCAATGCAGTCCTTCCACACGTTATCTGCATCCAAGTCTCTCACCACCTCCCACAAACAGCTGTTGCATTTAAAGCCCGCACCAAAACTCATCATCAGAACCCTATCTCCCCTCTTTAGCCTCTTTTTGGCCTCCATGTATCCCAAAACATACCAAAGACTGCTAGCAGATGTGTTGCCAAACCTGTGCAATGTCATTCTTGCTGGCTCCAGATCATACTCGGTGAGATCAAGATTAGCGCCAATCCCGTCTATCACCGCTTTACCACCGGTGTGAATGCAGAAGTGATCAACACCGGTCTTGAAGTTAATCACAGGTTTAGGACTGACTACTCCCTTCGTGGATCTATGGCTCCAATATTTCCGTATGAATGACACCACCATAAATCTAAGTAGCTCCCTTACTGGCAAGATCTTTGGAGTTATTTCTCTAAGGTTGTCGACCAAAGCTCGTGTAGCGGCCTTTGGTAGTGACTTGCCTAGGTGAAACCCTAGGCGCCCTTGCTCGTCTTCTCTTTGAAGGCAGCAGTCATATGACTCGTCTCTAGCCCCATGGTGTGTCCTAACTAGGCACTTCAATTTGAACATGGCTCGGTGCTTTAAGGCCCTTTTGTTAGTCAAAAGGATGGCACACCCACCAGATCGGAACAAACAATTTGCAAGAATCATCGATCTATCATTCCCTGAGTACCAATTAGGGCTTAAAGACTCCGAGGTGACAACAAGCGCATAAACATTCTTGCAACTCTTGAAAACGTTTTGGACAATGTCGACTGATATAAGGCTTGCACTGCAACCCATCCCAGAGAGGTTAAAAACCTTAACATCTTCCCTTAGTTTATAGTGATTTATGATCCTAGCGGCTAAAGAAGGCACGGAAGACAGCATGGAGACATTAACTACAAGAACATCAATTTCTCTAGGAGAAATGCCTGACCTGGCCAAGAGCTTTTCGATGCTGTCATGAAAGAACTCCTCCATCTCAGAAACTGAATCTTGTAATGTAGGGTTTTCCTCTTGGCCTTTGAACATGATCCTGGGACCATAGGTTTGCTCCCCAATTCCAGAGCTCACAATAGCTTTCAACAGAAACTTGTACTCGTTAAGACCAAGCTGTTTACTCCTCATTATCACTTTCCCAGAAAACTCTGTGTCAAGCTTCCTGTCATCTGTTGGTTTGTAGCACTCATAGTCTAGTATATAACATTCTCGGTCCCTTTTCCTATCAATCCCCCTCCATAACACGAAGAGAGGATAGAAGATTAGGAAAGCATATACTAACAAGAGAAAATCCATTGTTGAGTGTGTGTGTGTGTGTGTGTGTGTGTGTGTGTGTGTGTGAGAGAGAGAGAGAGAGAGAGAGAGAGAGAGAGAGAGAGAGGTGTGGTACTTTGAGTTTTGTAAGATGGGAAATCATGAAACGCAAGCAAGTGATCTTATAACAAGAGAGGATGTGTGAGCTGTACACGTGAGAATGCTTAGCACTCATTTCCATCTCTCAACTCCCAACAAACTGATTTTTGCGTTGAACTTTCGTATCAACTTTATTACAAATTCAACTTTTAGTCCGGTCAAATAATTTTTTTAATAAAAAAAATAAATGTACAGGTTGTAGACTTCAACATGTTTTTTTATATTAAAATATTAATTATAAATAAAAAAAACTTATACATACATTTAATTAAATAAATCAAGAATTATACATGTTAATAAATACAAAAATAAAAATTATTAATGATAACTAAAATCTAAACTAGAAAAAATCAAAATATAGATCAAGATTTTTTATCTCGCGTAACACGAGTCATATACTTAGTTGTATTTAATAATTTTGTTAAAATTAAAAAAAATCTAATAAAGAATGCAATTGCTAGAAAAAATAAAAGGACCTAAAAAAATAAGTAGAAAAACAAAGACTCAAGCACACGATTTAGGCTTGAATGGCCCAACATTCCGGGGCTTAAAAAAGCCTCGTTATATGGGCTTTTAAGCTTAAGTTTGTGTCCATGTGCTAACTTTTTTTATTATTATTAAAGGGTGGATAACATATCGTTCGCCTTTTATTTCTTAAAAAAAAATAAACAGGTGACACATTGCTTGTTGTGGCAAATTATGCATCACTTGTTGGCTCAATTTCAGGTGACTGAAGGGTTACTGAAATTTTAGGTCATGGTTTTTTTTGCAAAAAAAAAAAACTTCATTTTCAATATTTTTTGACAAAAAAAACTTAGAAAACAGCTTAACAAACTTATTTATACCCTTAAATAACCCAAAAACCAAAATTGATTGGAAATACAAAAAAAACTTTCAAAGCTCAAATTTACAATTTAAGGCAAGGTTATAGGTAAATAACACCCAGGATAAACTCTCATCATCGAATAGAACCTATCAACACCAAAATCAACTCTTTTTATAGCTAAAATATATTGGTGTCAACTGAATTTCTCTTTTTACTATCAAAATTAGACTAGTTTTTCTCTCTTATCTAAAACCAATGATTGAAATAAGAAAAATAAATTTTCTTATCAAAATTGATTTTTCAAAAATTTAAGGGACCGAAAGTTTAGAACTTGAGAAGTATAATGACCAAAGTGAAATTTTAGATCCACTTATGAAACTCTATTTTATTTACTTTGATTCTATTTCTTTTAATTTTGCCCTTCCTAAATAAATTTGAAGTGATTGACATTCAGTTTGATCATAAAAGGATGAAATTGTCCAAACTAAAAGTTTATATATATATATATATATATATATAAAGAAAGCACAATGTTTTTTTCTACAGTGAAATTGACACGGTTTAGAATTTCTTGTAGAATTATGATTAAATTTGCTAACAAAAAAAAAAGTGTCCATCGAAATCAATAATTCATATATGTCGCGTGCACATTTTTAATCAACATTTAATATTTATTTTTTCTGCTTACAATAATTATACTTTCTCTCTCTCTATTAATTAACAATAAACTAAAACTGCTCAGTGTTTTATTGTGTAAATCCACAGTGAAATGCTGAATTTTTTTTTTCTTTTTTTTTTAATTTTTTTCTGTTTTATTTTTTTTGTTTTCTATGCCTTTATAGGTTTTTTTTTCTTTTTTTTGTATTTTTTTATTTTAATGATTTTTTTTATTTAATTTAGTTTGTTAATGTTAATTCTTTTTTATTTAATTATCAAATTTTCATAACATGGATCTCGGGTTTGATGGGTTAACCTGATTTGACGAGTTAACCTGAAATTTTTTTTTGCTTTTTTTCTTTTTAATTAATAATATATATTAAAATTGTTCAGTGTTTCACTGTGCAGTCCACAGTGAAACGCTAAGCTGTTTTTTTTTTAATTTTTTTTTGTTTTTTTTTTTTTTTGTTTTTGCTTTTTATGCCTTTATGGGTTTTTGTTTCTTTGTGTTTTTTTTCTTTTAATGAATTTTTTTGTTTAATTTAGTTTGTTAATGTTAATTTTTTTTTAGTTATCGGACTTTCATGACACGGATCCGGGTTTGACGGGTTAACTGATTTGACGAGTTAACCCGGAATTTTTTTTGCTTTTTTTAAAGTTTGACGAGTTAACCCATAATTTGTTTTTTGTGTTTTTTGTTTAGTTTAGTTTTTTAATGTTAAATTTCTTTCTATTTAATTATCAGACTTTCATGGCACGTATCCCGGGCTTGACGGGTTAACCTATCAATTTTTTTTTCTATTTAGTTATCAAACTTTCCTGACGTGAATCCCAGGTTTGACGGGTTAACCTGGTTTGAAGGGTTAACCCAATTAATTCAGATTTTTTTCTTTTTCTTCGTTAGTTTTTTTTTCTTCCTGTTGGTTTTTTTTCTTTATTTTTTTAATTAATCTATTTAATTATCACACTTTTATGACACGACCTTGCAGCCAGACCCATATTCAAGGCTCTTGGGTCCGATGTTGCAGCCACACTCACTTAAACTTGAGTCATGTAAGTTTAATATTATTATTAATATTATAAATATTACTCTTGGGTCAAGTGTTGCAGCTAAACAAAAGGCTCTTGGGCATATCTTTGTAGAAAGACCTAACACTCTTAGATCTTAGCTTTTTTTGATATTTTTTACGCAAGAAAAAAAATTTAACACGTGACGTGTGCCTTTGTTTTTTTTTTCTCTTTTCCTTTTTAAGTCATTTACTATAGATTGCACAGTGCAGTCCACAGTGAAAAAGCTTATGCCTTTAGTTTTTTTTTTATTTTTTTTTTAATTATTTTTTTTTAATTTAGTTTCTTAATATTAAATTTTTTCTATTTAATTATCGGGCTTTCATGACATGGATCCCAGGTTTGACGGCTTAACCCAGTTTATTCAATTGTTTTTCTTTTTCTACATTAGTTTTTTTCTTCCTTTAGGTTTTTTTCTCTTTGCTTTTTCCTTTTTAATTAATATTTTTTTAATTTATTTCATTAATAATAAATCTTTTTTATATTTAGTTATCACACTTTCATGACACGAATTCCAGGTTTGACGGGTTAACCTGATTTGGCGGGTTAACCCGGTTGATTCAGATTTTTTTTCTTTTTCCTCATTAATTTTGTTTTTCTGATTTCATCTTTTAATATTATATGCGGTCCCACGGTGAAAAAAATTTGAAACCTTTAGTTTTTTTTTTTTTTTGCTTTTTTTTATGCCTTTCACGTGGACCCACTGCGATCTACGGTGAAAAAGGTGATGCCTTCTTTTTTTTTCTTTTTAATTAATTTTTTTATTTAGTTTGTTGATATTAAATTTTTTTCTATTTAGTTATCGAGACTTTCATGACACGGATCTCGGGTTTGACGGGTTAACTCGGTTAATTTAGATTTTTTTTCCTTTTTTTCATTAGTTTTTTTCTTCTTATAAGTTTTTTTTTCTTTTATTGTTTCTTTTTATTTAATATTTTTTTATTTAATTTAGTTCATCAATATTAAATTTTTTTTCTATTTAGTTATCGACCGATGCCTTTAGTTTTTTTTTCTTTTTGCTTTTTTGTTGTTTTTATGCCTTTGACTATGGACTGCACACTATAGTCCACGGTGAAAAGGTTGAAGCCTTTTTGTTTGTTTTTTTCCTTTTTAATTAATTTTTTTCATTTAATTTAGTTTGTTAATGTTCAATTTTTTTCTATTTAGTTATCAAACTTTCATGACACGGATCCCGGGTTTGACGGGTTAACCTGGTTTGACGGGTTAGCCCGGTTTGACGGGTTAGCCTAGTTAATTTTGTGTTAACCCGTGAATTTTTTTTTCTATTTAGTTATCAAACTTTCACGACACGAATCCAAGGTTTGACGGGTTAACCCGGTTAATTCAGATTTTTTTTCTTTTTCTTCATTAATTTTTTTCTTCCTTTTGGTTTTTTTTCTTTGTTTTTTTCTTTTTAATTAATCTATTTAATTATCACACTTTTATGACACGATCTTACAGTCAGACCCACATCCAAGACTATTGGGTCTGGTATTGCAGTCCGGCCCACTTAAACTTGGGTCATGTAAGTTTAATGTTATTATTAATATTATAAATATTACTCTTGGGTCAGGCGTTGCAGTTACGCTCAAGACTCTTAGATATAGCTTTGCAAAAAGACCTAATACTTTTAAATCTTAGCTTTTTTTTATATTTTTTATACAAAAATCATTAATCCACGGCATCGCATCTATAAAGATCATCATGCATGTGCTTTGACTTAAAAAATTCCATATGCCTTCTTAAATAGAAACCACTGGTCCACATTGGTAGCTTACCCAATGTAGTTAGCATCATTTAAGAAAGATAAGGTAGTTGATAGAGATTACACTCTCTCTCGATCCATAAACAATCACTCATCACCAACAGCCGGAATCACAAATAATGAGGCGATAATAACAGGTAAGTTTTGCTTTAAAAAAAAAATGAAAGAAAAGAAAGAAAGAACCTCAATATTAGCGTTCTCATAAGTACGTGATTAATAATAGATCGATTTTCTAGCAAGCAAGATGCTTACCAAATGTTCGGTGATTAAATCACTCAAGCTTGCTAGCTAGCCATTGCAAAGGTATTCTCTGCATCTATCCTTGCATGCATTCTCTTGCTGTATTAATTTCTTTACTGTTATGACGCGTTTATTTGCAAAATATATCATGGGGAAGGCAGGCAGGCAGACCCCTCAGACGACATGCAGCACTGTGAATTGAAAGGCAAAGGGCTGGCCTTTGTCGCCATTAATGCCCTCAATATGTTGGCAACTTGGCATTTATAGCTTGACTTAGTGTGTGATTAATTGATAGCGTGTGCTTGTTAGGTATGCTGGATCTGCTTTGTTCTAGCTGTTGCAATCGATTGATGAGAGTCAAGATTGAGACCAAATCATGTTCTTCTACTTAAAGATTTAATGACTACGAAATTTAAACCGTATTTTGATTGATCATGGAAACTGCTACAAATTAAGTCAACTCCCAGCTAGCATGGGAATCATATACTTGAGCTCAATAGTTCAGTGATCTCTTTGAATCTTGGCTGCAAAGGCTAAGGGAATGCTTATCTTCAGATGGGAAGTGCCTCTTGACTTGAGCTTAATCCGTGTGGCTTTCATTGTTATTCAACTCAACGTTAATTCAAGTGGTTCAACGCTTGTTCCTTCTAAGTAAGATTTTAAATTCAAATTTTATAAATGCAGTACACCATTGCTGAGATAGTTTCATCTCTTAATAGACCGACTCAACTTCGGATTAATTAGAATCTAATAGAATTCTAAATACTTGGGTTTAGATAAAAAAACAAAAAAAAAACACTAGATTAGAAAGTCCGAACAACCCAGAACAGAGAAATTTCTACACTATGATTTTCAGGCATTAATGGTGGGAACAGATAAGGTGGTTGAAACAATACTAGCAAGGATGTAATTCTCCACAAGAAAACGAGTTCAACTAATATAAGCAACCATAGATAGGGAAGCAAGGAGTCCACTTGTTCCATCATACATGGGGAACATGAAGTCCTCGAAGCAATATTGGTGGCTGATATCTAAGCATTCCATGACTTCAACTTGGAAGAAAAGGTACTGAAACTGTATATACATGTGATGCTATCTATGTATAAAAAGAATTGAAAAAAAAAAAAAAAAACTCTCCGATGAAGACATTTTCTTGTGTTAATGTGATGTTCAGCATTTTAATATCAAGAAAATTAGTAAATCCAAAAGTTTAAGCTAAGGTTAAAATTAGATTTTATATCTTTATCATACTTCTTCGAGCAAAAAGTCTATTGGGCTGAAAGTGTACAAATCGCATACGGGACTTCGGTTTGGAAGTCAAAGTTGGCAGGCTGGCATTCAAACATTTTCATTTAGAAGTGGTTTTTTTTTATTTGAATTAATTTTTATAAAAAATAAATAATTAAACTGAATTTAAAAAAAATGATCGATTTCGATTCAGTTTGGTTTTTCAGAATAAAAACCAGTTCAAACCGGTTAGGCTTGATTTTTTTGGTTTTGGGTTCGGTTTGATTTTTTTGGTTTCAGGTTTATAAAATCAAAACCAAACCGAACCAATCAGTTTTTTCAAAATTCTAATCGGTTTTTTTTCACAGTTTGATTTTTTCAGTTATTTTTTTTCTGGTTTTCTCGGTTTAATCGGTTTTTTTTATCACCTCTTTGATTTAATTTTTATCTAAAATAAATAATCAAATCAAAATTTTTTATTTTTTAAATTAAAAATCAAAACCAATTCAAGTAAAAAACCAGAAAAAAAATACCAATTTAATTTTTTAGGCTATTCTTGGGCCTTTTGTGATTTATTTTGGGCCTTGTATGATATTTTGATGGGCTTTTCAAAGCCTTGTAATTGTTTTAAATAGCCTATTCTAATTATCCAATTTTCTTTTACTAGATTTCTATTTCCCCAAATCTCCAATGGCATGAGAAATTTCACAGCACACACCAACAAATTAATAAAAATCCAAATTTGTAAAGCATGACAAACTTAACAAATAAATAAAAACATTATCGCCTTCACATGGCTTAAAAACTGAACAACAAAGAAGCTGATATTGTCAAAAACAAACCACACCAAGAACATAAATCTTCATTGTACATATCGTCCCAGTGAAGAAGCACATTAACAACGTTGTTGAAAGATTTCTTGAAAGACATCAGATCTTTCCCTGCAACAAAACCTCATTTAAATGCTTTTCATGTAAACCAGAACATTAATCTATTTTGTCATGTATTCAAAAGCAATAACGGTTGTTTGAATAAATCTTGAATATTATAGCTTTGCACAAAACTGTCATCGATTATCTTGGTGGACCATCTCCATTAGTGTTGTCTCAAGTTCCTCGGGTCTGGAAAAAAACAAACACCGCAAATATTTAATGGGTTTTCCCACTACCCCCCATTAAGCAATATCAATAATTATTTTGAGAGTAAATCCTTCTTTTGAAACTTGTTCCCGCTACCGATTATAATTAATATTGACCAAAGAATCAATAGCTAGAGTTGAAAAGGATAAGTCAAAATAAAAGGAGAAACTGGAGTTCCATTAATTTTGTTGTTGCTCCCATCAGATGGCTTCCCTCTACATGCTACTACGCGTGCACCAACACAAATACTAGATCTAATATTTACTTTAGTCTTATGCTCTTAGTACCAAATACAAAGCAATCCCTCAACTTATAAATTGTACAAAATAGTCCTTAAACATATTACAAATGTTTTAGAAATGTTTGTCTCTTTAGCATCATTTTTACGTTTGAAAAAACAAATAGAAAGCAGAAAATGGAGAAGCTAGCATTTTAGCATGCCTTCTTTTCAAGATCTATAGTTTTATCCTTTGACCTTCAGTTAATTTCCTCAGTGCTGAAGTGATTCATATTTTTGTTAAACGAAGAAAGTCCTTGAAGGTGCAAATTAACCAAAATAATCTTTCTGAAAAAAAAAATTAATAAAAAAACTTGGACATGTTGCGTGAGAGAGAGAGAGAGAGAGAAAAGAAGAGATTTGTAAAGCAAATTAACATGTAGTAGCCATGTGAATATATAGAAAACTCAACAAGAACACAGAAGCGCGGTCACGTAACTTGCTGCAATAGATATTCAAGAAAAGATGGGGAGGAAGGAAAAAATCAAGACACCCAGTTAATGGCGACAACAAGTTGCGAGAAAAACAAAATGCAGACGGCGATGATACATGTTGGGAATATTGCAATAAGCTTAATTGAGAGCTAGCGGTTAAAGCAAGTAGAATGCTACCAGAATTAAGGAAATGAAAAGCAGCAGCAGCAGCAGGAAGGATCATGAGAGTAGCCAAGGCATCAATTTGCAGTAGCTAAATCAAGATCTTGAAGACAATAGTTCTTTTTTTTTTTTTTTAATAGTTCTTGAGATTACTCAAAATGGTTGAATGGACTGCTTGGCTGGCTGGTGTAATGTGTTTTTTATTGGCTCTTTACTGTTTTTTCAATTCCGAAGAAAGCAATCTCCCAAGCAACACTTTTTTTTTTTAATTTTTTAACTTTAAATTAATTTTATTTTGATATTTTGATATTATTTTAATGGACAGTTATTAAAAATAATTTTTAAAAATTAAAAAATATTATTTTAATATATTTTTAAATAAAAATTACTTTAAAAAACAACTATTAAAATACTCACAATCATCCACTAATTTTTTTAATCAAAATTAATACATCTTCAAAAAAAACAAAAATTGAAAGAATAATATTCTTTAATAAAAAACTGTCTTCACAATATCATAAGCAGTCAACTGGGTGACTTGCTCACTTGTTAAAATGCGACACACGCATCTTTAATTTAATTATCGTTGTTATTATTTCTTTTTTTATTCACAGGAAACACGGGCTCCAAGGTTCCCTCGGGCCAGGACGGCTAATAAGAATAATAATAATAATAGGAAATGGACGGCCGCTCAACGACTTCGACCGCCCTGAGAGTGACCCGAAGACGAGGAAAATGACGAGACAGAAGAAGATGTTGATAATGACAGGTTACTCCCTGAACCTCCAGTCCCGAAAAGCAAATCTGACAGGTAATTCCCCAAATCATCAGGTGCAAATCTGACAATCCCTTCCTTCCTCGCCACCAATTGCCGATACTTGCCATAAAATTCCCGGTATACCGGTACAAGCTTTCTGGCAACCGAAACTTTTATCTGGTCTCTCAGTTTGGAATCGGAGACAACCCATGAAGCTTGGTTGTTATAAGCCTCTTCGAAAGAAGAATTAAATCTCTTAAAACACTCAGTGACTTGAGGGGCTGTCATCTGATTATCGTTAGCATCCGGTAGAGCAGCAAAAACTTTGCTCCATCCCATGCGTTCATAATTGGACGCATATTGCCGTACCTTTTCCTCGTGCTTCTCCATCCATTCATCACCAAGGAGTAACTTTAGGTTGGATTTCTGGACTTTGTTTACCACATATTGAAGATTGTTTGCGAGGAATAGATACGAGAGTGCCACATCTTTGTATATCTCAGCTTTGCCGTCGAGTTTGCATAGCATAACAAGAATCAGCCATGCTAATCTTATTGATATAGCTGAGGTACTCGTGCCGTCAGCGGACACGGGGCTACCGAAGTATGCTTCTGGTAAAGGAGATGGTACTGTTAGAGGCCAATCAGCAAGGATGTCGGTAAGTACGCCACTGTAGTCAGTGAGGAAAGTGATGTAGTTCATTACGTAACGTGTTAGAGGATGAATGCCACCACCAGGCACTGCTGCTTTTGAGTTGAATTTTGAGATTGCAGTCTCGAATTCTGTTAGAATTGCGCGGACTGCCTCCCCGAGCTTGTTTAGTGAGTTAATGACCTGTTGTATGATGGTTGAGGTTGATTCTAAATCAAAGATGGGTTCGATTTCAGTCCAGAGATCGGCGATTGCTTCGTAGAGGTCAAGTGTGCGGAAAATTCTCTCAGGAGCTGCTTTCTTGCACTTGGCTACGTTTTCAGGGAATACAAAGAGAGACAAGGCACCTTCTCTTGTTATATCGGCAAAGCAGGACTCTTTCAACGAAGGAGAAGAAGAAAAAACCTGGTCACAGAGAACTCTTTCACCATAAAATAGAGTTTTAACTGCGACCTTGACTGCATTTAACCAGGCCTTGATTTTAACTTCCAGAACCTCCCAGTCCATCTTTTGAATCTGTGCCAAGCTCAACCTGCTTTCAACTTTCAGATGATACAAGGCCTCATCAACAACTGATTTACGAATGATCTTGAATATCTTGACACATTCTTTTCCATAACCAGCACCAATCATGCATTTAGCAATCGCCTTCAAATCTTTCATGGCATCCATGGAAACGAGCTCTACTTCAGATATGGAATCTTCTCCGACTCTTGACAATTCGTCCTCCTCAGACTCATCCTCAAATTCAGAAACGCTTGATCTTGACGCTCTGGACACAGATTCAGGATCGAGATGCTGCCTCCTGGACTTCAAAATGATGTAAAACTCCTTCTCGAGTCTCTTCATGGCAATTTGCATGAGATTTTGAGCGAGAACCAGCTTGTCCGAGGTGGAGTCTTGGGAGATGTAATATTGCATGGCAGTCTGGAGGTCTTTGATGGAGTTCAGGTACTGTTGGGCTTCGTAGCGGTTATCTGATGCGAAGAGATTGGCGACGTCGACACAGTAGAGGCTGGAGGAACGGGAGGCATCCCACTTAGAAATGAGTTCTCGTGCATTCTCGATATTGTCATCCATTATTGTATCTGAGAATGTTTGGCGATGAGGTGTAGATCGAGTAGGTGACGTAGAAGGTGATGGTTTGAACAATATAGTCCTCATACCTTTCCTAGGCATATAAGATATCAAAATCAATTACACTAATTTGTCTAAGAAAGAGCAAGAGATGAGATCACACTTGATTTCTTGCTGAGTTGAGAGAGAGAGAGAGTCTAGTTTCGAGAGAAGTTTTGATTTGGTTACAGATACATCAGTGAAGTGATATTTATAGAGACGAGGCATGTTGGAAGCCACGGAAAGCAATTAATAGGATGGAAGATGGTTTGAAAATGTCTACGAATCCACGCGTTATGATTCTGTCTGTATTTGAAATGGCCTTTCGCTTGGAGAGCTTGTATGGTTTGGATGCAAACTCTGGATTATATATATATAATACACTACGACTACGTATGATGAAAGAGATGATTGATTCTGTCGTGGAAAAAGAAAGTGTTAGGAAACTCCAGCAATGGCCAAGAGAAATATATATAAAAAAAAAAGCAGAGAGAAACTTAGAAAATATAAGTATAATAAATATGACATCTATTACTGCTTCAAACAGCATGCCCATTGCGTAACTCGAAGTTTTTGACTTATTTGAAACCGTAGAATAGGTCTCCAATTCAGTAACTCTCTGGTATTTCTTCCTTCTAGCCCTTTCATGAAATGAAGCCGTCTTGGTTTCCATTGTTGAGAAACACCCTGTTGCCAACCTGTGTAGCTCCTTGCGTAATTTATTTTCTAGATTGTAATAACAATTACTTTTCAAAAATGATTTTAAATTCGAAACCAGATAATATGAGCGTTCGTAGTTGTCGAGTCAATTAATATATATGATGTTAAAAAGTTTTTGAAAGATCGATGCTTGGCTCTGAGAAATTTGACGCATTAAGTTTTCAAGTGTGATTCGCATTAATTAATAAATGACAATATTGTTGCGTTTGTACCTACGTGGACATAATTTCTTACCACCAAATTGTAATTTTGTACATAGATTTATTTCGTATAGAGAAATACAAGGATGAAGGGTTAAGATCATAAGTATTTATTGGATGAATCATAGATTGGTTAAAGTATTTTTGTAAATAGCTTATTTTTCTAATATTAAGATAAATTCTTTTTATAAATATCTCTAGATATCTATAAAAAAAAATTATTTTTAGGGTATTTGAGGATGTACTCTCTAATAATAAATCTAACAATTTAGTAGAAAAAAAAGTGATAAATACACATTTAAAAAGCTTTAAATTTTAAAATTTTGGTTGTTTTTATGTTTAATCTATATCTTTTTAATATAAAAAAAAAACTTGTTTTTTAATCGGTAATTCAAGAGGTATTTATAATACCTGGCTAAAAGAACTCAGCCCATGTTCTTGAATTTAAAATGTAGGCTAAGACATATTTTTTTGGGAATTGGACTCGGGTGGTGCGCCCGAGCCCACAAAGAGATGCTATGGATGCCAAGCACTCAGGATCATGCTGGCGCTTGAGCCTTACTTTCTTCCTGAGCTCGGGTATTTTTACTAATTTTTTAAAAATAATTTAGAAATAAGTTAAAAATATATATTAGGTGATTATTATGGGTTTAGTGTGAAAAAATGTTAATCTTAATCTGGTAACAGGTATAATTTAACCAAAATAAAAATAAAAAATAGGAAGGAGAGGACAATCTTTTCCCTTTTTCCTTCTATATTATGATATTTTCTGACCGTGTCGTCCACTTTCTCCCTAGATCCTACTCCCAGCTCTTAAATATGCTACCATTTTTGTTCTTTTTTCTTTTTCCTTCTTCAGTAATCTACATTTTCTTTTTCCTTTTTGTGAAAAAGATGCTTTGGTTTTAGTGACAGGAAACTTGATGCAAAGGTATGGTCAAAATAATGGGTTTGAAGAAGCACAAAAAGCACGCTCCCTGTGACTGTGTTCGTGGTCAACGGAGAGAGAACAATGAATTTATCGTGATTAAATTGCTGTTGTTCTTTCATTCTCCAGTGACGACGGGCTATTCCAAGATGGCAAGTTTGACCAAACCCACAAGATTAATCGTTTAAAACCCGAGAAGAAATATATGTGCAAATAGTCAGCTTTTCCTCATTTGCTTGAATTGATCCTTTGTTTCTTTAAAAAAACAAATAATAATTGGGTGAGGAAAATTAAAAAAAAAAACGTTTTTGTTGAAATATAAACCATTTTGGCTGTTCAAAAAAGATCGTTTAATTTACACTATTTAAAAAACTAATATATAACAATATATATATAAAAAAATTATATTTACACTATTATTAAAAAAGCTATTTTATCAACTTACTCTTCAAAATAACATTTCTATTTGATCCCATTATTGCTTGAAATAACAAAAAGCTCTGGGTTTTGAAAATTCATTGGCTTAACTGAAAAATAGATTATTATTAGCTCGATCAACTTGTTGATTAATTCTATAAGTTTTAAAATTAATAATTATATAAATAATATTATTGAATTATTTAATTGGTAACGGAGCAGCTTAAATTTTGCTTGCTGTCAAATACCAATCATTTGACTTGAACCCATTGCAGCTGCAAGTGATAATATACGAGCCCATTGTAAAACAAAAAACCAATTATTAATTCTATACTAGTTCTGGACCTGTGCTATATCCTAGAGCTAGATTATTACTTTTGTTTAAAATATAGTGTTCAATTTCCACAAAAGTGTTTTTTAAAAAGAAGGAAAATTCATGATTCTTCATCGATCTGGGTCAAATAAATTAATTTTAGTTTAATTAAATGATAAGAAAAAGTCACAACAGAACATGCACTGGTTTTTTTTTTAAATATATTTATTTTAAAAAAATTAAACGACACAGTTGAATTTAAATTGATGAAATAAAATAAAATAAAACTTTTTAAAAAAAACTAGTTCTTGTTGACTCGAATTATCATGATAAATTTATAATTCTGGTAATCAGGGTTAAGTCAATCCAAGTTAACAAAGTTAAACTCACAGTTCAGATCATAAGATCGAAATAATCCGATAAAAAATAAAAAAAAATCACAGTATTTTTTTAAATATTAATTCCGAATCAATTAAATATTGAAAGATGAATTGAAAAAAAATCTAATTATACAAAATAATTCAAAACAAAAAAATAGAAATTAAAAGAATGAAAATCAAAATTAAAATACAAAATAAATTTTATATTTGATTAAAGAATGAAATTGAAAAAGAGAATTAATTTAGCAAAAGTACCCCGAAAACAATAAAAAAAAAATGAGTATAAAAATTGATATGAAAACTAAAAATAAATTCTTGATTGAATGATGAAATTGAAAAGAAAAATAATTTTTATTAAAGAGAAAAAAATCAAAAGAATAAAGATAAAATTGATAAAAATAATATGACATGAATTTAGATTAAATAATAAAATTAAAAACAAATTATACTTTTATAAAATGAGAAAGAAAAACAAAATAAAATAAAAAGTATCAAATTAAAAAAAAGACAAGTAAAGATAGAAACGTGTTGCAGCAACGTTAATTAATCTTCAAAAACTTTTATTTTATTATAAACAAAGTGCCATTATAAATTGACGGAATGTCCATCGTCATCACACGTGAAAACTGAGTCATCTTTCAACTAACCGATGAAGGGCAGAATTTCTGGGCTTCGAATTTTTTGTTTGACTATCCTTTATTTGTGGGTCAACTTCGCGATGAGAGCATTTAGTATTAGCAATAAAATAGATTCATAATATAGAAAATGCATTGTTTTTAGGAGATGTCTTCAAGAAACTGTCTGCAACACCGGAAACGAACAAACAAAAGATCCATTCAGTATGCTGGAATATTGCCTTGTTTTTTCATCACTTTCGAATTTAATAGTTTCCTACCAAGATAACTGGTGAGACGTCGTTCCAAAAACGACAAAGAAAGAGGATAAAACAAACTTCACAAGCAATAGAAATTGCAGTGGAGAATGCTCGTGACGGAGGCCTGCAGGCCATGAGATTCACTCTCTGAATAGTGTAGTTCGTCTTTTATTAATGAACCTTAGAGCACCATCAAACGGGAAGAATTATCATTTTTTTATATATATAAACATGATTTGTGGTTAGTTGTCGGTGATTGAGAAGGAATGCCAATGATAGGGTTGGCTTTGGTAGTGTTTGGCTATCGAAGAGATATTTTATATTAAGGATATTTATAAATATTATTAATGATATGTATGAGATATTTATCATTTATTGATACTATCGAAAAGAAATTATTATTTATCTTCTTCTCCTTACAAAACGACAAGACGTATAGGCTATATATATACCCTGCGAATCTCTTTAAATATCACATTTGAAATCTCCATTCTCTACTACATATATATTTTCAGAACATCTCTCTTTAAAATATCATCGCACTCTCTCTTTAAAAAGATACTTATTTAACCATTGCATAATTTACTTACTCAGTCTTCCTAGTGCAATTGCATAATTTACCTTAGATGAGATTGGCATGGTCTCCATAGTACAATTGCATAACTCTTCAATGATGGGATTAACATGGCATCACTCTAAAGAAATGGACCCTTAACCTTCCAATGATGGAATTGACTTAGTCTTTATAGTGTGATTGCATAATTTACCTTGCAAGGAATTGGCTCAATCTTTTTAGTGCAATTACACAAATCTTCAATGATGGGATTGCCATGACATCACTCAAGGAAAATGGCCCTAGAACCTCCCAAGAATGGGATTGACTTAGTCTTTATGATGTGATTACAAGCCTCACCTTGGAAGGATTGGCACGACCTCCTTAAAGCAATAGCCCTAAACTCTTCAAAGGATTTGATTTGGTCTCCTTAGTGCAACAACATCAATCTTCATGTAATGGCTAGAGGCATCCCACCAACTTGTTTGAGAGATTCATTGACAGATAAGGATATACTTGCAACTTAGATTTTCTCTTGGTTCAAGACATAGGGCGAATCCTACTGAATCTTATTAAGGTTAAGCAAAGTTCAAAGTTCAATTCTTGCCAAAGATTGACACTTTAAATATTTTTTTAAGTATGGGCGTAGGACCCATACAGATTATCTAGAGGATTCCCTCCTAAATATTATTCTAATTATGGACGTTAGACCAATGTAGACTACACAAGTCAACATAAATGAACTATAAAAATGAAGTTCATAGAGTGAAAAGCATTATATAAGGATAAACCCCACAAGATCGGGGTTGTTTATATAACAATGGGGAGATAGGGGGCTACGGCTTAGACATTCGGGCCAAGCTCTTCAACTAGATATTACCCACATCGGGTAGCTGCAACTATAGTTATTAAACCTGGACTGGCTCAGCGAGTTGACCCGGGACCCGATCACCTAGTGGCTAGACCGGTCCAGGTAAGGCAAAATACCAGGATAAGCAAAAACCTGGCAAAACCCGTCGGGTTGACCCGTGACCCGGATGATCCAGCAAAACCCGATTGAGACCTTTTTTTTTCAACATGTTATACTTAGATGTATAAAGAAACAAGGAATAAAAAAGATGTATATTTTGCAACATGGCATTGTAATACCCTATGGCCATCCCATTGACGTTGCACTCGGTTTGAGGCTGATACCAATGCAACACGTGTTTTCTCCTCATCCAAACTTAGACGAGGCCTATTATTCACATTAGAGGGAGGTACCTTACAATAATAGGAGCAACCTCAGATCTATTGTATCCCATCTCTAGGGTTGACTAGCCTAGTATATCTAATTATCAGCCATATTCCCTCCATTTCTTGACATACACATGTTTGCCATGTAAAGTTCCCTTTATGGCTTATGTGGATCTGATGAAAAAGGTAAAAAAATCAATGCATTCCATTGCCACCACTAGTGTCAGCGACTAAATGATAACAAGTCTAAAAGAAATTGACTATAGGCTTAATTTTAACAAACTTAACAAACTTATTAAAAGTGGATAAGATTATTCATCCGTTAGGGTGCAACTGGACCTAACTTGTAATATCTAAAAACTTTCTTCATAAATTCTTATAGAGGGAAAGAATACCCCCATCGTATACATACAAAAGGGAGCTATAATTTCAAATTGATCTTGGGTAGAGCCCATAGTTAGTTGGCTTATATGCTCGATCCTGACAGGCACTTGAGTTATGTACTCTCTTAGCTGTCGACTATTAACAAAAATCATACCCTCCATAACTAGCATGTTAGGGGCATCATCTTTAGGGGCCTAAGACAACCTTTCTCTCCCATGAGGTTCCCTAGAAATAACAGGAGAAGAGCTTCTCTGACAGGGAAAACTACTTTCTCCCTTACTAGAGATTGATGTCAAAGTTCCACCCCCTAGTTATGGAGCTCAGTCTGATAAACCCATATACCCTGCTACTTCCTTTAGTTCAGGTTAGAACCTGAACTCCTTGTCGGAGGTAGCAATATCCCTATTCTTAGGGTAAGATCTAGCTCCTTCTGGGTCTATTTTTCTGTTCGAGGAGAAAAGGATGAAGAAAGAAGCTTTTGGTGGGAAATACCTACAAAGATATTTTCTTCTCAGATTAGGGCAAAAATAGCTCGAGAATTCTTCAACAAAACTATTTTTCAGAAGTTATAGAGAGTAAAAGTAAAATAAAATATGGAAGCAAGAACGATTAAGGTTATAAGGGAAATAACTTCTAACCTTATTGTTGGATGAATGACTTTTCATGTCATCTTAGATGTTCAGAAATCTATTCAATTACTGCATTGAAGGCACACCACCATTTTGTTTTCTAAAAAACACCTCTTTTAAAGACAGACCACTTGGATAGAAAGAATTTCAACAGTTCTACATGGGATAAATAAATCTCATGGGAAATGTAAAAAGTCTTTCATTTATGGGACAAACAACTCTCAGGTAAAATGACTGTCATTAAAGCTGATAACTTTTCAAATCTTTATGTATTTAATACACAAGGATTTAGGGAGCTACTAATGGATGAACATGTTTTATATATATTATTTTTGCCCAGTCTTTGTTTAAAAGAGCCAAAGACAGGATGATAAAATAATATCTTTGGCTCAGTTGCGTACCAAGCCTAAATGCATGTAGGTTGATGAGTTGCAAGACTCGATATTCTTGGGCTCAACAATATGTCAAGCCTAAATAGATATAGAACTAACAATCTTTCTAAGCTCTATATTGGGCCACAAGATTTTATTTGTTTATTCTTATGACCCTTAAAATGTTAAGGTCAATGATACTTATCTCTTAGTATAAAAATCTTCTAAGGACCTACCTCATTCTCTTTAATATTAATGATGTGTAATTGATATTTATCCCTTATTGATGCTATTAGAATGAAATTATTGTTCAACCCTTTTTCTTTACAAAAAGATAAGACTTATGATTTATTTATACTTCACGAATCCTTTAACATTAGGTTTAGAATCTATATTCTCTACCGCATACATATTTTCAGAGCATTTCTCTTTAAAATATTATTGCGCTTTCTCTCTAAAAAGATATTTACTTAAGCATCTGAAAGTTCTCAAATCTATCAAAAGAGACCTTTTACAGGGACCAACCATCAACCACCTTAACTTACCAGCAACCACCCACCACCCACCTTAGCTAAGGAAAATTGATTAAATTGCTAGAACCAATAAATTAAATGATTATCTAATATATAAATCTTACTCCTAAACTACTTAGATATTCAGAGACATCATCGAAAGTCTTTAGGAAACAAATAGCAATTATTTGTCCCTAGAGCATAGGCTTTATAGCTTTTGGATTTTTCAAAAGGAAAACATTTGAGAAAATCAAAGCAATCGTTACTACATGCATGAATGATAGTCCCAAAATAATTTTACCTTGTGCTACAGCAGTACCAAGCTTTCTAGTCAATGGTAATTCCAGGGATTGAGTGTACATGATATATGGAGTAGGCTTTTCTAAAGCGTAGAAGGTTTTCAATATACCAAATTGATGTCATGTTAAAAATTTGCTTCCTAAATTATATGATGAAATAATAGAATTCTAAAGGTGATTTTTTTTTAATGTATTACTCATATATTGTTTTTAAAGAATTATTTATTCTCTACAAATATGTTGACCAAAGGTTATTTAAATAAAAACTTAGAGACTAGTGATAGGTTCATGATATTGATTTCCAAAATTATAGGAATAGCCAGTGAAATTCAAAAGCCAATTTATTTTAAATTCATCTTATATATGTTCAATATTCACCCCTCTCTCTTTCTCTTCCAGGATAATTCATTTGTTATTTTAATGGAAAATTACTTTAGTATTGAAGGAACAAAATAATAGAAAAAAGAAAAAAAATAGGTGAAACATCTAAGTTTAATTTGCTTTTTTTTTTTTGAGAAATTACACTTTACATATTATTTTTAATATAGTTGAAAATATTTTATATACTGAATCAATAACAGGAGCACACGAACTCAATCAAGTGTTCTGGACCAATTAGCCAAAACTACTTTCGGCCAATTAAGCGTAGGAGGTGTTCTTTATAGTAATTTCGTATATCAACTGTTCATAGGCCATTCTTCCCACCAGTAAAATAGCCCAAACCGAACACACGTATATTTCAAAACGAAAACTATTAACCCTTTTGTTTAGGGTTTCGAGCTGTTGATTGGCAGCAATGGCACCAGCCAAAGGTATGATTTTATCCCATTTCAGTATTCTTACATAATCTTGACTGGTTCTTTAGTCTCACTTTTTGAACGTTCAATTTTTTTTGTCGTTTGTTTCACGTTTTGGTTTAGTGACTTTGTAATCTTGGTTTAATTACCCAAAAAGAAAATATGAAGTGAAGGATTAGAAGAAAAATGGATGGACATGATTTCATGTTGTTTGATAGAAACGACGGAGAAAATGAGCAATGTGGTTCTGCTAAGTTAGTTGTCTAGAAGAAATGAAGCTTCTCTGTTATTGTTTTTTCTTTTGTTGGGGAGAGAAATCTAAGCCTTGGAATGAGTTTATTGTGCTTTCAATGGGCACTTCTTATTTTATTTTTTTTTCTGATGGAACCATTGAAGGAGAGCAAAGTTAGGGTATCGCTGCCGTGCCTATCTATGAATGGCATCCTTGGGTTCACTGTTTTTGCAATTTTTTTAGAAACAGGCGTCATTATTATCCACGAAGAATCTATTGCATGATGTTTTTTATTTCCCTCCTTGCTTCATGGCAATCATGATTAGCTCTGCTTAATGGATCTGTATCCTAGCCTAGTAGGATTATTATGATTCAACGGATGTATTGAAAAGAGCAGTTGGGAGTAATGCTAGTTGGGATTTTCATAGTTTGTGTGTTTTGCTCATGATTGTTACTTTTCTTCACCATTTGTGCGCATGCTATGTGTGCCACAGACAGTTTGAAACAGGCTGACCCAAAGGCACAGGCTGTGAAGGCTGCAAGAGCAGTAAAGTCAGGTCCAACCTTCAAGAAGACCAAGAAGATCAGAACTAAAGTTACATTTCATCGACCTAGGACATTGAAGAAGGAGAGGAATCCTAAGTATCCTCGCATTAGTGCTACACGAAGGAACAAGCTTGATCATTATCAGATTTTGAAATATCCTCTCACAACTGAGTCTGCAATGAAAAAGATTGAAGACAACAACACCCTGGTATTATAGTTGATTTGCGTGCTAACAAAAAGAAAATCAAGGATGCTGTCAAGAAGATGTATGACATTCAGACTAAGAAAGTGAATACCCTGATCAGGTACCCCTGCCTTTCATTCTTATCTTTTGTTTTCTTTTTATTATTTTTTTCTCGAGAAAATACAATGCTTTTCTTTCAGCAGTGGTTGATTGATTGACTACTTTGACTTGCATGCAGATTGTGTTTGCCAATAATTGCTTATTTGTTTTTCTGATTTTTATTTTTTTATGGATGAACATGTCTTTACCTAATATTGTTACCCCAACCAAACACACGTTCATCAGAAACTTAGTTTCTATTGATTTCTTGTAGAAATATTTATCCTCAATATTTGGCATCTTGTCTGATCCGACCATATAAAGATATTGACTATCACCATAAGAAATTTAGAATATGTTGATAAGATGGCTGTTTTTTCTCCTGTAATTAAGAACACACTGATTAGAAGTAGTTTGTTATATTTGGCAAATTGATTGAATTTTTATCTGTCATGGAAAAAAACAACACTCTTTTATGCATGTAAATCCATGTGACTTGTTGCATGTGATTTTTTCTTGTTCATCCTCTTCCCTTTGGCAAATGTTTAGTCCCTTCACTGAGTTCTCAATGATTCTGTTCCAGGCCTGATGGTACCAAGAAGGCATATGTTAGGTTGACACCAGACTATGATGCCTTGGATGTGGCAAACAAGATTGGAATCATTTAAGTGCTTGCCTTCTGCTTCCTAAGTTATTTTTTTGCTTTTGTATTCCAGAGTAAGGCAGTTTTGTTGTGACATTACGGAGGGAGATCTGCAAAATTAGTTTAAAGTTGTGAACCTGTGCAACTCATGGTTTTGACTGGCATTGGGATCCAGCGACCTTGTAGGCTTGAAGTTTGATTCATCGATTTTGAACTATGCATTCAACGAGTTATTATACTTTCAGATATTAGATCATTTCAATGTCTAGTTTATATAACTGATTGTGTGATCGGGATTCTCATTCAGGTATAGCCTCCAAGTTAATTATAGGAGGCAGGATTGTTTCATCGGCTGGTATCCAATTAGGTGGTTGTCATATTGCAACGCCAGAGTATATGTTTGTGACCCAATATTTTCCAAAGCTGTTAGCTTGAATCAACCTATACATAATAAAGTCACTGATCCTGGTAAATGTAGCAAAATTTGTAATGCCTTGGCTTGTTTTAGATGTCGATGAAACAAGTTTAAAGGAAGAAACAGGGAAGGAAGGATTTAGAAAGAGAAGTGGAAAGACTAGTCAGCACTTGGGTTGGGCGGTAACATGTCTTGAATCAAATTCTTGATGGTTTAAAATTGAAGATAGCTCAGCCAGTTTTTGTTCCATTTTTCGCATAATTTGAAAGCTTAAACGCAGTCTGTCGACCTTGTATATTTACGAACCTGTGGAAATGACTGGGTGGGTTTGTTTACCTACTAGGTTTCTTTGCCAATTCCTTCCAGAAAAAAAAATAAGTTTCTGTTGATTTTGTCCCCTATTTTTTTCAATCTTTTCCCTCGCGCAATTTCAATTTTGTATTACGTTTTTCTTCTGAAACATGATCGTCTTATGTAGTTCAAGGCAACTGCAACGGATATCTGCTTTCACTATAGCGTTGACAGGAATAACAATCTCCCCATTTCTGTAGTCAAAATCCATCAACCAAGAAAAGAATGGCAATGTATACACACGTTTTGCAATTTTCTGTTAGTGTACATTGTTAGTAATTGCTAGTGGCGGGATGATATCTAGAGGAGGAGAACAATGAATTGTAGGACAACATTTGACAGGTTTCAGTCGGAATATTCTGTCCAAATATTCTGGTAGCGCACAATGGTGTGACCTAATGTATTCGACTTTTGTATTTTTCAGGATATTCTTACCAAGACGATCATTGGTCGTAGTACTAAAAAAAAAAGACTAATACGTGGATGATTTGTAAACTGGCATAGCAAATAGTATGCAAAGCTCATCACACATCTAACATAAGCAAATTTGGTGATTGTTATCTTACGTTCAGAATAATCAACCTCTTACCTTTCATCTCTAAATAGACCAATCAAAAGGTTTCTAGTAACCTTAGTATTACTACTAGATAATGACTCTAGTCTTTAGTTTTTGCTCTCAAGGCTCGTCGCTTGTGACAAAATAGTGGTTAATAACAAAATTGTAAGGTAGTTTGGCCTGGTCCTTAACTTATTCCCAGTAACTGACAATATCATCTGCGATGATCTTTGCTGGCATTTGGATCACATGTCCTCTGCAAGATGGGAAGAATCTTCTAAGTTTGCTTCCGTTCGATGCCCATCTGGAGAATATACCTAAAAGTATATTCATTTGACGCTTCACACTCGATGAATAATTAGACAGTCAACTTCATTGACGCTTCACAGCTCCTTCGCAGGCCAGAACGACTGCAGATAGTCAAGCAAAGACTAATCTATATTTCATCGATAATATACCTAAAAGTTGAACTAAACATTTCAATGTGGCTAGGATCTCAGTATTTGCTGGAAATATGCAGAGTGATGGCAAAATAATCCTATACCTTACATTAATACGAGGTCCTCTAAGATTGTGCAAGTTCAAGGTTGTGTTTCCTGGCATCCATTCGTAGCTACTGCTTCAGTTACTGCAACTATGTCAGTAACACGTCTAAGCTAGTGAAAGTAGCAAGCCATCTTTCTACTGTGGACATTTCAGGTAGCAGCAGTTTTGGTTACAGTGTAAAGCTATGCTGTTGTATAATTGAGGCAACCAATCTGCAGCTTATGAATATTTCATTCCGAATGATCCCCTTATCCGCGAAGGGCAGGGGACGTTTAGCCAATGCTTCAGGGATAACAAATACTGCTTGTTCTGAATGAAATTGTTTTGACACCCTCTTCTATCACGAAAACTTGATGTCTGTTAACTCTTTAAGCCTTTTCCGAATTCGCATATGCTAGTGGACCTCAAAACTCAAAGATAATATGACTTGCCAACAAGGAACCAGAAATGGAACCTTTCATGTACAAGGAAAATAAATTAACCAACCAGGCTAACTATTTGTGTCATTCAAACTCTGAAAACAATACATCTTATATACACCCTCAACCACTGAAATTTGATTTTACAAGAAGAAAAAAACTTATTAGACTCTCATTGAGATCTTTGCCGCTTTCTAGCTGGGATTTGATGGATAGCACCGGGATTTAACAAACGTCCATTGCCTATACCTGAACCAGCACCAGGAGCAAAATCTAACATGGAAGCTGAACACATCTGAGAAGATCCTCGAGACATTTCAATATATGATGGTGAAGCCAATGGTTGTTGAGCTAGACAGCTTGAATTGGCAGTGAGGTTTGGAGTTTCACAACTAATAGAAACAGGTGGAATATTGAACGGCTGCAGTGGAGGTGGATTTCTCCACCGCGGAAGCGGACCTGCAAGAAGAAGTGTTTGAAGAAGAGGACCTGTATCCATCACAGCCTGCAACAGTTTTCCCTTTTGAGGTAGGACTCTTCCTTTGACAAATTTAGCAATTACATCATCGGCCGGATCAATCTCGGCCATTGCTGGAGCCACTAAACCTGTTGGTATAGAGCCATTATAATCCTGAACCAAGGTCTTGTCCACAAACCCCATGTGACATGAGTCTGCCATGTTAATGCTTGAGAAATCTGGTGAAGTAACTGCATCGAGTAAGGAATCCACAGGGGAGGAGCCATGTGATTGGTGATTATATGTATCAGATAGACTGTTAGATTCAGTTATACTGGAGTTCGCTTTAGCAGGCATTACAAGGGGGCTTTCAGGCTGTGCTAGAGGAAGAATGGGCGGTAATTCAGGAGTACTAGAGAGCATAAGTTTGTTAACTAGTTTTTGCAGTTGACCTTTGGCCTCATCTCTTTCTTGGTAAGCTATCTTTAGGAGATTGATTAAATGATTGACATCCTCCTTGTGCTTTCTCATTTCTTCATTTGCTTCAACTTTCAGTGACCCCAATTCAATGGTGGTGTACACAAGCTTCTGCTTCAATTCATCAAAGCTCTGTCAATTGAATCCAATTCAAATCAATTAGTTTTGTTGTGCGCACAAGAATTAAACAAAATATGGCCTGGCAACTTCAAACACACAGACTTTAATACCATACAATATTTTCATTAGTAAAAGGTGCAGGGCAACAGAAAAAGGTTTATGCTTCGGTCTCAGAGATCAGCATCAATACATTGAGCTTCCAATAGGACAGAAATCTACACCAAACATGCTAACGTAAAAATCACAGAATCCAATTTGGCAGGGACAGAAATTCCAAATGAATCCAATTGATGAACAAGAATTTCAATGGTAGGGGAAACAGTATAATCTCAATTTGGACCCGTGCGGATCACAAGCCCTCCAAGTCAAATGACGTGAATCTTTCGAACTCGAAAGGTTAAACTAATGAGAGAAAGAGAGCACCAGCACAACCAATCTCTTAAAAGACGTCGGTCCCCATAACTTGTGCTATGAAATATCGCAAGTTTACATCAATACAGACAAGCCTCGACTCTTAAGTTTCAATAAGCAAACAAAAAGGAAGGGGAAAAAAATAGCACAAAACAAGGACCACTTTTTTTTCTTTTTTTTTTACCAAACCAAACCAAAAAACACTAGGAGCATATCATAGGAGAATCAAAACCAAAAAGGCAATGCCATCAAATTAAGGCTACTCATTCAAGCAAAAAATTACAATGCATTTGTAAGAGAATAACAAACGTTAACAACATCCAGAACATCTACCAAGAAGGCTTTAAAACAGCAATAAATCATACCAACAAGGCAGAGTCACGAAAAACGTTTTGAGCTTTATAATGGAACTGATGATAATGAGTAGGGAAATGAATTTCTGTTGACACTTTAGACCCCATAAATAAAATACATTGAATATCACAACTGTTCATGATAAACAAAACAGAACAACAAAAGGCTTAAATGCCAGACCAAACAAGACCCAGAAGAGGAAACAAAGAGAGGAAAGAATTTATCAAAAGAGTAGAAAGAACCCACCTCTTGATAATCCCAAACAGAACCCAATTCCTCCATTTTTTTTTTCTTTCTCAAGTCCTGAGAGAGGAAGAAACCAAAAGGAGAAAGGGAAACTCAAGGTAGGGGGGGTTCAACAAAAGTGACTCGCGACTCATTTATAGAACAATGAGGCACGCATGAAGACAAAAGAATGGGATGGCTTTCTCATAAACTTGCAGAAAATCCAATCCACATCAAAGAAATTTATTTTTTTTCCAATTGATGACAGAAAAAACAAATCTTCCAACTAGAGAGAACAGATTCCACCTTCAGCTTTTGCACTATATGTAATATTAAATTTATTTTAAAACTCACCCCTCTTTCAGGACCTCTGTCTCTCACTTAAAATAATACTGTCTTTTTCTCGTCTCTCTGTATGTATTTACATGGTCAATGAATTGTAAATCCTGTTAGATTTTGTATTTCTATAAAGGCTGTTTTCCTAAAATGTTCTTTTACGCGGTTTCGTATGGGAAGTTTTCCTTACGTACCCTTTCCTTTTTTTCTTTCTTTTTTTTTAAAAAAAAAGAAAAGAAAAGTGAGTTTCCCTCCGACGGCTCTTTGGGTCCATGAATTATGGTTTCTCCATGTTTCATGGTGGAAACAACCACTCATCAGCCCCGTCATTTTGCCAAATATACTACTAATCATAACTCGAAAACCTCAAGACGTAAATCATTTATCTAAATAATAATTGATTTGAAAATATCAAATAAAAAAAATATTATATAAAAAAAATCAAACAACTATTTCTTAGAGACTTTGCTTTAGCACGTTGTAAAGGAAGATTTTGAACTCAAAGACTGTTCGCAGAAATGAGCAACATGGGTTCCAGTTATGGACTTAATTTCTTATTCATGTGCTTTTATTTATTTATTTGGTGCTTATCATCAGTTAATCTGGGGAGGAGGAGAAGAAGGAGAAGAAGAAGAAGAAGAAGAAGAAGTTCGACTAATTAATGGGTTACTTCCCTAATATTTTGTTCCATAGATGAAATAATTAAATTAAATTTCAGTTTTATACAAATCAGTTCGAGAATATTAACTAACTAATTACAACATAATAAAAAATTAAAAATTACTTCCTAAATATTATGAAAGATGAATCCTGGTATATATCCACGTCCACTTCTTAACACTTGAAAAATGAGTTTTTAAACCTTCGCCCTGTGAAATAGGTGGTTTACCCTCGGCATGCACGCAGGAGGAGATGTGGAATTCTTGGAGTCATGATGGCAGGCAGGGCTAGATTTTATTCCTGTGCGTAATCCTGCAAGCTTTTAAGGGTGTTATTGTAGAATTTCTACTACATAAGACAAATTATCAACGATTCGTAGTGGTCAGTTGATCATCGGATGAAAGATTTAGTTAAAATCGACCAATATATACATACTTGCTCGGATTTGACCAGTTAATGGGAAGTGTTTACTGATCGATTAAATGTTGTCAGCATAGAACTAATTAAATAAAAGTCTTACAAAAACATCGGAGAAAATTATGTATATGATAGATTTGCTTTTCCTTAATGTGAAACCGGTCGATGCTTCAACCTAGTTTGATGGATTCTCATACAATAGAAGTCGAGATTGTCATTGGCATCATTTTTATTTTTATTTTATTTTATTTTATTTTATTTTTTCCATTATTATTTTCGAATGGAAACGCCGAGGGTTACTAGCTCCTTGTCTTTTATGAAACATTCAGGGAACACATGCAACGTGAGGCATGTATCGAGGTTCTTATCCGGACCAAAAGTTTTTTTATTTATTTTCGAGGGAATCTAAAGCGGAAGGTCTAGCTAAATTTAACGGGAGCGCTAAGGGTATTTTTTTTTTTAATGTAAATCTCGTATTTAAAAGTTAATTAGATTTTAATTAATCTGGTCGAACTTGGTTTATTAAAAAATAAATTTTTTAAAAATAATATATTTTCTTTAAAAAAACAAGCGTAAAATCACTTTAACCAACCACTATTTATCCCTGATAAAGGTGTGTTAAGCATATAGACACTTTCTCCTGTATTATCTTCCTAGGGGCTACCCTAGATTTCCCTGTGAACTGCCCAAGAAAACTGAAATCACCCATATAATAGTTGACTTATAATCTATTCTTTCATTATTCTAATTTGTAGCTTTTAACACACTTACGCTGTGTGTGTGTGTGTGTTTATATATATATATATATATATATATATATATATATATATATATATATATATATATATATATGTTCTTCATGACCGTCTACTTTGCTAGCTAGGTAGGGGCTACTGCCATCAACTAATTGGATTGCTATGAAGATTAACCAGGTAAATACAATATATACATCTCAATTGAATTCTTAAAAAAAAAAAAAAAAATATTTCTCGATTGAGTCTCCTGAAGTATTCATGATCTTCTCTCAATAATTACCACCCTCGATAGAAAACATCAAAGTATTTCATAATGAAGAAATTAATTGCATGGCAATTAGGTCCAAACAAAAACTATTTATTTATTTCTGCATTTAAAAAAATAAAAGATTGTGTCTAATAACCAATCTGATGAAACCTCGTTGTGACAGAGACAATGAACATGGATGAAGTATTGATCTTGACAATGAGGAATTTTCTTTCTTTATCCCCGACAAGCAAGCGGCTTCGACACTCTTCACATTTTTTTAATTTCCTCTGAATTTACCTTTATTTTATTCTTGAAGAACAATAGCATAACTCTTATTGCAATATGTGCAAACACCCATATATACTACTTCATCCTAAATCGTTAGATTAACCATAAATTAAAGATGCCATATCCACAATAAATAAATTATCCATCGTTACTCAAACAAGCTGGTGGGGCCAAGTATTGTTTATTATTATTATTATTATTATTATTATTATTAATATGAGTGTCCGAGTCAGTTTACGTGCATCTCGACTAATCCCACGAGTCCTAAAATTAATAACTATGTAAGTTTTCAGTGGTCATCGAGAAGTCAAGTATTCTTGTAAAATGCAACCGTGGGCAATAATAATTGGATCATATTGTTCTCATAAACATTAAATTAACTTCTTAATCATATATAAGTTTATGGAATTCCTTAGGTAGGACCAGACAAAGCTCCTGGATATATATTAATAGCCCGTTTACGACAAAATTGCAAAAAAATAAAATAATAATTTCTATTATTAATGCATTGTATCTAGCCGCTAGTACTTTGTGCATGTGTGCTTTTATTCTTTAATTGTTGCTTATTCACTTGGTTATATACACCTGACCATAAATCTGGATTTTTTCGGAATTAATTAATTGTGATATTAAAAAACTTGTTCAGTAAGAAATCGAGAAGGTTACCGTACCACTCAATCAAGAAATTACATGACTAATTAATTAATTTAATCAGATTGAGGACAAAAATGGGTTATTCTATTAATTATTACCAAAAAAGCAGGATATTCTATAGCGTCTACGTACGTGCAATTCACTGTGCATAAGATTCAGTGCACTGATTTTCTTTTTAATATTTTCCTAATTTGGTGATTGGAGTTTTTTTTTAATTTATTCCTTAATATTGTGTTGGCTTTGAATTTGGGTTCATGATTTACTTTGATTTTTTTTTTCATTAGAATATTGAAATGTAAAAAGAAACCATTCCAATATCGATTGATTCTTGATTTTACAGCAAGAAAAAATTCATGTTATTGTTAATTTGCAAGAAAAAACTGAGCCTTCAATTTAATCAAAATGAGAGAATACAATGTTTTTCTCTCGTGGTTTTTTTTTGAAACGTATCCTTTTAACATCTTCAGCCTAAAGAATTTGGTAAAAGTTATTTTTGGTCATTTTAGTTAGAAGGTTTAACATTTTGGTTTATTTGAGAGAGGATATATGAGCCATCGAAAACAACAAAAAAAAAAGAAAAAATTATTAGTTGAACACATTTTAGACATGAAAAATGTCGTTTTGACATTAATAAATTTTATTTGACGAAAGAAATATTATTAATGAGGTGTTTTTCACCTTTTATTTTGTTGAAAAAAAATATATCAAGGTTGAAAAAGGATTTTTTTTCTCAGTTTAATTTTGTATTTTAAAAAATATTAAAGGTTGTTTTGAGATGATGTATTAGTTAATTGATATTATAAGAATGTTTCTTATGTGTTTATAAGTGAAAATAGATTAAAATATAATTTTTTAGGTAAAAGAACTCCAATTCATTTTTTAGCACATCTTATATGGTTGGAAATTAAGCAAACAGATAACATGTTTTCTACTTTTGTTTTTGTTATATTTGTTTCTAATTTTAGCAGGTGTTGTTTTTTTAGCCATACATTATATTTTTTCTTTAATTTTATTGAATTTTGTTTTATGTGTTTCTATTTTTATTGTCATTTGAATAAGTAAGAAATTGGTTTAAAAAATTATTAAATACAATCAGATTCATAACCTATATTATGAGATAAGTTATGACCTAAATCTATTTCTTAATTTTTTAGTATAGGTTTTAGTTAGCATACATTTTTTATATATATTTATTGGCCTCTATAATTCATAATTTATTTAATTAAATATATACAACAACTTTTTAATTTATAATTAAACTTTTTATATAAAAAAACACATGAAAAATGCTATAATATTTATTTTTTTGTGTAAAAAATCTTCTTCTTTTTTATCCTAGATCGCACGAAGCTGTGGGCCAACTTACTAGTAGTTTCATAAATTAACCGAGTTATTTGGTTGATTATACATGATCTATTTTTCTGTGATTATAAAATAATCAAAAAGACAAACGGAAGAGACTCGAGAGGGCACCGTAGTCGGCGCCAAATGTTCGTCCACAAACACAACCTATAAAGTAAATGTTAGTAGCCACGTTATACAGCCTCAGATAGGGGTATTACAGTAATTGTACAAGATTAACTTTGAAGATTGGTCCAAAAAAAGTGGAGACCAGTTGCCCTTTTACCTTCCTTTAGCTTCCTAACGGATAACGACTTTACCTGTCGACAAATCATGTGAAATCGTGAGGAATTTAATTAAAAAAAGAAATAGAGAGCATAAAAATTGGCGTCGATATTTTATTTTATTTTAACGGTGAAGGTGTTTTTTATAGCTTAATATATTTATTATTAAACCTGATCTGGTCTATCTTATCTTGATGCATTAATACAAGACAGAAGAAACTTAGGTTTTAATATGAAGTTGGTTTAAGAAAAATTAGATGATAATTTATCTGATTGAATTTAAATAATGAATTAATTTATAATTTGATCAATCTTGTCAAAATACGATTTAACTTTTACTAATTAATTTTTTTATAATATTATTATTTTAATTTTTTTAAAAATAAAAATAATATTATTTTGATTAAACTATAATAATTAATTTAACTTATTAAATGAGTCATAACTTAAACGAGTTTAATAAATATTAAATTTCACGTTATAAAAGTTGCTGTTTATAGGTAAATCTTAATATTTTTTATATAAATGAATTTGCAATTATTATTCTATTTAAACCATTTTATTTAAATTCACAACATTATATCGATGCTAGTATTTTTTGATTGATCACATTTCCTCTCAAAATCTCTTAGAATCGGGCTTCCTACTACGCTTTTAAGAGAGGATCCATCATGCTCCAAGCACTTTATGCTCGCTTAAGTGCCACCGAAAAGTCATAAACACTAAATAATTAAAACCTATAATCGTAGTTAATAGAGGCAACGTCTCTATCCCAGAGTGGGGCCAATGAGAACTCATCTCGAGCCAATAAGATTGTTCCCGAGCCCCCTTTGCACATGGCCGATTAGACTCCTTAAGCCACGAACGTGCGATGCGTACCCCTCACTGCACGACACTTGGCCTGAGGACCGTCGGCGCTGGCACATGACAAAGCACTTGACTTTACAAGGTCGCACGTGACCCAGGAGGCTTAACACCAAAGCTGACTCGGTGACTCAAGAAAAAAAACCACAAGAAACTTGCTGGGTCGTGTGTTTTTCGGTGTAGAGATCCAGTCTTCGAAGAGGAAAGCAGTCTACAAACGGCATTTGCCGTAGTGGGGAACAATGAGTGTGATTTTGCTTGCTAGCTAGGAAATGGATGTCATAAATCTTGTATCATGGGTCGTGGCGGCTTCTAGTTTGGTTACTCAGTGTTCATTCAAGATCGATATGGTTTGTTCTAGAGATTTTTTTTTGTGGGACAACACATGAATTATGATGGATGATGTGGTGCTGTTAATGGCATTTAAGCGTCTTAATTTGTAGAGATTAGCAGAGACTACAAGGTTTGAGTTTTACTCTTGTGCTTTTCAGAAGGAAAAAACAAGTACTAAAGCACAGAAAAACAGTCATTCTCCTAGTTGATCGGTGGTATTTAAGAAGGGAAGATACACTAATTTAGAAATAAAGGAATCATCATACAACTTCAAACATATTTCATGCACGGTAGCAAGTACAGAAGCATAGAAAATATATTGAAATAGTATTAAAACTCCAAAAAAACTCTAAAACCCATATAAAACAAAACTGGTTCAAACAAAACTTTCAAATCTAATTTTAAAGGATTCAACGATTTGATAAACAACAAAGTGATATTCAATAGAAAAACAATACTTAAAATTTTCTTTAAAAATTTGAGTTTGATCTAACGAATAAATATTTTAAATCGCTATCCTGATTTGATGCATCTAAATCTTTTTTAGATATAAATTTTTATCATTGCTTAATGAAAATATTTTAAGTTTTCGGTTCAACAAACAATAAAATATACGTGTGAATAAAAAAGATGCAAGTTGTATCCCTCATGGACGTTATGATCAAAGGCAAGGGCAAAGCTACCTTATGGAGGGGGGGCAATTGCATGCCTCTTTGAATTTTTGAATTTCCCTTCTAATCCTTGTACTTCTCCATCTTTTCATATAGGTCAAACTAAAAATGCATGAATTTCCCCTCATATTTTTCTTTTTTCTTGCATATGAAAAGATTTGCCCCCTCAAAGCATATATATATATATATATATATATACAGCCAATTTTTAATTAGCAATAGCATTGAATTGATAATTCTCTTCTTCATCTGGCTTTTTTCATCTAATTTATTAAATAACTTTTAAGACAAGGAAATGAAAGGCAGCCCATACACATACATGTTTCTTAATTTCCATATTCAATTCCAAGATGAATTGGAATGTGGAATAAATCTTAGCATGTCATGATGCTCTGGAAAATAAGGGCATCCAGCCAATTATGCAAAACGCGAACTTCTTCTTTGGTTATGACTTTCTAGTTCGGTAGTTGCTATCAACTTGAAGAAGTTTTCGTAGTCTTGCACCCACCAACTTGCCTTGGTGGGTTATGGAAATGAGAATGAGAAGGCATCTTCGAGTTCATCCCTGCCTCCTGATCGCAATCACCGCAAGCCCAAAATGCAAGATATGTGGTTCAGCATAACATATATAACCAGTTAATTTCCATTGTTGTTTCTATCATTCCAATGGTGAAGGTTGGGATAATTCATATTCTTATATAATAAAGATAGTCCTAATTAATAGGACAAATCGAGTCAATAAAATCTTGCAGCAGTGTTTTCATGCTGGAAAAAGATGAACTGAAATGATAATTCTTTTGTTAAGATGCTTGATGCATCTTTACATGGTATAAAAATCAGTTTTTATACCGTTCAAAGTTGTTGTACTGGAGAAAAATTTAGTCTCCTCATAAAGAATAGTACAACCTCGTATAATTCTCTGTACAAGAGTTGTTATTTATAAAATGATTATGTTGTTATTCATATAAAATCATTTTTTTTAAAGAATCAAAATGAAAAAAGAAAATCAACAAGTTTTTAGCGAGTTTTACCCGGGTCATGTGTCAACTCAGGTTTTTTCTAGGTTAAGTCAGGTTAATCATTTTTTTTAAACCCAAAACTCTGTTATTGACTTATCAATTTGATTGACGAGTAGTCTCCCAACTCACGGGTTGACTGGGGATAAGCTCTGAGTCATGGGTCGGAATGGTAAACCTGAGTTTTTTTTGGTAGAAAAAGGATAAAAGTGGTTATTATCATAATTCTAAAACCCGACTTGAGGATTGACTCGGAACAAGGCTTGGGTCACGGGTCAGGTTGACAGTTGACCTGGTTCAATGTAATGATAAAAATTATTATTATCATAGTTTTAAAATCCGACTCGGGGGTCGATCTGTGACAAGGCCCGGGAGGGTTAACCTTGATTTGATTCGGGTCAATATAAAAATAAAAATGATTATTATCATAATTTTAAAACATGACTCATGGGTCGACCTATGACAAGGCTCGAGTTATGGGTCAAGAGAATTAACCTAGGTTGATTTCGGGTCAATATAAGGATAAAAATAGTTATTATCATAGTTTTAAAACCCGACTAGGGTTCAACCTGGGGCAAGACTCGTGTCAAGGGTTAGGAGAATCAACCTGGGTTGACTCGGGTTAAGATAAGGTTAAAAATAATTATTATGATAGTTTTAAAACTTGATTCGAGTGTTAACTAAGAGCAAAGTCCAAGTCAAAAGTAGGGAGGGTCAACCCGAGTTGACCTGATTTTATTTTTTAAAAAGAATTAAAATAACTTTGTTTTGATAAAAAAAAAATAATCAAAAGAGTCAATGGTTGTTTTACCCAGTTTTTGACCGAGTTGACAATTCTTTTCTTAATATTTTTTTAAATCCAGACCTTAGGTCTATTGGATACCAGGTCGACCTAGCATGCTAGTTCGAATTTTATGACTATAATTATTATAATATTAATAGTTTCAACATTCAATATAAACTAATATAAACTAAAATGAGAAAAATCATATCTAATTAATTTTTAAAATATATAAGTTTGATAGTATACTTATTAATAATAAACTAGATTTTTTTCATATTTTACATTGACCTTATATTTGAATATCTTTTTTAGGTTTCAATTTAGAAAACAATATAAATTATAATTTATACTTTAAAAATTAGATAAGACATGAGTATTATTGTCATTACAATATGTTATTCTATCTTATCCGATATCTATCAAATACAAAATAAAATAAATTATCAAGTCTAGTCTAATGCACACCAAACATAAGACAATATGATTATTTATCCAATCCAGTCCAATCCAATCTAATCATATCTAGTTCAATTTAGTCCAATTCAATCTATATTGTTGAGCTTATCAAATATTACCGAAGTGTTTAATGAATCTTTTTAATGGTGATATATATGTTAAAATCCAACATATCTCTTAAGAAAATATATAGAATGCCCCTAGTCCATATTAATGATCAAAAGTAAAAAAAAAAAAATAGAAAAATTCTATTTACAATTAATTAGAAAACAAAAAAAAAAGACTATAGAAACAAATTAGAAAAACAAAATAATACACATGTAAATTTAAAACTATTACTGGAGCAAAAAAAACTCTAAACTTAAATCTATCATTTCATTATTTTTCTAATTAGTTTTTGTTTAATTTTAGGTGTTTGATGATATCCTAAAAAATTCAAGTAGCCTAGAAGCAAGGCTTATATATTGGATAATCGATTAATCTCTTAATTCTAGCAATCTTATCCATTCTTTATAGTCAAGGTAGTTGATAACCAGTACCTGGTGCCTGGTAAGCCAGAGTGGCTGGTGGCTGGTACATGTAAAAGGTCCTCTTTGATAGTTTTTGGTACTCTCATATACTTAATTTTTTTAAAGAGAAAAAACAATGATATTTTAGAGAGAGTTGTTCTAAAAATATATGTGCAATAAAGAATGAGGATTGTGAACTTGAAGTTTAAAGAATTCGTGGGTATCATAAAGCTCACGAGTCTTGTTTTTTTATAAAAAGAAGGTGTTAGAATGTAATTTTGCCTTGATAGCATTAATAAAAAAAATATTCCTTACACAAACATTAATAGGATGGAAACATTATAGGATATTAAAAGATTTTTTATATAATATCTCTTATACAACATTAATATAAAATTTAAAAAATAGCTAAGCTTATAAAAACTGAGGTTTTTCTTTTAGACTGAGCCCATAAAGTTTTCCTCGTAATTGAGTTTATAAGAGCTGGACTCTGCTTCAAAATAGAACTTGAGTTGAGCACAGATACTTTGTCTGAAATCATGAGTTTTTTAACCTTTAAAGTATGTGTTAAATTTTAGTTCATCAGTTGTGTAAACTAAAATAAGACAGGCGAGTTAATGTCACAAAATACTGACCATGTTCCAGACATGCAGTGAGATGCCGGTAAAAAGGCAACAACATCAATTATAGTTTCATATCATGGGATTCTTCAAAGTGAATTTTAACCTCATAAAACCTAATAATGATCGCCAAAAAGATCTTACATTTTCAATCCTTAGTTGACTGGGCATACAAATAGTAGGTGTTTGCTTTGACTCAAATTGCATCAGTTAGCTTTACGGTGTAAAAGCTAGCTCAAAAGTCTCAAGTCTCAACACTTTCTTATTTTATTTTATTTTTCCCGATCTAGACTCACTTAGATGAATGCTTTAATGGTGTAGGGGAATTTGGTGGGAGAGTAGGTGGGAGACGGCAAGGAACCAAGCTAGAAGACCTTAATTGTCTCCTCCTCTTGAAATGCTTCCAAGTGATAAATATCTAGAAGACATTAGGTTAATTAGTTTTCATATTAATTTATGGAAAATAAAATATATAGCAAATAAAGCTAAGAAGTTGACCATACCTTATTAATCTCGCTCTACATTTGACCCCATTTTTTTATTATTAAAACAAACAGGAAAAATTCACTCTAAATTTTCATATAAGGCCGGCACTGTACACCTTTTAATCTCTTGCATGGTTTCAGCCCATGAAGAACTCACTGGGCTCCAATTTATGTTTTGAGGGGACAAAGGCCATGTTCGTGGAGATACTTGTCGGCCCAGTTTAGGCATAGGGAGGCCAGATTAAGAGCCCATCTTTGGCAGAGGGAGTCTATCGCGTGCTCTTGCTGCTCTGAACCCGGAATTTTGGTTCTACTTCTGGCCACTAGGCTACCAGATATTCTTCGAGGCAAGAAAAGTTTTTTTTTATTTATAAATATATTAAAATAATACTTTTTAATTTTTAAAATTTATTTTATCTCTTTACGACGATTAGCAAAGAACTAATCAAACTAATCAAATAGCCCAGCGAACGACAACAAAGCTAGAGTAAAGCAAAGTTAGAATCGTTCTTCCATCGCTAAACGTATATTTGTTGAGAAGTTGAAATAATAAGCCATAAACGTGTCCAGCACATCAAAGAAGAAAGGCCCATGTCTCAAAACAAAACAAAACACTGTCTTATTTTCCTTTTCGTTGAGTAGGGTTTCGATTTGGAGGAAAGCGATGTTCAAAGGGGTGAAGATGGCGATCAACGGTGAAAATGAGTTTAAATTGAATAGCCAAGATCAACCAGGGAAGACCCTAAAGAGAAACGAGGAACATTAACACCAAAACAACAACTTTTGAAGATAAGAAGGTGTATAAAAAACCCGAGGAGTGTAACTTTACTGGTCAGATCCTGAATTTACTCTCTAAAAATTATCAATTCGAATGTTACAAATCTTAGGGTCACTGGAGACTTACATGGTCGTTAATTTTAGGATCTCGAGAAATTAATCAAGATGCACATAAACTAACCCAAACACCCACGATTAAAAAAAAAAAAAAAGTGCATGAAGAGGAACCTAGATCGAGGAATTAAATAGAGAAATGGAAGGGATATTTTGGTATTACAAAGAAACGATGAATCAAGAAATGGGTTTAGGTTTGGTGTAAATTCGAGTAAAAAATGAGTGTAGTAAAAAGGGTGGGCTTGTTAATGGAAGAGAGTGACATGTAGTTTACAAAATTTGTAGAGGAAGTTTATGGGTGTTTTTATTTTGTAATAAACGATTATTTCGCTTATTTTTAAGCTATTTATGTGTTTATTTCTTGTGTCTAATATTCTCCTTACTTGTAGTTAATAATTTGATTTGTGTATTTGTTCTTGTAGATAGGAGAATTAAAGCTAATGCCAAAACATGTTCGTAGAGTAGTGAAAATTAGGTGTATGCTGAAATTATATATAGATAAAAGTGATTATTTTCGGTTCGGTTCTGTTTTTATAAAAAATAGCAATTAAACCAAATTTTTTTAAAAAAACCGAACCGAAACCGGTTCAAACCGACCGGTTTCATTTCGGTTCGGTTCGGTTTTTTAGAACAAAAACCGGTTCAAACCAGTTTGACTCGGTTTTTCCGGTTTAGCTCAGTTTTTTTTCTGGTTTGGCTCGGTTTTTTTCTGGTTTTTTTTGTTTGGGTTTGGTTAGGTTTTTTCGGTTTCAGGCTTATATAACCGAAACCGAACCTGTCGGTTTTTTCAAAATTCTAATCAGTTTAATCGGTTTTTTTCGCGATTCGTTTTTTTTGTTTTTTTTTTCTGATATTCTCGGTTTAATCGGTTTTTTTATTTTTTTACTCACCCTATATGCATGACATGTTTATTATTAATTATTAATTGTAAGTTGTTATTACGAAGAAGAAAAAATGGTGACAGTAAGAAGAAGAAGAAGAAGAAGAGTCCATAAATTTGAGTGAAAAAAGATGATAAAATTGATGTTTAAGGGTTTATATTTAACTATTGGTATAAGATTAAAAAAATACGAAGATGGAGGCATAGGCATAAATAGTGGTAGGAAGATGATGAAATGATATCAATGGTAGGAGGGAGTGACAAACTTGTAATATTTCTTTTACAATAAGCTCATAATAGCGAATATTGTAATATTTTAGACTTTTTTTTGTTGATTAATTTCTTGAATTTCTAACTTGGTATCTAAAGTTAAATCAAATTTATAAACATTAGTATATAAATCAAAGGATGGAGAGAGTGTTACCATGCTCAAAATTTAGGATGATTTCTCAAAAAAAAAAAAGGAAAAAGAAAAGAGGTTATTGTTGATGTGTTGCTAGATTTGTTCAAAGATGTGATTATGGGCCCATTAAGCCCAAGAAGAACATGTTGGCAGCCTAAACTTGAGCTTTAGTTCGACGGCCGACTTTGTTTCAAATAGGGCTGGGCTCGAGATTGGTATTTCTAAACCAAATAATTCGATAACCCTACCCATGGTAACCTCAATTAAATAATATAGAAATAATTTGGATTTTAATAGTATTTTCCTTTTTTTTTAATCCCTTAATTCTTTTTACTTGAATTATTTTTTTTAATTTAATCATTTTACATTGTATTAACTTGAAATTAAGTTTAATAACTTATTTTGATTTGTTTTTTATATAGTATTATGATATCAAAAAAAATATCCTGATATTAAATCAATTCTTGATTTTACAAGAAAAAAATTTATTCTCATTGCTTATAAAATATAAAAATTTGAGGGGACCACATTTGACAAGGTAGATATACATGCTTTTATTTTTAAAAACTGTTCATTGAGCGTTTATTCAAAGATTTTGGTCTATATTTATTTTTTTATTTTCTTTTTTTTTAGTTTGAAAATTTTATATTTTAATCTTTTTTTTTTTTCACATTTCAGCACCTGAGTTTGAAGGAAAAGGAGAGATTTGTCGAGAAAAAGATATGTTGGTGAGATTTTATTAATACAAAAGGGAAATTTAATGTCAATATATTCCTCTTTATAAAAAGATTATTGTTGAGATGTTCTTTAGTTTCTATTTTGCCGAAAAAACATATTGAAATTGAGAGAGATTTATCAAAAAAAGAAAAAAAGATTTGTCAAATGTGCTAACTTACCCGAGCCTAGACGCTAAATAAATCAGTTTATAATTTATTTTGCACGTTATTTTATTAAACATTGTTTAATTTTACTTTGTTTTTAGTAAGATCATAACATTCTTTTTATAACATCAATAAGCACCCTTTTTATCTAGCCCTTCATGATACTTCTTTAGTAATATCATATTGTTTATTTTTTAAAAAAAAAATTATTACTATATAATTGAATAAAACAAAAGATTTTAAAAATCAAAATTATTAAATTTAATTAGGTTCATAATCCGAGTTATAGATTTGACAAATAAACTTGAACGAATAAAAATATCGTCGTCTTAATATATATAAAGCTAGAATTATATCATCATGAGTTTTATTAATATGATAAAATTGTTTTAATTAGAGAGATGTATTTCTTATTCTTATTTTAAATTGTTAATTTTTTTTATATTTGTTCTTGTTGCATTTGATTTTTATTAAATAAATAAAAACATAAAATTTATATTTTTTTGGTGAAAAAAAAATAATAAGAGACGGAGGGTAATGTGTTTTCCAGGCAGCCCACCTAGCCGTCCAGAGATTAAAAAATTTAAGCACATAAGATTAGAAAACAAAAAGGAGATAGAAACCTGACAATGATATTCCAGGACAAGATGAAATCATACGGAAACCAAGATTATTAAAAGCACGGTTTAATGCATGATGGCATTGCCTTGGAATAATTATCAAACATTAATGAATTTGGTCGGTTCAATATTAATCGCTTATGCTTATGTATTCAAATGTAAATGCCAAGCTCACCGTTGCCCTAATTACCCACTTTTCTATTTATTTTAACAGCCCATTTGATCCTTAATTTTCTTTCTCCATTTTTTAGTAAATATTCCGTGTAATTAAGAAAAAGTTAAATCCGAGAAATTTATGATATTGAAGGAATAATTAATGTTATTATATTAGTTATTTCATAGATTCCCTTTGAAGATAAAATATATACAATAAAAAAAGATAAACCATTAATGTAATGCAGATATTTGTATTATTTTTAGTGAATTATAATTATTTTTTCTTTGCTCCGTGTATTATTTTTTAATAAAGAAACGATTTCATAAAAAAGATTAAAATTGATAAATTATTTTTCAAAATGATTATCTATTTAATTGTGTGATAAAGTGTGGTTGTAACTAGAATTTACCTTAATCATAAAAAAATTTAAAGTGTTTTGTTAATTAATTAATACACATCACAGTTTTATAAGGTTTTCCATTAAAAATTTTCTTTTAAAACTTTAATTAGAAAAAAAACTAATTTATAACTTTTTTTAAACCTAATTTTTTAAATTATAACCAAGTTTAATAATGTAGTAACAAAATTAATATTTTTGCTAATCTAATTCCCTCCATTTCGTTTGTTCATCATATTTTTTCTCTGTATTTGAGATTGTCATGACTTTCAACTGATCCACTCCATTGGACTACAGCTCCACATCACATTACACATCGTAGCTCAATTGGTGATATCATCACAGAACAAAACCAACTTTATTAACAATAATTAAGCTTGATTAGTGAATGGAAATGAAGGCAGCACAACTATCCCAACCGTCCACGTCACCCTAATAAACAAATCCAATGGTCGGTCATTCGACAATCATTGCAGGACCCACCATCTACCAACTATTGGTCGGTGATGAGAATTTCTCCACCCTCGATTGGCCGGTCTATGTCACGTCAGCCATACACGTGGTGAAATAGCAACAAAATGAAAGGTGGCTGCCAGTAAGGAGATCTTAAGAAATCAAGCTGTAACCGGATATAACCGGTTCATGGCTGTTCCATTAGACATTTAGACCTCCTATATATAATGTCACCAAGGGATCATCAGCTTCAGAGACAAGAGGGAAAAAGCAATTTTAAGGCTGTTTGAAATCAGGCTTAAAGGTGTAGAGTTAATTAATTTAAAAAATGGCAATCACTAGCATTGCGTTCGGATCTCCTGCAGAGGCCGGCCAGAGTGATGCGCTCAAGGCAGCCTTAGCAGAGTTCATTTCCATGCTCATTTTTGTCTTTGCGGGAGAAGGCTCTGGCATGGCTTTCAGTAAGAACCTATTAATCCCCTACTACTTTTTTTTTTCTCAGCTCAATTTAGATTGATTACACATTAATGTTCTGGATATGAATTTAGTGCTGTAATCCTTCCTTCAAAGTAGTAAGCGCTGGTCACCACTGTCTGTACTGTTATAGGACACAACTGTACAAGTACTTGTTTTTGTTATGCCAAGTGCTGATAATGAGAGATTTTATTTACAAATAATCAAAATGATGGATGTTTTCCAGACAAGCTTACCGACGATGGCTCATCAACACCGGCCGGGCTAGTAGCTGCGTCGCTGGCTCACGCTTTTGCACTCTTTGTTGCGGTTTCAGTTGGTGCCAACATTTCCGGCGGGCACGTAAACCCTGCTGTTACATTCGGTGCCTTCCTTGGTGGCCACATAACATTCATTAGAAGTATTCTGTACTGGGTTGCCCAGTGCCTTGGATCTGTAGTTGCCTGTTTGCTTCTTAAGCTTGCAACTGGTGGACTGGTATGGATTTTAATTACTCCGTCGCTAGCTGTATATCAATGGTGATTTGTATGATATGCCTAATATGCAGGGTTACAATGGTTTATTTACTGAACCATGTTTAATTCTTTTCGTTTTACAGGAAACATCAGCCTTCTCTCTATCATCTGGAGTTGGTGTATGGAATGCAGTTGTTTTCGAAATTGTGATGACCTTTGGTTTGGTTTACACTGTGTATGCAACAGCTGTCGACCCGAAAAGGGGTGACATCGGGATAATTGCACCCATAGCTATTGGCTTCATCGTGGGTGCTAACATTTTAGCTGGTGGTGCTTTTGATGGTGCATCCATGAACCCCGCAGTCTCCTTTGGACCAGCAGTCGTGAGTTGGACATGGGACAACCACTGGGTCTACTGGCTCGGTCCATTCGTTGGTTCTGCAATTGCTGCCATTGTCTACGAGGTCTGTTTCATTAGCCCAACCACACACGAGCAGCTCACCTCTTCAGACTTCTAAGAAGATGAAAACATACATACTTTGGATGAAACAGGGTTGAAGGTTTGGATGATGTTGGTGTTGTTGCGTTGTTTATAATTCTGGTTTCTGTTAGTATTCGATTCCAGTTACCTTTGTCTTGTTTTTCCTTAAGAATTTCCCACTTGTGCCCACTCGACATGGTTTAGGTGAATGCTTCCACTTCGATTGAGACAATTGCTCGGAAATTGATCCTATATTTTTGTCTTGTGAAATTGAGTAAATTAAAGAAAGTACTGAAGTCTAAAACACTATTAAAAAAACTGTTAAGTGATCAGCCCAAACACAGTGGAAGAAGAGTAAATTTAGTATGGATTACACTATTCAAGTAATTGGCCAATCATTACTGGACAAGCCAGGTCAACTCGCCTAGACTATTTTGTAAGGATTCATGCGCAGGGTTACCCCGGAAAGCCCGTATATTGAGCTCTTAATTTTTTATTTTTTTTGTAATTGTGGTAGTTGAAAAATTAAGATTCAAATTTTTTTTTTAATCTTGAAATTTGTTTTTCAACTTATTTTTAATCTAAAATACCTATAAAAATACTGTAGAAATCGTGGTAAACTTATCTATGACATTAAAAATCAAAATAAACACAAAACTAAAAATCAACTCGAACTCTAATATGTTTTTTTCACGAACTTTAAAGGTAAACAACACTTAATATCAACTCCCCCTCATCAAATAAAACCTGTTGACACAAATATAATTTATTTTGGTGGTTTAAATCTGTGTCAACGACACTTTTATCTATCTAATGTCAGAATCTAGCGACATTTCTCTTTTCTATTTCAATCAGGAATTAAAAAATAAACAAAATAAACTTTTGTACCAAAATTGAATTTGAAAAAATATTAAGGTGCTGAAATTACATAATTTACATGATTTTTAAAGTTGAGGGATCAAAGTGTATCTTTTATGAAACTTATGACGCCACCCATGTTTAGCATCTTTGTCATTATAGTTCTTTTTTTTTCAATCCCATCTTTTCATAAGAATTCAAAATTAATTAATTTTTAATTAGGACTACATCGCTGAAGAAAAAGAGAGTTTGAGGAGTAACTTGAAAAAACAAAAAAAAATTATATAGTACATCTAATGTGTGAGAGGATTAAAAAATCCAACACCTTTTAGAGTTTTAATAATAATAATAATGACAATAATAATGTGTGTGTGATGTGCCTGTATGTAAATTCATTTTATTTATAAATAAATAAACAATAATAAGATTAAAAAACTGACATATCAAATCTCCAGTAGAAGCATGGGCTCCACTGAGTGAGTAGAAAAGAAGTAGACAAGAATTAGAGAGAGAGAAACTGCACTGACATGGAAATTAAAAGAGCGCTACATTGTGAGTTGATTTAGAGGTAGAGTCCATAGAAGAAAAAAAGAGAGAAAGAAGCAATTATTACTTTCTAAGACAAATTATAACGGACTAGGCTGACCATTTCTGATTTAAGGCCCAGTTCTTCTTTTATTGGGTCCAATGGGCCTCTCACTTTGCATCAACTTTTTTTTTTTAAAAAAATATTTCTTAATAATCATTGAGGGAGGCCCTTTTAATATTTCAGAAATACATATTTCTTATTTTCTTTATTCAATGGTAAAGAGTATTTTCCAATCAATTTACACATTACCAAGATTATATTTTTATTCAGGTAAAATTAAAAATATATTCTTAAATTAATTCAATCCATTCAAAGTAATTTAACGAGATTATGGAGATAAGAATTATACAAAATCCCACAACCAATATCATGAGGGATTGTTGTGTTTATTTCAGGACACTATAATTATAGTGATTCCAAATTTCAAATTATCAAATCTGTTTATTTATTATATCTCAATAACTTATGATCTTGTCACTTATACCTCAATAGTTTTTGTTTTCATGTGTTTTTTTTTAAAATATATATCTTGAAAAAACATTAAATTAATGAATATTGGGAGGGTTAAGAGATTGTAGGAACTTGTTATAATTTCAAGGAATGCATAAGATTTTACTATTTCCAGCCATACACAAAAAAGGATGAAATGTACAACTAGTTGGAGAAAAATGAAGGAATATACTGTAGATAGTGGCAAAAAGTCTGGCACTGTAAGATGGACATGTAGCCATTGGTGGGGGAAGGTGAGAATCATTCATAGCATCCCTTTCTCTGTGGAAGAACCTTAGCAATTAAAGTTCTGAAAGTGAACGTTATGCTTGAAATGATTCAAAAGAAGATCATCATCACTCATGTATAGAGTTTGAGCATATCTGCTTCCCCGTTGCAAACCTGGCAAGCTCATGATTCTAAGCCTTCATCAATGCCTAGTCCAGTCGTTTTACCCCGTCTCCTCTGTCGAGGATTGGATGATCTTGCTAGTGCGCTGTTGACATTAGTGGCCTAGCGGGGCCAGCGCAATGGAAGATGGACATTTAAATCAAACTCGGTGCCATGAAAGCGTCCATTCATTTTCCTGTTCTTTTTGCTATATTACTTCATTGGATGAAAGACTGAATGTAAAGATAATATAAAAAAAATAGACTTATTAAACAGATATTATGGATTTGAAAAGCTGAGCACTAAGCTATTATATTATTCCGGGAAGATAGATAGCAGCATGTTATCGGGATCATTTTATACGCATTTGTGAGAAAAAATACTTTGAAAAACAATTATTACTATACTGCTGTACAAACGGAACAACCGCCCTTCTTCCGTCGAAATTAAGCAGAGGTAATGACAACGATAATTTTTAAACGGTGCATTTGGAGGTAATGACGAAAGCTTGTGGGGGCCCTGATGTTTTTTTTCTGCAAGAATATTGATGTGAAGAATGATTTCTTTTAGAATATGCAGAGGATAGATAAGAATTGACGAATAGAAGAATATTTGTATCCCACGAAAGATTATGAAGGACAATGAGCATGGTCTGGCATAGCTATCGAGTTTGGGGTTTTGGGTGAAGAACTGTATGGTAGTACCTGGAAATCAAATCCAGGACCGAGCATAATAATTGTTACAGATGAAATGGATCAGGTGTTCGATGGTTAATCTCCAGACGTTTTTATAATGAGAAGTGCTTAGATTTCCAATCGAATAGGATGCTGAGATGCTGATTGAACCAATTTGCATGCAGCAGAAACTTGGAATTCGAAATTGATGCTTAAAGGTCTATATTATACATTGTTGAACATGATAATCTCCTCATAGAAGATTTGACAGGGTTATCTTTTCCTAGATGAAAAGTAAAAACACACAAAACACTTTGACAGGTTACCCATAAGATAGCTTGGAGAAAACTCATACTATACAGGTTAGAGTTTCCTCGGAGAAATATCACATATATGGACAAATTTAAATAAAGAATTTCTGATTAGCCTGTCAAAAGCATTGTGCCGTCGTCGTAAGGGAGAAACATCTTGCTCTCTTCTCCAGAAATGCTCCAAAGTATGTCTGGGCAATATTCCCACGATGGAGAAGCCAACGAAGGATAAGAAAAATTGCAACCTTCTTCACTAAACCCATCACAAACTGGTTCAATAGTGTTTTCAATGTCTCTCCATATGTCATCCATCGAGTATCCCTTTTCACCCCCTTGCACTGCCTCTCCGTTTTTTCCTGCTGAAGCAACTTGTTCAAGCCCCCCTGTGTCGTAAAAACTTGCATCTCCAGTTCCTGGAGGAGATGATGAATTCACTGTAGTGATATTTGATGAAGAGGAACAGTTTGAAGATGACAGTGAAGGGGACACGACGCTTTTCCTTTCTTGAGCCTTCTTCCGCGTATGAGTCCTCCAATAGTTCTTTATTTCATTATCAGTTCGCCCCGGTAATTTGCGAGCAATTCTTGACCACCTGCACAAGATTTTGTACCATAAAAAATACTTACTGATATGAACAGCACAATCAGAGATTCCGAGGACAAAACGAGATGGTTGTTAAGATTTATACTAAAACTGTACATAGCATAGAAGGGAAGTCACAAGGCGAGGATCAGAATCCGAGTGTAAATTAGAATCGGAAAAGTTTTCAGTAATATATATCTGGTGATCATCATGGAGGCAGAGGCAATAAACAGTAAATAAAAGAATGGATTGTGAAAAAAAAAAAAGAAAAAGAAGGGAAACTTCCGATCCTATTTCAAACCTATTTCCCCATCTGGCGTGAAGTTCCAGGACAAGTCTTTCTTCTTGAGGTGTCATCTTTCCTCTTTTAAGACCAGGGTGGAGATAATTAACCCATCGCAACCTGCAACTTTTTCCTGTTCTGTTCAAACCTACAACAAAACCAGGTGGTTAAAGGTGGTTCCTTTACAAAACCACCCATCGCCATATATGCATACCTATATTTGTCTCCCGCCACCTTCAAACCTGATACTTTTGCTATAAAATCCCATCGTCGATCACCAAATAAGTTCACGAAGTTGATCAGTAGAATGTCTTCCTGTTCTGTCCATGGACCCTTTCGGGTTTCGTCTTGCATCATTTTCATTTTTCTCCCTTTTGCTTTTTTCTCTCTGTCTCTCTCCGACCTTTAGCCCACCCACTTACTAGTACTTGGGGTGATCTAGTTGTACACTACTCTTATTTATACAAGCAATTTAGCACTAGTGGAAGACTATGTGACAAGTTTTAGTTATTATGATAATCATCATTTTGCAATCTTCACCCTACATTTGGTTTGCGCATGCTCATTCTCTGATACACACCTAATGCATTTGATGTCAGCCACTATAGGCAACAGCCAGAGTAAATTATTTGATATGTTGACGTAACTTTCACAATCACCTCTTGTTCTAATATCAATTGCTAAATTATCACAGCACTATATGTTTGTCTCGTGAGTTATGCATTTTCATAGTAAGTAATTAGGAGCATTGATTTTCTTTTCTGGTAATTTATACAGTCAGAAATTGATGCCTGTTTCCGTGCATGTGCGCAAGCCAACTGGAAGCAGAGTCAGAGTTTTTCGTGTAGATATTTGAAGTAGTATTAGCCATGGATTATACTGTGTTTTACAAGTATTACCGTAGCTTTGTATGCATCCCTTTTTTAGGAACATTTATCATGGAAAAATATAATTTATAGCTTTTCTTGAATATACATTTTCAAACCACCAAACTCCCATAATCATGCTGTAATAATTCTTGCATGTTCTAAAGTGGTGAAAGGAGTAATAAGCGTAAAAGAGAACAACTCCACAAAGGGAGGGCGACCTCAAGATTTGATTGGATAAAAGGGAATAAGGTGATGGAAGTCCCTAGATCTTCTCACCCTTGTGTTCAATTTGAGGAAAACCCCTGACTTTAGCGGAGGCCGCAGATATGGAGACTCTCTGCTTCCTAGAAGAAAAGGAAAAAGAGGAAGAGGACAAGCCTTGTAAAGCAGGGAAGAGGAAGGAACTGTTTCGGTGTCATGCATGTGAGTGCCCACCTCTTCAATAAAAGTGTGGACGGAGGGAGATGTTATTATAGACAACACATTTTTTATGCATAGCATTTCAGCTTCCTAAATCCTACTTTAGAATTTGGCCAACACAAGTTGATATCCATAATTCCTTTAGCAGCCTTACAGTAAAGATCATCTTAATTAGACATTTTCAAACTCATAATTTAAAGAATCTCTCTTTTTGGTACCGTGTGCTAATAATAAATCTGCTTGCGAGTAAATCTGTCAAGCAAGATTCGGTCCATTTCTCATGAAGAAGCATATATATATATTAAATCACGACCAAACCTCACACATACATGCTGCTATGAACTCCATTTATCAATCATATGAACCTCAATTATCAATCACTAGAATGATTGGAGAGAATATATATATATATATATATAGAGAGAGAGAGAGAGAGAGGGGGGGGGGGGGTTAGCTGAGTTATAATGTCATGCTCTCGAAACATTCCAAAAGTTTCAGACTCTGTCTATCTCTTCCTTTTTTGGTGAATAGAAGATTTTAAAAGTTAGAGAAATTCTTCTGTTTAACCAATATCTTGAAACTAAACTCTATGTAAGAGCACACAGGTTTTGGGAATTAAATAGTAGAAACAAGCTTGAACAAAAAATGTTCATAATATATGTGTATGTATATGGGGTAATTTACAGATTAAATTCATAGCCAGTCGTAGTAAATAGCATTAGCGCAACGTTGTTTATGAGCTCAACATAATACAATGGAAGTTTTTTAAAAAAAACAAACAAAAGCAAAAGAACTTACATTATCAAATCTGAACATTCACTATGATGTTCATTCTAAATAATACTGGGATATTAAGAGGTAAAAATCTGAACATGCTTGTGCTTGTGTGGGAAGGGATGTGGAGGATATATAATTATCACTCAGGAACAAACTTTCATGAACTAGTAATTAAAAACATGCAAAAATAAATTATAAAATTAACTAGTTAACTCACTCTAATAAAAGTGTAGAAATAAAATGAAGAAAGAAATAACTAGAGGAGAAGAGTAATCACGAATCTATGATAAATTTTAAGAATTTATTTTAAAGGCATGAGCATATAAGATAGTTTTTTCATCGAGATGAATATAATAAATGCTATGAAGCAACATATAAATTTTCTCCTCGTGGAGAAACCATCTACAAAAAATAAAAGGGTGTGAGGTCATTATAGTCTCTGGTTGAGTTTGAGCTTGAGAAGGTTATGCAAGAGTTGCTATATATGGTATTAGCGAGGATGATCATGTTGCTAAGAGGTATGATGTTTCTAATGAAAAAACCTTGATGTAAAAAGGTTGGAGATTATTTATTGGACAACCATGAAATCAAGGCAAAAACAATTTAAACTTGATGATGAGTTCTTTCCAACCTGTAATATTGACACAAAAAATCCTTTTTTAGCATATAAATTTATGTTAATAGTCATAATTTTTTATTTGATTTTTGAATCAAATTATAAATTTTCTATAAGATTTTAAAGCACTTATTTTATACAGGGTTAAAATTTTATAGCGATTTGAGATCAGTAAATCCTTCAAATGAGGCTTGATTTTTTTTTCTAATATAAACATAGTTGTTTAGCTTATGTTTTAAAATAGTAATTAAAAAGAAAATATTTAATAATAAAATCCTGAATTAATATTTTTGTGTGATGATATTATTCGGTAGAATTCTATGTTATCTTTCCTGTGTTGTTTATAGCTTCAGTAATTACTTTACATAAATTACCTTAAATCAATCAGAGGAATGATACGTGTCTTAAAGATCAAGATGATCCTATTTTTGTTCGAAGTCAATGCATTTGTTTATCTTTCTCCCAAATCAAATTGAATAAGATCAGATTCGTTTGATTAATTATTCAAGATTTGTTTTTCTGGTCCACAAATCAATACAACGTTCTGGGCAACCTTTCGTTTTCACATTGACAAAGACAACGAATTATTTAGAGATGGACGACGGGAATTCATTGGTCTGTCAATCCACTGACAATTCTAGAGAAGGTTAAGGAGGCTAACATATTATAGCACTACCAACAATAAGATAAGGAAGATATATATAAATCTAAAGTGGAATATGGCATCAGTTGCCCATATAAACACCAAAAACATTATATTAAGTTGAGGTTGTGATGCCTAGCATTAACTCCAGTATGGTTAAGACAACAAAACAATGGAAAGAAACGTGATGGTGGCTCCTTGCTTTATCAGTCCTCCCTGTAGTGGAATAGAGATAGAAAAGAGTGGCCAAAAAGACGAGCCATTGTGACGTGGAAACCACCAATCTGTGGTCACTCCACTTGAATTCATTTCCATCTCTCTCTCTCTCTCTCTCTCTCTCTCTCTCTCTCTCTCTCTCTCTCTCTCTCTCTGTGTTTATGTATATTGTATATGTGCATGCACACAATCCATACATTGCTAGGTTAGAAAGTTTCCTTTGTCTAACCCCATTAAATGTTCTCGTATAATTAGCTGTTTAGGCTTGTTTGAGAATTTAGATCCATGTTGGTTTTGCTTGGTTTCTTGATTCTTCTCTCTACTTTTTTTTCTAGATTTTCTTTAATGGGTTACAAAGATTGAAGTCCGTTTTAATTTCTCGGTTAAATATGAAAACTAAAAAGAATATGCTAATGAGTATTGATGCATGCATGCGGACCAGGGTTCAAAAAAGGATACTATCTGCTTTATGGCCTCAGTTCGAAAGGGATATTGCCATGCGGAAACAGCTATGCATCACTGATAATATGATATATATATATATATATATATATATATATATATATATATATATTAATTGGCATGATAATGTAGATTATATGGCATGATAAGAAGATATATTTTTGTTAATTTCCATTTCTTATGCTCAGAGGCAAGGATTAACATGGGAAAGGGACACTATGATAATATAAATACACCATATCAGGAGGAGCTTGTCTGACCTGATCATATAAAGAGTAAAGGTCCCATTTGTCGGGGATGTGAGAGATGAATCGCTGCCTGTTACTGATCAAGCTTCCCTTTATAGCTTAACTAGCTTGTAATTACTAATTATAGGAAGGACATGATCATTTCTCGATGATGGTTTGTCGGGATGATGGAATATTCCAAAGGAGAAATTTCTTCTTCTCTTTCCCCTTTCTTTTCTCCTTCGATTACTTGGCGTTTGATGAAAAGCAAGATTAGCCATAGTGATGGGCATTTGGTAATAGAAAAGACTGGACTGGTTCTGAGAAGTAATAGTCGGAATTAAACCATTGCAGGATCAGCTGTAAAATGGCGAGAGTGGGATTCCCATTTCCTAATTCAGAGGACACTCAAAATCCAAGGAAGCACGTTCGTTTGTTGCTAGAAATTTATAATAGCAGCTCTCGATCTCCATAGGAATGATGCCTCATGCCCCTAAGCCATTACTGCCTTTTCATGATACGATGATCGATTGGCCTATATGATATATATTCTTGTTTCCCCCCAGCCATAGAAAGTGGCCATCAGATGATTTCACAGTTGTTTTCAATCTGAAATGAAATGCTTCCGGTGCCTGCGCTTCTGCAAATTAACTTGATCGATAGAGAAATATAGATGCTTTACACCCATTTTGTTTCAACATATTACTAGATTGTAGCTACTAGTCTTATCAATCTCTTAATTAAACACAAAAATTATATTTAGATATTACTAATATATTTTCTAATAACAAGAAAAAATAATTATTAACTCAAATTTCAATACATGTTTTTAATAAAACGAATCAAAGATCGTTAAATACCAAGTAATGAAATTGAAAAATAAATAAAAATAAAAATATGAATTTTGAATTTTGTATATATGCTACTAGAAATTAGTCTAAAACCAACAGAATAAACTCTTGGTTTTATATCTAATGTCAAACTCGATCATGCATTTTCAATTTTTTTCAACCAATAAAACCAAATTTAATTTTGTCAAATCGAGTATAAAAAATCAGGATTTTTAATTGAAATATCAAGAACCCCATATATAGCAAGCTTAACACAAATAATTTATAATGTTCAAATTCGAAACAACACAACATAAAATGTGATAAGATTGAAAAGAAAAAAAAGGGTGTTTGGTGACTGGAATAGAAAAGGCATAATAGAGCTAAAAAGAAAAGGCATAAAAAAACGTTCTGATCAACAGTGTCCTGTGAGGAAGTTAAAAGGGATTTTGCCATCTTTTTTTTTTTTTGTAATAATTATAATTAAAGTTATAAAATAATACAAAGAATCGAACAGTTAACCCCACCCATCAATGATTCAATATCTTCAAGCGCATCTTCCCACAACCATGATGTTTCCAATTGTACGTGGCCAGGGAATGCAGCACGTCTAATTCCATAGCAAGAGCTTGTGGCTGGAGGTGCTTTCTGCTTCCACGTTCTGTGATTATGATATCACATGGAGAAATTGAAATTGCAGAAGTTGAAGGCATGGCCACTTGCAGGGAATATATACTCGATAAACGCAGAGTACCTGTCATTCATCTCAGCTTCTTTTTCTTTTTCTTCTTTTTTTTTAATAATTATTATTAGCAGCAGCATGTTTTTCAAACAAAAACCCATAGTTTTTAGATCCGGCCCGGGTTCCGGGTTTTGACCGGGTCGCTTGGGTCAATTTTTTATTTTTTTAAATCAAAACGACGTCATTTTAGTAAAAAAACAAAAGTCAACGGGTCGCAACCGGGTTTTTGACCGGGTTGCAACCGGGTCACCGAGTTTTTCCTTCCCCTATTTTTTCTTCAACCCGACCCGGTTCCAGCCCCGGGTCAAGTCAGGTTTCAAAACTAGGCAAAAACCCATCATAATCTAAATAGCAAGTAAGAAAAGATGTCTTTATAATTTTTATGTGGTTGTATAATAATTGAGTCATGTAAATCATATAAAAAATAACAATAATTCTTTTTTTTATTCTCATTGAATATTAATCTGCATTTTTTTTATAATTTGTTGCATATTAGACTAATGTATGATTATTAAAAAAGTTATTGCAAATATAACTCTAAAAACTTTAATCTCATTAAAAAAAAGTTATTAAAAGATTAGGCCAGCACATCTTGCCTCTAAAGAGAAAAGCCTCCCATGCCTCACATTTTTAGCATTAAATGGATAATGTCATCATGTCAATATAAAAAGAAAAATTGTGGTAGATGATGTCTAATAATATTTATTTATTTAAATTAAATGATAAAAAATCAAAGATTATTTTAAAATCAACTTAATATTAAATAATAAAATTAAAAAAAAAATCATCAAAAACCCAATATTAAAGATTTTTTTTTAAAAAAAATAGATTAGATTGTAGTCCTGAGTAGCCCAACATATTGGTGCCTTAAAAAGAAATCCATGCATATAAGCCTAAGTCAGACAACATGAACAACCAGAAAAAAACAGTTTTACTTTTCTGAAAAAAAAAAGCTAACATCTTAAAAAAAAAACATTTAGTCGATGATATATTAGATTAATTACAGTTAACATGATTTAACTCGTAATTGTGGTTATTGACTTTGATGGGTTCAATAATTTTTTTAATTATAAGAAAGAAAAACAAAGACAGACAATGATGCGTCGCTTGCTATGCCCAACTCAAAATGAAGGCATCGTTGTGGTGGTTAAAAAATTATGAGGTAGGGTTTTTTGGGTTGAAATTTTATTTTTCAACTCATTTTCATCTAAAAACACCTAATAAACACCATAAAAGTTTTCATAAATCACTTGCTAACCTCAAAACACCCTCAAATCAGCCAAGAAGACCAAGATCAAATGAAGCAAAAAAATCAAAATGAAACTTGATTTTTTTTTTAAAAAAAAACATGTTTACAGAGAAAATTCATCACCACTGAACTCTTCTTGTTAAATGAAACCCGTGAACACTAAATTTGATTATTTTTGTTGTTGGTATTGTAACAACCAAGAATTTTCTATTTCTTTCATTAGTTTTTTTTTAATTTTTTTTAACTCATAAACTGAAAAATGAATAAAATAATTTTTTGAATCAAAATAAAAATTATCATAAATCTTGGGTGAGCAATACATTTTCTCTTAATTTTAATTTGAATATTAATTTCATATACTTAAACCAAAAAAAGAATTCAATTGAAGAAAAAAATCATATCAAGAGGTTCGATGAAAAGTGACTGACGTTCTTTTTTTTTTTAGTTTTTGTTAATGGTTGTCCTGCATAAAATCTAATCTAGAAAAAAATAATAATTTCAATGCACAAAATTAATTTAAAATCATGTTGATGTTCTTCATTTATCGTTCGCATCCAATGATAAGTCTTCGAAAAACATATGTTAAAAAATAAAGTTAATTTCGTCATATATTATAGTGAATCTCTCTAACTGAACTTTTCTAAAAAACAATTCCAAGGAAAGTGATAATTTAAGTATCAGCACTTATCACACTAATGACACGTGCAAAAGAAATAATAAAAAACAATTGAGTAACATCTCTGATAGTTTTTGTATAACACCGTTCAATTTATACTTCAGAGTTCAGAGACTATTTTAAAAATCACATCATATTTGAGATGGAGTTGATTAAAGCCCGCCATGAGAATTTGAAGGTGAGCTCTGTGTGCTCTACAGACCCATGAAAAGCATTCGACTAACTTCAAAGCTGAAAACTTTCTTTCAGTTTTCGAAGAAAGTTTACAAATTTAACAACATACAATTGAAGAATCTGCACCAACTGTACAGTCCCATTTCAACTAAGTCTTCATGCTCTGGTTTCTTTATAGGAAAGGACTCAGTTGCTCTTTCTAAGGCATTATCTTTTTGTGAGAATTCAAAATCATTCATCCTTGGAACCCAAATTCATGGTTATATTATTAAGCTTGGATTTAGTAGTGATGTTTTTGTTTCGAATAATTTGATCAAGTTTTATGCAAAAGGTGCGGTTTTGAGGTATGGGCTTAATGTGTTTGATGGAATGCCTGAGAGAAATGTTGTTTCTTGGACTTTGATGGTTTGTGGAGCTATTCAATGTGAGGAAGTTGAACTGGGGTTGGAGGTGTTTTTGGAGATGATAAGAAATGGATTTGTGCCTAATGAGTTTGGACTTGGTAGCGTTATGAAGGCGTGTGGGAATAGTGTGGAAGGTAGGGTATTTGGTTTGTGTGTTCATTGTTTTGCTTTGAAAATTGGAATGGAGAGAAACCCTTTTGTGGGTTGTTCAGTTTTGAGCTTTTATGCTAAGTTGGAGGATATTGGAGCAGCAGAGAGGGTGTTTGAGAGTTTGGAAGAGGTTGATGTTGGTTGTTGGAATGCTATGATTGGAGGGTATGCACAATGCGGGTATGGTTTTGAAGCTATCGTTACTGCATCTTTAATGCGAAGGAAAGGAATATTTATGGACAAATATACCTTCATAAACGTTATTCAGGGCTGCTCACTTCTTGGTGACTTAAATTTTGGAAGGCAGATTCATGGATTGATCATTAGAAGTGAGCTGGAACTCAGTGCTCCGGTAATGAATGCTCTTATGGATATGTACTTTAAGAATGGTGGGATGAAATCCGGTTTGGTGGTCTTTAAAAAGATGCATGATAGAGATGTTGTAACATGGAATACTGTATTTGGAAGCTTCTCCCAGCATGAAGATCCTAAAGACATTGCAAGCTTGTTCCATAGTTTTCTGCTAACCAGCATGAGGCCTAATCACATTACCTTCTCAATTTTATTTAGAGAATGTGGGAAACTGCTGAATCTTGATCTTGGGCTTCAGTTTTGTTGCCTTGCATTGCATTTTGGATTATTTGATGAAGCTAACATCACATCCGCACTGATCAATATGTTTTCCAGGTGTGGAAAAATGGAAATGGCACACTTAGTATTTAAAAGCAAAGTATCTGAAAACATAATTATTTGGAATGAGTTAATTTCAGGGTATAAATTGAATTGTTGTGATGCGGAAGCCTTGAAGACCTTCTATGACTTGTTGCAGTTGGGGGTTGAAGCGAATGAGTATACCTTTTCAAATGTCTTGGAAACTTGCTCCAGATCTGAGAATCAACTAATGAACAGACAAATTCATGGAGTTGCGTTTAAGTCTGGCTTTGCTTCTCATGGATATGTTTGTAGCTCATTAATCAAAGGTTACATAAAATTTGGGCTCTTGGATGATTCTCTTAAGGTTTTCAATATGCTTGATAGACCAGACATGGCAGCTTGGGGGACCATGATATCTGCATTCGTGCATCAAGGCTGGGATTGTGAAGCTATTAGATCACTCAACTTGCTGATAGAAGCTGGTGAGAAACCTGATGAATTTATTTTGGGCAGCATTTTAAGTAGCTGTGCTGGTACTGTGGCCTATTGTCAAACCAAATCTGTTCACTCCCTGATTATCAAATTGGGGTTTGAAGGACATGTATTTGTTGCTAGTGCAGTTCTAGATGCATATGCAAAGTGCGGGGACATCCAAAGTGCAAAGATGGCTTTCAACCAGTCATGCAAATCCAGTGACGTTGTTATATATAATGCCATGATCATTGCTTATGCCCATCATGGTCGTGTTGTGGAAGCTTTGGACACATATGATAAAATGAAGTTGGCTAATCTGCAGCCCAGCCAAGCCACATTTGTGTCAGTTATAGCAGCCTGCGGACATAAAGGCCATGTTGAAAAAGGATGTCGTTTGTTTAAATCAATGGATTTGTATGGAATGGAGCCATCTCCTGATATTTATGGTTGCTTAGTTGATATGTTCTCTCGAAATGGATACCTTGAAGATGCTAAGCAAATAATTGAATCCTTGCCGTACCCTGCTTGGCCTGCTATTTTGAGATCCTTGCTCAGTGGTTGTAGAATGTACGGGAACAGAGAATTGGGAGAATGGGCTGCCAAGAAGTTACTCCAGTTAGTCCCTCATAATGATGCTGCACACGCATTGTTGTTCAAGGTTTATTCTGAGTTGGGTAGTTGGGAAGATGCAGCGAAGATGAGGAGGGAAATGGCAGAAAGAGGCCTTAGAAAAGATCCCGGACATAGTTGGATTGAAGCATGGTAAACAGTAAACACAGGACAGTGGAACCCATTACCAGTCACCTTCCGGAGAGCTGTAATGCAAATGCTTCTTCATATGGTTTTGCATGACAATTTATGCTACTTTTAAGACTTTTTCAGCATATGAAGCCACGGTATTATTCCTCACCTGTATTAACCTCACTTTCATTATTCAATCATTCTTCTTCCTGTATACTTGTGCATGACCCTCTCTTCTCTTATTTCCCAGCAGGGACAGGCAATCATTTATTACCTCCTTATTGCTGGTTTCCTTTTGGCCTTGTGTTAGAGTGGATTTTATATTGGCATGTAGAACCCTATTCATCGTTGTGTACAGAACAAAAATCGGTAAAATGTCTATAACCTATTTGTCTCTCTCGTTCGACTTGCCGCATGCACATGATACGATTGTCTTATCTGACTGGACGCGGGACAGCAAGCATGTTGCTTGTTTCTCTTTGGATTTGTTAGGTGGCAGAGCATAGTCTGGAATGGCATATGACTGGAGGTGCTTAACATGAAAAGAAAACCTATACTATCATTGACAAGGCCGCAGCTGTCCAAGTTACAAAATTGTTATTTGAATGCTAATGATTCATTTATTTCGAGGATTGCTTCTTGGACGCCTGCATTTACAAACTTGGCTTTTCGACCCATGAAGCCGGGGTGTCACAATCTGTGCGTATATGTAATGTTATTTTTGCAAGTATCTCTTCTTGTTGTATAATTATGACTCTGTAATCCTCTATTGTTGCCTGGTAGGGACAGGAAACATGTGATCTTGTAAGTATCATGGTCTTAAAAGCATCCCAGCTTGCCCTGATAAACAGTGTAGGGAATATTTCTTTTTCCCCTTTCATTTCGAAGAGTAGATACCAATATGAATGCATCCATGGATGTTGGAGCAGCGAGCTTGTGTTCAGCAGTTATTTTATTTGATGCACTTCGAATACATTATGATGATTTCTGTATAGTTTGTTTCTAAGATGGGCTTTTGAAGAAGGCTAATGAACTTTCAGTGCTTTGAGGTGCTAAGTTGGGCACTTCCTCAACTTCTCTGGCACTGGAAAGCTGTGTGAATACTGCAGAGAGGCCTCGATGTCTATACTAAATTAAATTCAATAGAACAGAAGACAAATAACAATTAGAAGCTGATATGAATTAAAATATGCATGTTGTGATCATAGCTAACTCTTTTGTTTTTTTAGGGCTAGCCAGCTCTTGGTCATGGATTTAAGTAGCTTGGTCAAGATTTACCAAGAATTAAAAGACCCGATTATTTCTTTGGATGATTAATTACTCCATTAAAGGGCATACATAGATATTGAATTGAAATTGAAAGGAAAAAAATGAAATCAGAGCTAAGCTTCAGGGAAAAAAAAAAAAAAACGTTTTGTCTAGGTAAAACGCTAGTTTGTCACGAGCATGCACAGACAGTCGAGTCTTGCTCAAGTTGGTCAATTAAATTTCTGAATGAAGGGGACGGGATGGGGAACAAAAGGGATCTTCTATACAGGAGACAGATCCAAGTCAGCAAAGAAGAAAATCATGGAGATCATTTACTCATAAATGCCAAGATATATCTTCAGCTCACATAAAAACATCACAAAAAATACAAAGAAAAAAAAGTTATTTTTATATGAGACCAGAAGGGGTCATACAATCTAAGAAAAACAAAGTAGAAAAGCAAAAAAACAGTGTTAACACACAGATAAGAAGCCAAATATTATAAATTTTGGAATGCTAGAGAGAAATGATAAATATAGAGACCTCAAAACCTCAGTGAGTATTGACACAATACTTTTCCGGCAGTAGAGAAGAAGATGAGGCCAATTTAAGCATCACATGGACTGAAACTTGATGAGTCCTCTACAAAAGCCATCCCGACGCCTTGAGAATGTAGAGGATAAATCAGAGATGGAGAGCTGGAGATATATATAAATATAACAACCGAGGTTGCCTTCAGAACAATAAAAAAAACATCAAAGTCAACCCATATTAGCCTTCAAAACTTGTGATTTTAGTCATGAATTCACAATTAACACCATAAAAAACAAACCTTAAAAACAGCAAAGCAAAATTATAAATTAATAAATTGTCAAAATATGAAATTGAAAAAAAAAATACAATAAAAAAACCCTCCAAAACAAAAGAAATGACAATTAAAATAATAGGGACTAAATTTGATACAAAAATAAATTGATATAAAATCTTGAGGGGTGAAGTTAAAAATAAAATTTAATTAAAAAAGTGATAAAAACAAACAAATAAAAATCAAAAGAATAATAAGAACCAAATTTAAAATTTAAATTAAATCAAACCAAATAATGAGAGATGAAATTTTAAAAAAATTAATAAAAAAAAGGAATAAAAACAAGCCAAATAGCAATTAAAAATAAAGATTAAATTGGAAGAAAAAAAACAAATAAAATGACACATGTAATCTTTGGCAAGAAGAAAAGAGAGAGAATGAGGAGAGAAAAAAATATTGAAACTCAACTATTGATCCACCCTGCAAAACATTGTTTAGACAATGGGTGAAGCTACACACACCATTAGAAGGACATGAATTTTGTCCATATATTGGTGGGTGTATTGCACACGTTAAATTTTTTAATTAATTTTTTAATTATTAAAAAAATCAAACCATCCCAGTCTAACATGTTAATTACCACAAAAAAACTTAAAAGAAACATATGCCCTTGGTTGCAAGGGTTTTTTTTTTTTTTTTTTGGCTTTCCAGTGTATAGATATATTTAAAGTGTTCATAATTATATGAAAAGACCAAATAGACCGATCAACCTCTTAAATACAATAAAAAAAACACATGAAAGGAAATACCTTTGATTGTTAGTTTTTTCGCCTAGGGGTATGAAAGTTTTTACACCATTCCTAGAAAAAGTAAAAATAACCTTTAAACAAATTTTTATCCCAAACAATCAAATAATAACGAATGAAATCTTTAAAAACTACCACATTAGCCCCAAGAGTAGGTTAATATTTTTTTTATTGGAAGGTAAAAAAATAATCATCCTATATTCCGATGAATAAAAATATGTGTCTATGTCACAATGTTTTCTCAACCTCCTTTATTTATTTATTTTTTAATTTTAACCATGCGAGACCGTAACCTAAGAAAAAGAAGAGAAAAAATACGTGTGAACGAATGGATTGTCAACTCAAGATCAAGATCAAGATCGAGGTGGGTAATTAAAATTGAAATATCTTTGGAAAGTAGTGCTTTGCTAGTTTGAACACTTTGAAATGGAGTGTGTGAAGGGGGAGTTCCTTTCCTCCATTCCAGATTTTGAAGTCTCAACCTCTCTCAGTGAAATATTAATAATAATAATAATAATAATAGGAAGTGTCCAGACAAAGGGTTTATCTATTAACTTATTAGCTTTAAATTCAACTTCTTAAGCAAGGGAAGGAAATATATAAATCTTGGGAATCAAGTTTCCGTACGTAGTGATGAATTGCCCTTTAAAGTGTTCCCCATCAAATTCTCTGGCTCGCACGTCAATCATGCTCCTGGGTGACTTATAAGTAATCTTCTTTCTAAATCAATCCACAGTACTTTTCCTTTTCTTTTTCTTTTCTTTTTATATATATATAAGATAGTTTTTTATTGGTTATTTGAATTTAAAATAAAATTACTACTACATTTACAGAGGAAAAATGCAGAGAGCTCATGGAAGATGTGGAGTTAGAAATCATTGTATTTTGTATTTTAAAAATATTTTAAAAAAATTTATTTATTTTTTTCTTTGTTTCAACTTAACTTTTTATATGTTTTTAGATTGTTTTAATATTTTGATATTAAAAATTAAATTTTAAAAAATAAAAAAAACTATTTTGATATATTTCTAAATAAAAAATATTTAGAAAAACAACTTTTATATATATATATAAATTATAGTTTTTTTTTCTTTTCAATCAGATTTTCATACTGATTTTGAGTGAGATTCATATAAAATTATAATATATAATGATTAATTAAATATTTTTAAAATTAAAATTAAAATAAAATACAATTTTAATGATGCGCATAGAACCCCGAAACAAATATGGAAATGACACCGTTTGAAAGATGAAGTTATTATAAAACATTTGTGTTTTTTTTTTAAAAAAAAAATGTTTATGAATTTTTTTGAATTACTTTTAATTTTAAGTTGTTTTTTAATTTATTTTGTTTTGTTGGGTAGCCTGATTTGCCGCATCTCCAATTTGAATGTATCCCCCTCCTCACACTTGCATAACTTGCCTTGCAATTTATGAACCTTCCCTCCCTCTTCCTCTCCGTTCTCCCTCTCCATCTCTCTCAATGCGTCTATCCCGTAAAAAATTCCAAAACTCCTCTCCTTTCACTTTCTCACCTCATCATCCTGGTAGCAAATCGCTTTCGATCCCCAGCTTTCTTTCTTCTCTCATCCATCTCCCATAACTCACCACTCATTACTGCTATTTAACATTTTCTTGTTATCTCTCATGCATTGTTACATTTTAATGAAATCTGGAGCGAGTAAATAGTAATGGCCGCTGCAGTCAGTTCAAGAGGTGGGAGAAACACCGTAGTAGTCCAGATTCCAAGGAAATGGAACGAAGACAGAGAAACCACTCCGGAGAGAGCCAGAGCATTCTGGAGTGAATCTCGTAAGCTGTCCATAAAGGCCCCTGTAGTCTACTATCTGTCCAGAAATGGTCAGCTTGAGCATCCCCATTTCATGGAGGTCCCTCTCTCTGCCAATGACGGCCTCTACCTTTCAGGTAAAAAGAAACTAATTTTTAAATTTAAACCAAAAGATAACTTTTTAGAGAGAAAAAATTGGTAGCACAAATATCTCTTTTCCTCCTTGCATTAATTTCTTATATATTTATCAGATGTAATCAACCAGTTAGACCTCCTTCGAGGCAAAGGCATGGCTAGCCTCTACTCCTGGTCCTCTAAACGGTAAGTTCAAACAAGTAATGATACACCTCCTTCATCTCCAACCGTCCGATCTAATTAATCACTCCAAATCTTGTTGACTCCAGGAGCTTCAAAAACGGCTTCGTTTGGCAGGACTTGACCGAGAACGATTTCATTCACCCGGCTCACGGTCACGAGTACATTCTCAAAGGATCAGAGATTCTCGATCATTCTAACCAACAGCTCTTCCTCGAGCCGAAACCTCAAGAAACCAGCCAGTCATCGGCCAGTCAAGCCTCGGAGTTTCCAGTTATCACGAGGCGTAGGAACCAATCCTTGAGCTCTATCAATCTTAATGAGTACAAGGTTTACAAGGCCGAGTCGTTCTCCGAGTCTGCTCGGAAACTCGCTGCTGACGCGTCGACTCAGACTGATGATAGCAGGAGAAGAAGGAGACACGTCAAACCGGATGTCAAGAAGATGAAGGAGGAGAAGAAAATTAGTCAGGAACGGGAGGCGAACAGTGACGAGATTATGGAGATTTCACCCCCACCGTCCGACTCGAGCCCAGAGACTCTGGAGTCTTTGATGAAGGCTGATGGACGGCTGATATTGGGTGGTCATAACGAAGGGAGTGGCATGGATTTGAATCAAACGGCGAAGAACTGTGGGAAGATGAAAGCGTCTGCGGTTCTGATGCAGTTGATATCGTGCAGTTCTTCGATCTCGTTTAGGGACTGTGGGGCGACGCCAGGGAAGGAGCCAGGCTTGCCGTTGATTGCTGGGCATTACAAGGGGAGGTTGCCATGTGGAGGAGGGAACCGTGAGGCAACATCGAGGGAAATTTATAATTTTTCGAGGGTAAAATTGGAAGAGAAGGAGTATTTTAGTGGGAGCTTGATTGAGACAAAGAAGGAGGAGGTGCCTGCTTTGAATTTGAAGAGGTCCAGTTCCTGCAGTGCAGCTAGGTAACTTCATTTCTACTACTTTGATTCTCTGATTCGATGCCCCTTGTGGCAGGGCAGTCGTGAAATAAGAGTGAAGTGGGTGGCTCCTCTTAGGGAGGGATTCACGTATCTAACTTTGGTGGCTACTAGCTAGAGCATGAGTTGAATTATTATACATTGGATTTATTACTGAAATAAAGCATAAAATTGAAGGTTCAATTCAATTTGTTAGGCTTCTAATTGAAGTCTACTGGTAGAGAACCTAAATTTAGTTCCTAATTCATATTAAAGAAACTAAAAGGGTAGTGATTTTGTTGTATTGTTATTTATTGTTCATCCACTCATATATCATGGATTGGCAATTAGTTTTTTAAATTTTTTTAATTTGATACTTAAATTTTTATTTTATATAATTTATTTTAAAAGTATATTTTAGTTCTTTATTATTTTTAGTATTAGGTGAATGGTTTCTTTAATTTTTAAAAATTTAATTTTGATATCAAATTTTATTTTTATGACTTTTTAGTTTTTTTTTTTTGGAGAAAATGGCTAACCGGTTTCTGATGCAGAGAGAAAAAGTTATTGTTAGTGATAATTTTGACCATCAAAATAGTTAATTTTTATGTTAAATGATTTTATATGATAAGAGAAGTTTAAATTATGTGATTTTTACTTTGCAAGTGCAAAAAAATAAAGATTTGAGCTCGTGTTGATTTTGAGTTTTGATGTGGTTTTTGTTTTTTTAAAGGTCATAAATTGGTTTAGCATGGTTTCTATAATGATTTTCGTGTGTTTTGAATTAAAAATAAATTGAAAATAAATTTTTAAATAAAAAAATAAAAACTTTATTTTGTCAGCTACAACAATAACTAAGAATTTAGAAAATTCCAAATGATATATTATCTATTTTTTTTTCAAAAACAATTGGTCATTAACTTAAAAAAAACAAAACAAAAACTAAAGGCCATGTGCGCCATGAGCCAGGCATTTGGCCAGGCTTAATAGACTGAACAGCATTTGGCTTTAATTTTTTTATATAATTTTAATTTTCTTTAATGAATATCTTTTTTATGTCTTTTTAAATTTATTTTTAAGTTTGTATTTTAATTGATGCCCCTTCTTAATAAAAAAAATTTAAAATTTTATAAATATTAAATTTATTTTTTTATAATATTTTTAATATATGCACTCTTGTATAATATTATTTTCCTTTTAATTATTCAATAAATTTTACTATTATAATTTTATTTTAATAAATAAATTCATTAAACACAACCGGGTAAATAACTTATATTGTGATTTTATATATTTTTTTATTTATATTTGTCTTTCAATTTTTTTATTTTTATTTTTATTTATCTTTATTAACTTTTTTTTATTTATCTAAATAATGGTTTTTAATTTATTTAATTAGATGCATACATTATTTTTTTATATAAAAAAATGCGTTAAAAATTTTTATATTTTAATTTTTTATCATGTTTTGATGTTTTCAATATTAATTAATATTGATCGGCCTAATTTTTTAAAAGATTTTTTTTATTGTTGTTTATTTTTTTATTATATTATCAAATTAATAATCTGGAGTTTCTTTTTTTTTTTTTTTTAAAGTGCTACCGGCCCACGGCATGGTGAGAGACCAATCTAGTGTTTGCTCTCAATTGAGACTATATATATATACACACATATATATTAGATAAGTCCGGAAACATTCAAAAACTTCTGATTAGGTCCTTCAATGAATGTTTGTTAACACTTTAATTTATTTTTCGCGGGGTTATGATGCTTAGAGAGTGATTCAGTGACTATGGATTAAAGGCCACTGGATATGAACCTAGGAGTCTTTTTCTGCTATTTATTCAAATTCAATAACCCAAATAGGCAGCTCAGCATCTCTAGACTCTCCCAAATTGTATCTCATTAGTGTTTTTGGACAGCAAGAAGGTTCCTATATCGGGTTGGAATCCGAGTTTAGAATACCATTATTTTTATTTTCAATGTGCACTATGATTATTACGTAGTACTGTACTAGTAACGAAGTGAAGGTTGATTTGAAGTTTCACTTGCAAAAGTGCTTCCACATATTTCAACTCATAGGAGTAGGTAAATCTTTTGGTTTCTTTTCTTGCCTTGCCTCTCTTTCCCTGGGGATTCTCCTGTCAGGTCCATGATTCTCTGTTAGCGTTTTTGGATTGATTTGAATGCAAGACTCGTAAGTTTTTTGGTTTTTATCAACAAAGCCAGCTAGCTTGGCTATCTTGTTTCACTTCCCTGCCCAAGAATAGTAAACTGGCTTTGTACTTATCAGTCTCCTTTCTTTCCAGTTACTGCATAGTTTTATTGAAGGGCTTACACCATCCAAATTAGCAGTGGTCCTCCATCATCATGTGGGGGATCCTGAATTGAATTCTTGCAGTTGAGAATTTATTTCAACAAATCTAGGGGAAGCTGCCCTGCTGTAGCTATACTAGCTGGCAAGTTCGTTCCGCACTGCACCTATGGGGACCATAGTAATAAAGTAGTAATAATTCTCTTAGTTTGAAGCTGATAAGTTTTCATGCTCATGTGAAGAGGAAAAAATATTAGAACTCCGTACTAGAGGATTTGACTTCTATTTTCAGCATTTTTGCCCTTTTCTTCTCGTTTTGATTAATCTGATGCTAATCTCAGGAGCTCGCATCTGCAATTGGCAGAAAAGGAGATTGAAGGAGTGCGCACCAAATGCATGCCAAGGAAGTCGAGAGCAATGGTAACCAGAAGAGAAAGTAGCGTTAACGTCGTTGTTGACAATGATAATAAAAATAATAATGTTGACAGTAGTCAAGTAGGGAGCAAGAGACTGGAGGTCCAACAAGTCCAAGATGAGGGTAGATGAGATTATGAATCCTAATGTGGTGGTGGTGGTGGTGGTGGTGGTACGGTAGCTTTCTGTAAATCTAGTCTTCAGTTTGGAACGGAAAAGAGAAAACTAAGAACATAGGCAAAAGAAAACAGGAAATGAAAGACTGGTATTCAAGAAAATGATGCATAAATGCAAGTAAGGGCACGGCGAGCACGCACACTGAGGGTAAAAGTAAGGGTTGGGACTTGGGAGTTTGGAGGAGTGGGGGGGGGGGGGGGGTTCCTATAAAGGTAGCTGGTTTCATGGAAGCTTATGAATTAACTGTTCGTTTCTTTGAGTTTGGAGCTGTGAGCTGTGTGCTGTGAGATCAATATTCGGTACCTACCTAGGTGTTTGTGGAAGTTGAACACATAATCTTTTATCTAAGTGATGTACTAAATTAAAAATTTCTTAACCGTCTTTGACTATGTGACCTTGACTTTGGAACATGGAATACGAAACTTTGTCCTAGGTATTATCGTTTACCTTGGCTTGGTCTTTGATTGTTTCCAAAGCATTCACGTGAGCTTCCGAGCAATTTTGCTTACCCATTATGTCATGGTAGCTAGAGGCGGTGTATCACTCACAGGATCTGTGGTGTAAATTGTATTTTTTTATTTAATATATATATATATATATATATATATATATTATTTTGATGTATTGATGATAAAAATAATTTTTAAAAAATAAAAAAAAAATATTTTAAACTAATATCGTTATTAGATTTCTAAACAGGAGTATAAGACCCTCGCAATTGATATCCAACTTTTCAGCGAATTGTATGGTGTATTTTTCTTGGAAATGTTCACCGCAAGTTTTCACTGCAGGTAACTTTTCCCCTCTTAACTTTTTGTCGTTCGCTCGGAACTTGAAGTCCAAAGAGAATTCTGCACCTAGTGCTTGCTCGGCTTCAATGCTAGGGGCAGATCCAAACGTTATTTAGTGTATGGATCTTAGTAAAAGGCCTGATTGATTATAGTTAATCTCAAGTTGAGTCCGGATGTATTTGTGTCCAACTTTTATTTAAAGTGTAAATATTATTATTTATATTATAAATATTATAATTTTTATTATAACTTGAAGTATTGATATAAAAAATATTATTATTTATATTGTAATTATCCTTGAAATTCTTAATATAATTATTTATGTCATAAATGTTATTATTTTTATTATAATTAATAGTGTGAATATTAAAAATATTATTATTTGTGTTATAAATATTATTATTTTTATTATAATTGATATTCTTATTAAAATAATTAATAAATTTGAAAAAAATATTATTTGTGTTATAATTATTTTTATTATGATTAAAAGCATTAATATTAAAAATAGTATTGTTTGTGTTATAATTATTTTTATTTTTATTATAATTAAAAGTCTGGGCGCGTCCACGCCCAACCCGACATTGGGCCTGAACGCGTCCACACCCAACTTGGGGCACCCAGCCACGCCCAAACCCAAGTTGGGTCTGGACGCGTCCATGCCCACACCCAAGTTGGGTCTGGACGCATGCTCACTCAACCCCAAGTTGGGCTGGACGCGTCCACTCCCATGTTGGGACTCGACGCGTTCGCGCCTAACCACATGTGTTAATATAATAATGTGTGTTATAAATATTATTTTTTCTCTTATAATTTAAAGTGTTCGGATCAAAAATAGTATTATTTTTGTTATAAATATTATTATTTTTATTATAACTCAAAGTATTAGTATAAAAATATTATTATTTGTATTGTAATCATCCTTTAAATTCTTAATATAATTATTTATGTTATAAATATAATTATTTTTATTATAATTAATAGTGTGAATATTAAAAATATTATCATTTGTGTTATAAATATTATTATTTTTATTATAATTGATATTATTAATAAAATAATTAATAAATTTTAAAAAAAAATTAATATTAAAAAAAAATTGTGTTATAATTATTTTTATTATGATTAAAAATATTAATATCTCAAATAGTATTATTATTTTTATTTTTCTTATGATTTAGAGTATTAATATTACAAAGAGTATTATTTGTGTTATAATTATTTTTATTTTTATTATGATTAAAAGTATTAATATTAAAAATAATATTATTTTTTATTTTTATTTTTATTTTTATTATGATTAAAAGTATTAATATTAAAAATAATATTATTTGTGTTATAATTATTTTTATTATAATTAAAAGTCAGGGCGCGTCCACGCCCAACCCAAAATTAAGCCTCGACGTGTCGACGCCCAAATTCAAGTTGGGTATGGATGCGTCCACTCCCAAACCCAAGTTGAGTCTGGACGCATCCACGCCCAATTTGGAGCACACAATCACGCCAAAATCTAAGTTGGGGCTGAACGCGTGCTCGTCCAAACCCAAGTTGGGTGTGGAAACGTCTCTGCCCAACTCCGCGTTGGGTCTGGACGCGTCCACACCCACCCACATGTGTTAATATAATTATGTGTATTATAAATATTATTTTTTTCTTTTATAATTTAAAGTGTTCAGATCAAAAATAGTATTATTTATATTATAAATATTATTATTTTTATTATAACTAAAAGTGTTGATATAAAAAATATTATTATGTGTTGTAGTCATCCTTTAAATTCTTAATATAATTAGTTATTTTATAAATATTTTTATTTTTATTATAATTAATATTATTAATAAAATAATTAATAAATTTGAAAAAACAATTATTATTAATATTAAAAAATATTACTTTTTATATAATAAATTTTTACAGTAATTTTTATAAAAATAAAAGTAAACCTGCCGCGTAGGCAGACATCCAACCAGTAAACTACTGTAACAAATCAGCTTGAAAAACAATCAACTGGGGTCTGTTTTAGGGTAATTCATTGATTGCTGAACCATGTATAAGACTCGAGTTGGAGCATGTGTTGATGGAGCTAAGGCACAGCTTGGATATGTTGAGACCGACCCTTCTGGTCGGTATGGACGTGTAAGTCAATTTCTTGCTTAATTTTCTTTCTGAGATCATTGTTTTCAGAAAAAACAATAGTGAAAATGAAATCCTTATGTGTCTTATTTTTAAATGAAAAAGAAAATTGTACTAAAAATATTTTATAAATAAATTTATTTTTAAAATATAATTAATTCCTCGAATACACGCCATAAGATTTTCCCTGATCCACCCAAAAACTCCACCTCCCTCCTCCCTCCTCCCTCCTCCCTCGCTGCCAAAAAATCAAAGATGTCTTTGTTTACGCGTTCTATTTTCAAAATATAATTAATTCCTCAAATGCACGCCATAAGATTTTTCCCGATCCAACCAAAGACTCCGCCTCCCCCGTTCCTCGCTGCCAAAAAAAAAAACAAAGATATCTCTCTTTACACGCAAAAATGAACTTTCAAATGACAGTGTACTATTAGGTTTTAAATTTATTTTTTATTTTTTATTTGAGTTTTATAAATTTTAGAGTTATTTAAAGTTTATATAATTATTAATTTTAAAATTTATAAAATTAATAGAGATATACACAAACTGTCTTGAACATCTATGTTAATAATTAAAAAAAATAAGAATTTTTTTTGTTTTATTTAAAGACATGATATAGGGCTAATTGGCACTATAAAATACGTACATCATTCCTCCCAAAGACTACTTCTATAACCATCATCAAGACTTGTATAATATAGAAATTTAGCTATTTTTCTTTCTGTTTATTTCTTCGAGTAATATTTTGTTTCTGTGATTATGGCTACTGGGCAAGCACCATTCAACCCCGTTCCAGCTATGAGAACATACCCGCCAGTGGAGCATCCAGTGGTGGTAATAGGGCCACAGTACCTGGCACAGTACCCTGTTGAACTCGCCATCAACAGTGATTTTAAGGTGTCTGACATTAATGGCACCCTCATCTTCCAGGTCAATAGTAAACTATTAAGCCTACATGATCGTTGTTTTCTGAAAGATGCAGCCGGTAACACCCTTGTCAATCTCAGGCAGAAGGTATGTTTAATTGCTCTCTGTCATTTGTTCTCTTCTTTTTCAATCAAACCATCACAACAACGATAAGAGTCAATCCGATATCAATTTCATACCGCGTGTTTAATTTATCATTTTCTCCAGATAAGGACCATGCATGGGAGGTGGGAGGCTTTTAGAGGAGAAAGCAAGGAGAAGAATGATTTGCTTTTCACAGCCAAGAAACCAAAGCTGTTCCAATTCAAGACCGAGTTAGACGTATTCTTGGGTAATAACAAAGGAGAGGTCCCTGATTTCAAGGTCAAAGAAGGCTACAGCGAGAGTTCCTGCTCTATAGTTCTTGGAGATTCCAATACCATGCTTGCACAAGTAACATTAACAAAACTTATTTATGAAATATGACAATATTGAATAAATTTAACCAACATCATCTTCTCATATAGAACTATATGTCTGTGGCTGAGGCTGTCGTAGAAATACCCCAGATTTCATTACATCATTTACATTAAAACCGATTATTGTTTTAATCAAGAAAGTTGTCTTCATAATTAATATCTCATGCCAGTATTTTTCTTATTATGTGAACGCAGGTGCATGGAAGACACACTCTCGCGATTATGCCTAATGTTGATTATGCCTTCATAATGGCTCTTGTGGTGGTGATTCTCGACGAGATCAATGCGGGTGATGATGGGGACGCCTTCGTTGAGGGTTTTATCGAGGGTTTTACCGGTTGAGTTATTTCTTCAGTATAAAAAAACACACTCTGTCAGTAAAAGTCATAGATAGAAATTGTCTGTCTACATATAGATTGTCGGTAATTTTTTTGTGTGACTAATTCTATTGGTAAAAAAAATAAACACAGACAGATAGAAAAAGCATGCAAAAAAAAATTCCACTGAAAATATACCGACGGAATCATTCAATCTGTATTTCCAACGGTAACTCACCAACAAAAAAGTTTCGTCGTTGAATGTGGCATAGGTAGCAAATGTTTTGCAACTCTCTGTAAAATACTGATGATCTTTGGCCGTTGTTATAAACGTCGGTGATAATGGCATATACAGTAAATATTTTTCAAATCTCTGTAAAATACCGACGGACTACATCCGTCTAGAAATCCATCGGTTGTGATTTAAAAAAATAAAAAATTATTAAGAATAAATAATATAAAATTATATAAATTAATAGTAAAAAAACCAATTATGCAAATAAAATTGTATGAAACATTAAAAATATAAAAATAAAGTTAAATAATATTCATTACAAATTTAATGTGTTTCCAAAAAAAAAATTAAACTAGAATAATGACGGAGCTGGAGGAGGAGGAGGAGGAGGAGGAGGCCGGTTGTTCTTAGGACCAAACAGTCAAAAAGAGAGCGCACATATATCACTCATCTATGATCTAATATCCATGATCATTTGGCGGAGTTGTTCATAATCCGCCGAGAGTCGCTCATATTGTTATTTCAAGGCTATGAACTTCTCATAATGAGTGCTCGATATTGATTGGGAGTTCCCAATGGTTGTGACACTACGGGCCGCCCGCAAGTTCTCGGTCATAGTGTTGGAGAGCTCGTGGTAGCTACATGTTATCGAACATAAAAGAAAACATTCTTTGCCAAAACAAATTGATAAAGCATGCAAAGTTGAAGTGATTTTGCATTTTGAAAATATTTAAAAAATATATTTTTTATTTATTTTAAATTAATATTTTTTTTATATTTTCATGTCATTGTAATATGATAATGTTAAAAATAATTTTTTTAAAATAAAAAATTATTATTTTAATATATTAAAAAAAACCTTAAAAAACAATCATCATCGTATTTCCAAAAACTTTATCTTATTCATGTTTTAATATTTAAGTTTAAGAGATGATATAGAAGTGGATGAAAAAAGGAAAGGAGAAAGAAAATGATAGGTTGATCATATTTTAGCAACAAAAATAGCTAATTTTGGTGTCAATGTGTGTAATTTTATGAGAGGGGTGCAATTAAAGTGTTTTTTATCCTTTATTTTGTCATGAAAAGTAAATCAATGCCCGAGATTTTTCTTGATCCAGGTTATTTTTGTGTTTTTTGATAGATTAAAAGGTGATTTGGGGTTAGAAATTAACTTATTATGCTTTTTGAGATGTTTGTTAGATGTTTTCAAACAAAAATAAGTTTTTTTTTTTGTCAAATAAAAGGAATCTGATTTTCCAACCACCTCATATGATTAGAATTTATGCAGGTAAATAACGTGTCCTTTGTCATCATTAACGACATATTATCTACTTTACTTTTAAGAAAATATGATGGACGACTTATCATTCTCCTTATTAAATAGAAAAAATAAGAAATGAAGGCTAGGCAAGCAAGTTTGACTTGGAGTCCTACACATGCCTGACCTTTTTTGGTAGGGCCAATCACACTCGCTCATCCAACTTAGACGCTTTGGCTCTTTTTGAATATTTTTTTAATTTTTTAATTTTTTTTTTAAATTTAATTAAAATTAATGATACTAATATAATTGATAAGATATTTAGGATGTTATTTCATTAAATGCAATTCAATTTTAACTTTTTTTCAAATAATTTTTTTTATATATATATATATATATATATATATAATGTTAGCAATGACTCTTTTTTCACTCTATGTATTTTATGATAATTTTCTTCTCTTAAAGTTTAATCAAAATTCATTATAATTAAATTCACTGTCATTTATGATTATTTTCTCTTAAAATTTAGTCAAAAATCATTATAATCAAATAATTATGTTATATTTAAAATATTTTTCCATTAGACATTTATTTTCAGATAAGATTATATCACTTTTTTTATAATATTAGTGAACATTTCATTGATTATTATATAAGAACCTATCAATTTATTAAATATTTTTATTATTATTGAAACTTACTTTTCATATGATACTAAATCTTTTATTTTTTTATAAAAAAAACTTGATAAAAAAATATTTTTATTTAAAAATATATATAATTTTCAATTTATTTTATTAAATATACTCATCAACTCTTCAATTCATAATTAGATTTTTTTTCATGATATTAAAAAACCACATTAACAACACCTACCTCACATTTTTCTTCGTTAAAAATTAACTTTTAATCCTGCCGCAGCAGACAGCTACATAAGTTGGCTAGTCTGAGAATCGAGAATAGATTTCTTTGTTTTTGTCCTTTTTCCCCTGAATCTGCACATGTTACTACAGTAACTGTGATACATGGATCCACAGATCATCAACTCCCTTCCTAACACAAGAAAAAGTAATGGAATCTCATGTAACTACAACCATTCAACACTCCAAATGGACAAACTCTAACCCTTTCAGACAGTGAATTTCCAAGCCGTTCCACTAGCATACTGTCAGCTGTCCGTCAGCACATCTTTAATTAACCTGTATCAGTTCAAAAGCCATGGTGTTGATACTGCACAAACCCAGCTTTTGTAGAGAGAAGTTACCTGGAACCCATTAAAGTCTGTCAATGATGGAGAACACAAATGTCTCGGACCATTTTTGCTTTATGAATTCCGGGACCAAAGAATCGTCCATGAAAGGATTCCATACAATTCCACCAGGACCACTGAGGACCCATTTTATTTTGGCTGGAATGCTGGAGGGATCTAGCATTGAAGTTTCAACCTTCTTCCTAGAAACATGTTCCTTCTGAGAACTGGAGCTTTTGGAAGGCTGCAAATCACGTATGAACAACCAATGCTTATTTATATCACGAGTTCAGATTCTAAATTACAAGCTCTACAAAAAATGGAGAAGGTTTCAATGTCTTGGGCATGGTATGATGGCTGTCAGTAAATTTATTAGATTCTCAGAACCAGAATTATGCCAATCAAGCACAACATGACAATCTCCAAAAGAATCTTCAACTTTCAGTGATACAACCACATTAATATCATCCGTAAAATAAGTCATACTTTACTCACAATAAAATTTTCTCCTGCTTTTAGTGCTTCCAGTGTAGCTAAGTGCTCTTTACCTTCAGTAAGGTATTTCTCAACAGACCTCGGGAACGGAATCGCTTCCCAGTTTCCGGCTCAAAGTAGTGCTGCACAACGAAGTAGCATTTTTCATGATTCTTACTTCCATATGCAATTCAGAGGAAATACAGAACTCTGCAACTTCCACTAAGAAAAATCTACTTCGCCATATCAATAGAAGAATTGACAAATACACAGGAACTCAACTTACAAAACTCTGTATTCAGACAGACAACCACCAACCAAAAGTACATCTCTATTGTGGAGGGTGGTGTAATAAGATTGAATAGAGCATATTCAGTATTGGAGCAAAAAAACTACCTCTGCGCACTTGATAATTATTTAACACCTCAGTGGATATTTTTACTACATGCATCTATGATCAAGAATCAAAAGGACCAAAGTCTCAAGAGAAGCAATCAATTAAACCAAGACGAGAAATTTAAGATAACAAGACTATGAGAAACTGGTAATGTAGAGATAAGAAATCAATCTGTTTTATTCAACATCATACCCATTGTTACATCATGAATCAGCTTCGTACTCAGTATGAAGAACCAAATAACAAACTTAACAACCTAAAAATATGGAACTCATAGAAGTAATGAGAATAACTGCCACATCATGATAACAATTTGTTATTCATCTTGCCAAAAAGCATCCAAACAGTTTCAGGAACTTCTTCCAAGTTTTCTTGTAACATTTAACTTTATTGGGTGGATATTGAAGTTCTGGAGCTTGACTACCACCAATCATCAACAAAGATATTCAGTTTATGCACACTGTTTTAACCCGGAATTCACCAATAGCTTTAACAAGAACATATCAAGATGCCCTTAGCAACAAAGATATGGACTGAAGAAGCAAAAGGTAGGGTCCAAAACAGTACCTTGTCAATAATACCTGCATAATCCATGTTCTTGCGTGGCTTTTTCTCAACAATCCAACCATTAGGCAGATCGAACAATGAGCGGCTTTTGAAAATGTATGGATCGATTTGTATCCTGTTTATCTTTCTTGCTTATTTAATGCTAATGGTCCAATCTAATTCAGACTAAATAGGAAACAAAAAGTCCTCTGACATTCAAAAACAAAGTTCCTCTGAAATTTAAAAAACCTTAAGTCTTGAGTTACTGATACTCCACGACAGTAAAATAAGGAAATATTAGAACTCACATTTTTTTTATTGCCAGGTTTAGCACTCTTGGATGTTTCTCCACTCAGGTGTTTCTGAATAGATATCAGCGAACAAAATCGCTGTCCAGTCCCAGGCTCATAGTGATACTGCATATTAAGATGAAAGTTACACTAGTTCAATGAAGATGTCTTGCCGTTAGAACAAAGTTCAATGAAGTAATCTTCTGTCATGACGAATACATGCATTTTAAGCAGTATTATAGCGGTAATAGCTAACAATTAAAGCAGCTTAGCTTCAAAATTGAGAAATATATCAATGAAAGGAGACATAGCATAAGAAGTTTCATTGCAAACGACATTGAAATATAAGAGCTAAATGATAAAAGACAGGACAGAGCAGTCTGATGGAAAATTGAGTCCATTATGGATCATAATGACCATGCAGGTGTCATATTATAATCAGGATTGCAAGGGCTTCAATTATCTGAAATCCAAGGTGCAATTTTAACAAGAGTTTTAGTTACCTAGTCATTGTGCCCTCCAACAAATGTATGTATAATGCCTTGAGGTCAGCATTTAAATGGAGTGAGTATATATGTGTTAACAAAAATGGTGCACTGAATGAAGGCTGCCATTTCATCGACCCAACTAATCTGTGGGTGGCATTGTGCATATGGATTTAAGATTGATGCATTCATTTGGTGCATTGATTTGAAAAACGGTACTGTTGCTCTTGAATCATTGTTTCATGGAGTTCTCTAAGATATGAGACTATATAGTAATGGGGAACCGCATTGGCATTATTAAAAAGGCTTCATTTTGTGCCTTCATGCCAGAAAACAAGAAAAGCATCATCAGCATTTTGAGCTTTACTAATTTACCATTAGAAACTGCGGAAGCTCCAAAAGGGTACTAATCGTTGTTTGGACTATGATGTTCGAGACCAAGTTTGGTGAGATACCGTGTCTCCACACCCCGGTCCCCGAAACAGTACCCAAGTTTTCCCAACCTATACTCATCATTTTCAAGTTAACGAGAAACTCAAATCCTCGAGAAGTCCAAATCGCAACCCGTATATCAATTCAAATACTGGCGCACACCAGGCAACACGGCACCACCATAACCATCCACGTTTGCTTAAACACTTCCTATTGGCGTGAAGTTAAAAATAATAAATATATTTTTGAAATTTTCACTATGTTTGCTAATGCTACTTCGTCAGAAAAATTTTGGGTATAAAGGAGAAGTTCGAACCTAAGACAACTAGACCTCACAGGCGATGGGGAAATGAGGTGGCGCCTAAAGACCGGATCACCAATGCATGCATTAATGTAAACACAAATGTAGAAGTACTTTGTTCACACTATCTATGGTAAGCAAAAGCACGGCAAAAGAGAAGGTCGGTATACTTTGAATTGGTGAAAGAAAAACAATCAATCACCTTGTCGTTATGGCTACGGCGGTTGCCGCGTTTGCTGCGGCAGCGTCGCACGACGACCCAATCATTTGGGAGTTTGAATTGGTGGTAAATGGTGGTTGATACCTGTAATTCGTTATTTTGATTTTGGGATGAGATTTTCGCGTCCATTGACTCTTGGTGGAAGCTATCTGATTTTAATAAGAAAAGCTTTTGAGGAAATATTTACTTGGGGCTTCAAGATTTTAAGATTGTGTGTGTGAGTGTGATTTTAGGTTTCTCAGAGATTTTGTCTTTTAACTTTTTATTTGTCACTTCTTCGAGCAGTTTTCATGTGTATTTTATAGCACTGATCCATACTATCATTGCGGTTGCTGCGTTGCGGGTTGAAGAAAAAATTCCAAGCATTACTAGCATATTTCCTAATAAAAAAATTAATCATAAATTTAAAATATAATACATATTATACGGTAATTTTAAAAAAACATTAATACAAAAATATCTTCTAATTTGCAACTTTATCAGTGATAACTCTAAAAAAATAAATTAAAATAAATTTTAAAGGTTATTATTGATCAAGATCAATCCAATGTTAAAAGATAAAATTAAAAAAAATATTAATTAAAAATTGATAAAAAAAACTATTTGGGTTAACCTGTCAAACCAGCAAATCAGGTCAAGAGATCGGGATAAATAAAAAAATTACAAAACTCAATTTCCAACTAACCAAATGTTAAAAAATGAAATAAAAAAAACTAATTAAAAAAAAATAAAAAAACAACCCAAATAAACTTAAGCTAACATGTTAAGCCTGTTGTCTAGATCATGAAACCGAGATAACTTCATAAAAAATAAATAAAAAGATTACAAAGCTCTATTGTCAACAAATCTAATGTTGAAGGTTGAAATCGATAAAAAAATAAATAAATCCATAAGAGTTGTATAACTCCACATAATCCAAATTATAAATAAATTACAAAACTCAATCTTTAAACAACTTAATATTAAAGGATGAGATTGAAAAAAAAAACTAAATAAAAAAAAATATTAAGTTTTTGAAGGGTGAAATTAAAAAGAAAATATTCAATTAAAAATGACCTAAAAAATGAATTGGGTCAACTTGTAAACTAGCGTCTCGAGTCATAAGATCGGGATAACTACATAAAAATTAAATAAAAAATATATAAAACTCAATTAAAAAATGACAAAAAATAAGCAGAGTCAACTCAGGTTAACATGTCAAGCCCGCGATTCATATTATGAGATCGAGATAACCTCATAGAAAGCAAATAAAAAAAGATTACAAAGTCCAATTTTCAACCAATCTAATGGTAAATGATGAAATAAAAAAATCATTTACAAAAACCAACTTAGAAAAAATGACTCGGGTCAACCCGAGTTAAACTATTAAATTCACAACATAGATCAAAGATTAGAATAAGATTCATATAAAGAAAATTAAAAAAAAAATTATGAAGCTCCAGTTCAAGCAATAATGTTAAAGGTTTAAATCAAGAAGAAAAAACTAAATTCATGAGGCCGATATATATCTCAAAAAAAAAAAATATGAAGCACAATTCCTAAAATAACCTAATATTAAAGGATAAAATTTAAAAAATATTAAAGAAAAAAACACAATGAATAGTGTTTGTGGGTGTGGCTATAATGATTTAGCTACACCCTTTAGTGTTTTGTTAATTATCCTCGATCAGTTTCAGTTTTTGTGGTAATTAATTAGTTTTATGAATAATATAGTATTTGTCAATTCATTTTCTCTGTATAAATTTGAATCTTTATATATTAGTTAAAATAAATCTTTCATGATTGTTGATAAAAGATTTCTGGCATGATTAAGAAGCATATGTTCAAATTAAAAATAAAATTCACTTTTATTTATGGTTAACATTTTGTATAAAAGTATTATCCAATATAAGTATTTTAATATAAAATATTAACATATCTAAAATCACTCATCTATGAATAAAAAATTAATCTAAAAAAAAATTTGGGTGGTAAATTTTTCAAACCCAAAAAAGTATTAATTTACATTGAGAAATTACATGTTTTTTTAAGTAAAGTAAAAAATATGGCCAATACAGCATACAAAATTTTAAAGAGAAGAGGGTCTAGACAATGTGGATTTAGTGTTAAAACCCCACTTGTTTGTTCTATTCGGTCTGTCTTGGTTTGAGTTTAGTTTAATTGTAAAATAATTTTTTTGTATAAGAAATTATTTTTTATCATCCAATGAACAATTACATGTCCAAATTCAATGAATTTGTTAGGTTTAACATGTTGTATGATAAGTTTTTTCAGAGTAGTTTTTGTTTTTAAATGTTTATAACGTTTGATTTAATGTTTAAACATTTAAAAATTCAGGTTTTAATTTATTTTAAAATATCAAAATTAATTCTTTTTATTATAAGTTAATTCTAACAGTCTAGTTCTCCTGAATAAATAAGAGTAAAAGGAGTATTTAGAGTCCTTTTATTTTTGCGTTTCAAAAATACTTTTGAAAAAGAATGAAATTTTTTTCTTTGTTTCAAATTAGTTTTTTTTTCATATCATTTTGATGTGCTGATGTCAGAAATAAATTTTAAAAAATAAAAAAAAAATTATTTCGATGTATTTCCAATAAAAAAAATATTTTAAAAAACAACTATTATGATAATATCAAAGAAATCTTAGAAGCACGTGAAGCAAAAATGCTCTTTACTATCTCCTATTGTCTACTGTCTTTTTATTTTATCTTTAGGTTTGATTGTAGCTAGAGAAAATCCAGTCAATTTTTTAAGTTTGTATAACTTGATAGGTTGTGCAATATTTTGAGGTGATGTTGAAATATTAAAAAGTTATTTTATGTTAAGATTATTTGTATCAAGAGATAAATAATATAGTTTTAAAAACAAATAATATAATTATTGACAACAATGTTTTTTATTTTTTATTTTTTTTATCCAAAGTTTTGCAAGTATCTTATTTACAATGTTTTAAATTATAAAGAAACTTAAAAGATCTTAGCAAAATATTATGGCCCAAGAAACAAAAAAAAAACACTAATTGAAATCATAATTTTGAAACCCAATCCGGTGATCAACCCGGTCTAATGATCGGGTCACAGGTTAGATGGATTGACCTGGGTTAACCCGGGTCAACCCAAAAAAAAAGGGGCTAGAGAGAGTCAGAGACAGAGACGCTTTTTTCCTATCATAACGTGGCATATATCTATCCCTCTATTTATATTCTAACTCCCCTCTCATATACATTTACATGTGTTAAATTTTAACACAAATCACCCACTCTCCCTCTGTCTCTCTAGCTCCAATGGAAGCCTCGACAAAATCCTCCACAAGAATTCAAAGGACCCCAAGCCCCAAGAAAGGATAAGGCCCTTGCTGCTGCTGTCGATGGAAAAGCCGCTAAAGCGCGTTTTCAGGCAAGGTTACCCTGCTGCTGCTGTTATGAAGAAGAAGAAAAGGAGCTTTTTTTTTTTTGTGAGTATGGCAACTGAGGTGAGTTCTCTGGTAAGGCTTTTAAGTACGTTGTGGTGATTCTGTAGAGAGCGAATCTCAAGAATTGGATCTTGATTTGCAAGTGCCAAGTGGATGGGAAAAGTGCCTGGACTTGAAGGTAAATTGGTGTTCTCATCTAGGTTCCGTTTGTTTCTTGAGAAAATATTAAGGAAAAGAGCATCGAAAGGGTTTCAAAGTATTATGATGATCATCCTAGTATTTTGATGTTTCATGAGATCATCGAAACAAAGTTTTTGATGCTCAAGAAGAGATTTTATATGTTTTCCATGCCTGTTTAAAATTATGATTTTTTTTTCTTTTCATTTTCTTTGAATTGAAATTTAAGAGCTTTACAATTTATTTCTGTTGGTGCGAAGATATCTTTTTATTAAATGATTGGTTTCCTGATTTACTTTGATATCCTCTGCTTTTTGATATCCTCAGTTTGGTTTCTGAGAAAATGTAGAAATAGGAAATGAGAGTCCAAAACGACGTGGTTTCACGTCCATGTATATTAAAAAAAAAAAAGAGGTCGGGTCTCAGACGGGTTTACCCGGGTCGACCGGGTTTCGCCGCGGCCAACTCCCCAGTGGGTTTTTACTTAGACCCGAACCGGTCCCAAGCCCGGGTTGGCCGGGTCCTGGGTCGACCCGCCAAGCCGGTCCGGGTTTCAAAACTATGATCGAAACAATGTTTCAATGTTTTGCCCTTGATTCCAAAAACCATAAAGCTAGCTTATTGGGGGTAGTATTATTTTTTTCACATGATTTATTCATCACTATCATAAACACGTGGACAAATTAGTTTTATCATATTTTTTTTCATATTGAAATTACTCAATCATCTTTAAAAACAAAAGAAGATTGAGCTTGCTAAAAGAGTTTTTTTTTTTAAGATTTTTTGCACAATTAAATGATCAATTTGCCTTTAAAAAAAAGTTGTCATCCAAGGGGCTTTTTATCTTTTCATTATAGTTTGTTCATGATATTAAACTGCTTGGTAATTTAAAATTTTGAAAATTAATAATTAAAAAAAGTTAGTATAGTGCATGTGTTTGCGCATGGAACCCCCCATGCCTTTTTGGCCAAACAAGCAGGGTTTTTTTTATAGTAAAACTCCACCTTTCATGAAAACATTTGAATTGTCTCAACAACTCCTCTATTATATGGTGACACGTGCGACCAACAGGGGGTTTTGTGTTGAAAGCCTTTTTTTTCTTCTCTCTCTTAACATTAAATTATGCGCTTGTCCCTTCAAAATTCAAGGCAGACCTTTAATTGTTTTCTCCTTTAGATTTTATCCATATTCTTTTTATTTCTGTTTGTTTTATATGAAATGATCCATCAAATTGGATTTTTTTTTTCAATTTCATTATCTTTTAATTTTTTTTATATGTCAAATTTAGTCTCTATTATTTTAATTTCTATTTATTTTTTGGGATAATTTTTAAAATTGAATTTGTTTTGTGATTTCATCCTCCTATATTGTTTTTTCTTACTAGATTTGATCCTTATTCTTTTTATTGTTTTTTTTTTTTACTTTGGCAATTTTTAAAATTTGATATTTATTTCCTGGTTTCATCCTTCAATATTAAATTAGTTAAGAATTGAGCTTCTTGGTTGAGTCCAAATCTAAGATTTAACGGATCATGAGTTTGAGAGATTAACCTATGTCTAAAAAATCCACCCGAATTTTTTTTAGATCATGTTTTTTTAGTTTCATCCTTCATTATTTATTTAATTTTAGATTGGGCTCTGTTATTTATTTTTATTTGATTTCTATTGTATTTTTCACTAATTTTAAAAATAATCTTGATTATCTTATTCTTCAACATTGAATTGTTTGGTGAGTAAGCTTTATAGTTTTATTCGATTTGTTTTTGCCAAGATTACTCTAGCTTAGCAAGAAGGTTTGTCTTGTCAAATTTTTTCTAGTTTATTTATTTATTGTTGTTAGGTTTTTTATTTGTGTAATTAAATTAATCATGCTTATTAAACCTATTCAAAATAATAACTCAAGTCTAAAACTATATCGTGTTAGCATTTTTGTTTACATAAAAATAAAAAAACCCTAAGCAAGCAGGCGGCTAATCACATTCATCAATCTAGTATGTACTATTGCAAGTTGTTCCTTATCTATATATATATATGCTTATTATTCTACAAACAATTACGTTATTCTAAACAATTAATTTTCTTAACGTAAAAGAAATGATAGGAAATACTAATTAAATAAACACTGTGTTGATTTTTCTAATAAATGAAGTTGTGTTTTTTCTTGGCTTTCAGTCTTTGTCAAATCAAACAAACTTCGTACAAGTTTTGCGACAATAACCCAACAATAAGCTTCTGGTAGGGCAACTTCCACGTTTGACTGCTACATTTTTAATAGTACCGCCTCCTACAAGTTTGACCATGACTTGAAGTCAAAACAGAACTAACTCGAAGTCATAGTTGTTGGTCTCGAAACGACTACAGAAGTTATAATTTAACATGTTTAACCTCTAAATTTTATTTAACAATTCAATTTTCTTAAAAAATAATATAAAAATATATTACAGATCAACCTTTTTTATTTATTATAAATTAATGTTAAAACTAGCTTTCTCAAAATATTTATCTATTCATTTTTTATAGAACCAAGAAGTAAAATGAAAGTGATGAGAATAATATAGAAAATAAAATGAATTGAATTATATTTTTTATAAATAAATAAATTTAATTTATTTATCAATTTAAATCAAATTGAACATTGTAATTTAATTTACAATAGAGATCATTAATTTTAAATAGCATATAAATGATTGCAATTATAAAGTTATTTTTTTTTATTGAAAATGGATAATAAAATTGTGTTTGTATTTATATTCATTCTTTTATTTATAGGAAATATTAAAAGTACCTTTTATAAATTCATGATTTTTCTACCTCGCTCTAGTTTTGTTTCTAGTTCGAATTTAAAAATATATTATAAAAAGAATTCCAATGAATACATTACTCCATTAAGGTTAGCTATATATATATATATATATGTATTTTTGAAGATTAACATTAAAAATATTCTTAAACTAGTTTTCACATATCAAAATAAAAGTTATTTTTAATTGAATCTTAAATAAACCATCAGTGCATTTAAAACAAGATTTTTTTTCTGTGATCTCACGTAGGATAGCATATCTTTAATATCTACAAGATCTCACACGGCCAAATCTCAAAATCTTAGTAAATCTCGAGCAATATATATATATATATATATATATATATATATATATATATATATATATATATATCTTCTAAAATTTCAACCAACTCTTAGGTATGGTTGCATGAAGCTCAACGAAGACTGACAATTTATGACTTGCAGTGCATTTTCACAAAGGGAAATGCTTTTCGTTCCCTCATCCACACCTACCCAGATCCAGTAAACTACGCCTGTGTTCTTCTCTTTAACGAGTTTAGTTGAATGATCATGAACCATGAACAGGGGTAGAATCGAGGAATTTGTCTAAGTTGTGAATGAGAAGCACAAAGCACGCCCACTTTAGATTTTACTTGGCAGGAAGAGTGTGTGAAACCAGGAAAGTTGACGCATACTGGTGATCAGCTTGGTGAACCACCGCGTAGAATAGAGTATTTTACTAGGAAGACGCCGTTCTGCCTCCACGTTTTCTGATATGCAGTAGTAATTTACAAAATAACGCACCTTCTTGTCTCGTTCTTCTTGTCTGCTTTTCTCTATTGCTTTTACACTGGAGTGGATCATTTGTTCACGCGCTTCTTATATGAATTTGTTATTTATATAATATCATGCCTTTTTTTAAATAATTATATGCCTACTAAAATCACATGCATAATCATAACTACCGAGTAAAATAATTTATTTACTAGAAAATTATATAAAACATGTGCTCTCTAACAAAACCTCAACATGTATATTATACTAAAGATTTTGACACTTATTATTACTATTATTAAAAGTTATGCCAGCAACTTAATATCAATAGTGGAAGCATTTTAGTTAAGAAATCAAGGTTTTTATATTTCTCATTTAAAAAACATAATTCCTCTCATTTTTTAAGAATATCACATCCTTAATTTGTAAGAAATTAATGTAATGTTTTCAAAAATAATAAATATCTTGATAACATGGTATATATTTTATAAAAAAAATTAAATATAAATTCTCTTAGCATCCTTGTCTTAGTAAGAAGGGAAATGGAGATTTCCTAACAAAAAACTAGATTTATGATAAAGGCATATACTGCGATATTAATTAATATTGTGTGAAACATATTTAAGTTGGCTGCCGTGCACGCGTCTTCTAAGTGCGGTGGGGCTTGTTCTGAAAGATTCTAGAATTGTCAAACATAAGGAGATGTTGTCCTTTAGGAAGGAAGACTCCTAGTGGCTCACCATCAAGGACCCGACCTGAACCCCTCCCCAAGTATGCTAAACGCGGCACGTTGACGTATCAATCACGGCAGCTGCACTCTCACCATCTATTTCACTCTAATTACTAGTCTACCACTCGCCCTTAATTTCCTTAGGGCATAACCGCCATTCAATCCAAGACGTCAGTGCTTACTCGGTTGTGCTGCCAACTCGGACCAGCCTCATATAAATACAAACCGATCTGGTCTCCCTTACTTCCATTCCATCCATCAAATATTCATACAAACACCACGTAGTGTAAACTTTGCTGCTCTTGCACACCATATATATTCTCACACACATCACGCAGTTCAATCTACAAGCTATGAGCTCAATTACAATGAAGAGAGGGAGAGAAGAGGGAGAGTTAGACATGGCCAATTGCTTGATGCTACTTCATAAAGTTGGCAAAGCTGATGATCATGAGCTGCCAACTAATTATAAATCATCGCCACCATCCGGGGCCGGTCGCTTGTTTTCGTGCAAAACATGTAACAAGAATTTCTCTTCATTTCAAGCGTTAGGAGGCCACCGTGCAAGTCACAAGAAACCAAAACTTGTGGGATCAACTGGGAACTTGTTAATGAAGTTGCCCAATTCGCCTCCAAAGCCAAAGAATCACCAGTGCTCCATTTGCGGGCTTGAATTTCCTATCGGGCAAGCGCTTGGAGGTCATATGAGGAGGCATAGGGCTGGTAATATTGATGCTACCAGTAACAGTGCTGATAATGAACTAGCTGTGACTTATCCACCTTTCTTACCAGCCATCCCAGTTTTGAAGAAATCGAATAGCAGCAAGAGAGTCCTGTGCTTGGATTTGAGCTTGGCACTGCCTATGGATCAGAATGAGTCGGAGTTGCAGTTAAGGAAGGCCGGCACGCGACCTGTGTTGAAATGTTTTATCTAGGCTTTAATTTTGAATAGATTTTTTATTTTTTCTGTTCATATACCGCTTTCTAGTACGACGTCTACGTAGTTAGGATTTTTTACTAATCAGATTCATTCAGTTCTTTTGTATACCGAGAGCATTAAATTTTATTATAGTTTGACATGGACAAATCTAGTTAGAAATTCTCACATAATAGTGTCTTGGTCCTTCAAAGCCATGGCCTAATTGCTGTGCCAATATGGGTTTATTAAGCAATTGCTGCGATTGTTGTTCATATTCAAAGTTATCCGCATGAATTTGTTTTGCCTGTGGTGGATATTGTAAGTTCTGGTCTTCCCAACATTCCTGCTGCTGCTGCTGGATTTGTTCTCCGATCAAAGTTGTTGGTTTTTGTTTCTGTTAGGATTTATGATTGTTTCTGTTTATCACGATGTTTCCTGCTCTGATCATGGCGTCCGAAGTTAGGACAAGGGCTATGATCAAGCAAAAAAGCAACTAGGTGCAAGGGTGGCGTCCTTCCGAGCCGAAACCTTCTTATAAATACTTGCATTTCTACTAGAGAGTAGAGGACCCAACCACGCTATGGGTCCGTTCCATGTTAAGGCAAGAGGCGGCATGTCTTTTTTTCCAATTTCACGAAGGATGAATGACATGTCGGTTCATTTGCTTTGTCAAGATATTATTTGTCACTAGATGTGGAAACGGGAAAAAAAAATACAAATTGAGTAGATCTTGGCACCAGGCGTTTACGATTCTCTTTCGGTGAATTATATTTTTCCATCGTTAAATAAGAAATAGCTAATGAATTTGATGAGAGTCCACTTTTTAGGATTTTAATATTTTAGTATTTTTATAAAGTATTTTACAGGATATTATCTTATTTAAATTAAGTATGATCCAATAATCAAATTAAAAATTATATATATTTTTGTTGTACAAGTTATTTTCATTTGTAGTCGGGGACTCATTTGTAGTTGTACAAAACAAAGAAGGAGCTGCGTGTGCGCGCTGATAGAGCAGCATAATTTTGGAGAGGCATGTGATCTGGCACGTGCATCACCGATCCCGCAAACAGTCTTACGATCCTTCATGTCTGGACCCGCCTGCAGGCCAAGATTAGGACGCTCCTTCTTTTTACAGGACATTATCTTATTTCTAGGAATTTTATAGGATAAAATGAAAAAAAAAATAGATGTTTTTTAAAATGTTTTTTTATTTAAAAATATATATTTTTTTAGTTTTTAAAAATTATTTTTAACATCAGCGTATCAAAATGATATAAGAACACTGAAAAAATATTAATTTAAAAAAAATAAAAAATAAAATATCCACAAAATCAAGTTTTCTACGCTAAACACACCTTACCTATTACCATTATATAAAAAATTCATATATTCACTCTATTTGTTAAGTTTTGAGTATATATTGTATTATATATTGCTTGATTAATATTTACTAGTCATAATATAATATATACTAGTCATTATTAAAAATAAAAGAGTGGGTTGAATGATGAAATTATAAAATATTATATATGTGTGTTTTTTTGTCAAAATATCAAGGTATAAAAACATTATGTTGAATTTAAAAATTATATAAATGTTTTACATATATGTAGATGATATTAATTCATATATATTATATCATATTTATATTGAGATTTAAATTGAAATTGATAACATCTATATTTTATTTATTTATCAATAAATAAAATAACTATTAAAAAAAGACACTCATCGATGTCATTTCAGATTGATTACTATCAAATTTTGATTAAATTTGTATCACCAATATTGGTTAATACTAAACCATTATTGGTAAAATTAAAACTTTATAGAAGGTAATATTGGATGATTTAATATTTATTGGGGTATTTAAGAATATGATAAATATTATTTTTAAAAATATTTTTCATTAATAAATATATTAATTTATTTTTATTTTTAAAAAAATTATTTTTTATATAATATGTCTCAACTCTAAACAACTTAAAAATATAAAAAAATAATTTAAAATAAAATAAAATCTCACGAAATGGCGGCTGCCCCCATACACTCAGAAGTCTGCCCGTGCCCTTTTTCCTCGAAGAAAACAAAAACAAAAACCCCGTTTGCAAAAATATTTTACAGCACTAACGGTGCATGCTCGATGCTCTCTGGCACACGTGTACGGATGATATAAATGTAACGGCGAATGCAGATGTTTCCCATTTTCAATTCCCTGTCACGAGAAAAAATCGAGTGCTCACATCTAATTTACTACTGTTATTTATATTCGATTTTCATCGCTGATTACTGTTCATTAAGAAATTCAGCAGACCGGTAGTCAACATTCCGATCAGTTTCCCAACCATCTTAAAGATTTTGAGGTTTGTCAAAAACTCCAAGCTCTCTTTTTTTAGGGTTAGGTTTTATATTATCTAATTGGGGTTTTCATATCTGTGACTTCGAGCTTGAAACAACCTTTTTTTTGTTTTTGAAAATTTATGTTAAAGGTTGGAAATGATCTGTTGAAGAAAGAAGGGTGAGACCTTGGAGAAGCAAAGCAAAATGGTATGTATGGAATATGGTAATCCTGTTACTAACTCGCTCGCTCGCATAAAAATGGGACTCATAGGTAGTTTATCTTAATGGTTCTTACTTTCATGCAAGTGAAGGAGGGTACCCGATAATTTCTCATGCAACGCTAGTAGTTGTGCTCGGCAAAGTCAATATTTTGTGAAAAGTGGTTGTGTTTTTATGAACTGTAATTAGCAAGTTTGGAGTTTAGAGGGATTGCTAGACATATTAGTGAGGAAATTGCGTACATTTGTTGTTTAATAAGCCCAATTGGTTGCTTGATGATCCGAATAGAAACAAATAAGTTCCTAAATCTGCTGCTACCCGGAGGCATTTGTTGTAATCTCATTGGAGTTTGTAGTTCAAGTCTAGTTGCCTGCCACTTTATGTAAATGAAATTGTTGATAATTTCATCTTTCTCAGGAGTAAAATTTGAATAATTTCATCTTTCTCAGGAGTAAAATTTGAATGGGTGGACTGTGAGTTTTTTGTTGTATGATAATTGTTTTAAGATGACAAAATTCCCAAATTGTGCATGGGGTTTATGGCTGCTAGTCGAAGATAATGGTATGGATACTTCGAGAGTTGTAAAGATATGCTGGAATAATATTTTGGTGCTGAATATGAATTACTTTTCTTCTTGGAATAATTGTTCCATTGTGGGTTTAGCAGAACAAGGGATTTTGGATGTCAAAGGGTACAGATGGAGATCCAGCATTTGAGAATCCATCCAGGCTTGAATCTAAACGATCTCATCAGTGGTTTATAGATGATGCTGAGCCTGAGTTGTTCCCTAGCAAGAAGCAAGCAGTGCAAACTCCAAACAGCACCGTGACTTCTGGAATTTCCAGTGCAAATGCTCCTTCCTGGGATAATACCCCTGGTTTTCAGTCTGTCCCAAACCAATTTATTCACCGGTTATTTGGGGCTGAAACTGCAAGGTCTGTCAATTTTGCTGAAAGGAATTTATATCCTGCTGGAACTGGTGACTCAAATGCATCTGTTAGCCTGTCTATATCTCATGCTATGGGAGATCCTGAAGCCTGTGTTTACTATGGTGGTTTTAGAAAAGTCAAAGTAAATCAGGTTAAGGACTCTGACAGTGGTATGCATGTCCCAAAGGGACATGGTTTCACAATTGAAAGTGACAGTAACAATTCCACTGGTCAGGGCTTCAACAGGGAAAGTGAAAGTAGCTTTATATCAATGGGGCAAGCATTTGATGAGGATAATAATGTCACAGTGATGGGTCATACCTACAATAAAGAAGATGCACACGTTGGGTCAATGAGCTCCACTTGCATCAAAGTTGATGACAGTGCCATTCCAATAAGTGACACATATAGAAAGGAGGACACCAATCTATTATCGTTTGGAGGATTTGACGATGCCCATGATATTATACCTGTCTGTAGGCCAATCAACAATTATGACCACTCTTACGATCAATCTTCAGTTAAAACACGAGAAGCAGTTGATCAAAAAGAGCTGGGTGCCAAGGCAGTTGCAAGTAATACTCGGGCAACTAAATCCAAATCTGAACCTGTTTCTAAGAACAGACAAGAGTTGAAAACTACCAGAAAAGAAGCTCCAAACAGCTTTCCTTCGAATGTCAGAAGTTTGATCTCAACTGGTATGCTTGATGGAGTCCCTGTAAAGTATATTTCCTTGTCACGCAAGGTAAATCTCTTTAAAATTGTAGTCCATTTTTTTCTGATAAAAAATCTCTCCGTTTCTTTCTTTTGTATTTTCAATCTAGTGACCTTGTGGCTTGTACTCTGCATGTAACAAGGAGCTTCGTGGCATTATAAAAGGTTCTGGCTATCTTTGTGGGTGCCAATCATGTAATTATTCCAAGGTGAGCGTTTTATTGGCTTTAGTCTTTGTCTGGATGGATTCTTCAAACACTACTGATCCGCTTTATAATTTGGGTGTAAGGTGCTCAATGCATATGAGTTTGAACGCCATGCTGGTTGCAAGACAAAACATCCAAACAATCATATATGCTTCGAAAATGGAAAAACTATCTATCAGATAGTACAAGAATTAAGGAACACTCCTGAAAGCATGTTATTTGACGCAATTCAAACTGTTTTTGGTGCGCCTATTAATCAGAAATCCTTTCGCATCTGGAAAGGTAATGGAAATATTTGTTTTGACTCTTTACCTTGTATACAATTATAATTATTTGTCTCTTATTCATTGTGCGTACAAGCACACTTGTAAAATACAATTATCCATTTATTTAAGGTATTACCAAGTAAAGGAAATCTTGAGACAGCCATCCGCTACTAGATATTTTGCATGAAGTAACTTCCTTGAGTTTTGAACTTGCCATCTCTTGATTGCAAATGCAAGGCATTTAGCTTTGCCTTGGTTGAATACCGTTGGTGGAAGTGCAACCACACTTTTGCTTGTGCAATTTAGCTGCCCCTGTATTCTTAGAAAGAAAAGGGGGAGAGTTAAAAATTTAGACCATTTTGCATTTGATAATTTTGGTAGTAGTTGCGTTCTTACTCCCTTATATTTGCCCCTCTTCGTTTTTTCTCAGAATCGTTCAAAGCTGCAACGCGTGAGCTCCAGCGTATCTATGGGAAGGAAGAACTAATGCTGTAAAGCATTATTTTGCTTGCAGCGTGCATAGAAACTAGCTTGACTGGCTAGAGAAGCATGCATGCACTGCAGGGAATGCCGTTCAGAGACAGGTCAAATGATGCTTTCTGTTATATGATGAACAGCTAGTTCATGTAAAACTGTATTTTGATATTGAATCAGTGAAATTGGGTGCCTAAGTACAATGTAAGAAACCGAAGGGAAACTTCTGTGTAAATCACTTGGTGACCATGACAATTGAACTGGCTTTCTTACTGGAAATTTCTGGTAAGAGTTGATCATTCTTATGCTTCACCCTTGTGCCACGATGCGGGAAACTTGTTCGTCATTGTGCTGTATTATTGTACATAACATCCTGGAATACTTGGAGGAATTTGGACACGAATGGGGGTGCACCATACGTTGGACCGATGGGTTAATTCTAATGGTCACGAGTTTAAGATCAGATCAGATTTATATGGAGAGTTTAAGATCAGATCAGATTTATATGGTATGTTGGGTCGTTTCGTGGGCTGGCAAGTTGTAATATTGTTGAGTGCTTTTGCTGTACATCTGGCTTGTACTAAAAGCAGACAGATTCACATTATATTTTATCAGTGAACAAGGGGGACGCTGAGCAGCTGGATGCTTCTTTTCCATACTGCTGTCCAATTTCCGATGAAAATTTCCAATCGTGTGCTGTGCTCTAATTTCTTCACTTCCCACTTCCCAGAAGCTAGCTTTCACAATTTATCATCAGAGGCATGTATTTCCAATCTCACAAAATCCCAGAGCTCGTATGAGTATATTCTCCTCAGTTTTCTATTTTTCAAACAATCGAGGCATACTTTACTCCCGGTCATTTTTGTCGAAGTATACGTCCGGAACTAGGGTTTTTGAAGCCTTCGCCCAGATGAAAGACAGGATAAGGAAACCTTGTTTGGAGCTGCAGATGAACTGGTTTTTCATTTTTGTTTCAAATTGAATTTTGGTTACTATTTTTAGATTATTTTGATGTCTTGGTATTAAAAACAAATTTTAAAAAATAAAAAATACCATTTTAAAATATTTTTAAATAAAAAAACATTAAAAACAACTTTAAAAAAATTCATAAAATACATCTTGAACGCTCATGGTGCTGTCTTCTTCGGTGCAATTCTAGTACACGCTACCGGAAACCATTCGTAATTGTCTTTTTACATCGTAAACAACCTAACAGTAATGCCAGTACAAATCTCATGCGATGAAGAAAGGCAATGGAGAAAAAAAAAAGAGGAAGAATATTTTCCACAAGCAACCCAACTGGGGACACGAATAATATTCTATAATGATAAACTGCAATTTAACACACTAAAACAAGATTGAAAAGAATGACAAATGAGATAAATTACAAGCCCCCTTTTTTTTCCGTTATCAGCACTGGTTCTTGTCCATCTCTTCCGTTTTTTCAACAAAAGTGCAACCCGTTTGCTTTTAAGAACCGCAACAAGCTGATTTCTGGGCAGCTGGACCTGCTCCAGACGCCTGGTCTAGATGAATCTTTGATGTTGCAGGCTGCAATACACAACCCAAGCAAAATGTTCAAACAAACAGTAACAGATATTGAAAAGTCCCTCACTCTTGTCAAATCCAAAATAGTAGCTCATGAAATTCAAATACCTCAGCCTTGGTGTCAGTGTCAGAAAGCCTTTGCTTTATATCCCTTGCTATTGAAAAGAAAACTTGCTCCACATTTTGATTCGTCTTTGCACTCTGTAATGCACATATTTTTCAATAAATACCAACACTATTTCAACTGGCTTCAAATTCTGCAAGTGTTACTTACAGTTTCAAAGAATTTGATCCCGTACTCATCAGCGAGTGCTTGGCCCTTGGATGTTGGTACAGCCTACAAGAAAAATAAGGGTTATCAATCATACAGTGATTTCACATTGATATGAGCATCAACCCCCGATTGAAGGAAACAGAGAGATGAATTGCTAAAACCATAAATTAAATCACAGAACTGTAGTTTTTTCCTGTTATGAATACCCGAGTGAAAAAAAATTCTATGTGCTAAAAACTGGGATCAATAAACGACCTTGGTAATGCAACTAAGATATAATCATATAAGCAAGACTTCCCAAATGGCAATCAAAAGCAATTTAACAGCTAGTATTAATTGATTGCAGAACTGACTAACATACCCGTTTGCTTTCATCCATGTCAGCCTTGTTCCCTACCAATATCTTGTTAACATTATCAGAAGCATGTTGCTCAATGTTGCGAATCCAATTCCTAATGTCTGAAAATGGTGATAAGCCAGGTTTATAAGAAAACTATCAAGAAAAGAAAGGTGCGGAAATGAAAGGAAATAGTTTAGTAAAAGGCAATGCAACTTCCCAAATACTTGTCACCACATATAAATAAATGTGGATGAGAAGGTGCCAGTAGTGATGTAGGGAAATCAAACAGCACATTCAGATAAGCAAAATTTCTTCCACTTAAAATCTGCACAGCAATCTTAAGTTTTGATCAATTGAGAACACAGAAACTTACTGTTGAAAGATGATTCATCAGTAACATCATAGACCAGCAAAATACCCATAGCTCCACGATAATAAGCTGACATGGAATGAATTTCCAGGGACATGAATTAGAAGTGAAGCACAAATCAACTTATAACAATTGCAAGCTGACATGGAATGAATTTCCAGGGACATGAATTAGAAATGAAGCACAAATCAACTTATAACAATTGCATGACAGACAACACAGATAACAATCCAGAAACACAGTTCTATGAACTACAAAACTCCAAATGCCAGGCATTGACGATTATGATCTAAGATCTAATGGTCTTGTCCTAGAAATACCCAGAGTAAAAGGTTAGTCTGATGGTACAATTCTAACCATGTAAAGATCTTCACATACACGATGCAGTGGTCCAAGTGTCATGAACTAGTAGGCATAAAACTTAGGCAATACCAAGCTGCAATTCATGCATCAGAAATCCAGGCTTCCCTGATGCCAATGTCAGCCATTCACATCAATACTAATTTGAGAGGATATTCCTCGAGGTGGACTAGAGCCTTTATGCAATCCTGGTAATCAACAAAACAAGCCTTAATCCCAAACTATATAGGATTAATCTTCATCCAGCCACAGCCAACCACAAATTTTCTCTCACATTGCCCCTGCTTCAAAAAGCGAACGCTCATATTTGGTTGCATAGTAGGGCATTCAAAAGTTTGTTCAGCCACACCCCCAGACCCACCCAAAAAAATGAAAACTGTAAGAATATCTCTCCCCCCCATCACAGAAAACACTTCCCCAGAGAGTAATGAAGCTTATCAAATTGGCAGGTTCCGCATGGAAAATCTTCAAGTGGATAACTTATGTCTCATACATGAACCCACCAGTTTGATATTCTTTATGAGCAATATGAAATGTGACAAACCTAAGTAGAGCAGACTTCACAAATATCCTTTCCCTTTCTATCACTGAGAAAACAGTATCTACAAAAGAGAAACATACCAGTTGTGATTGTTCGGAACCGCTCCTGCCCAGCTGTATCCCAAATTTGAAGCTTAATCCTTTTGCCATCAAGCTCAATGGTTCTTATCTTAAAGTCAATACTGCATGATAAAGAATGAGCTTGGGAAGGTCAGAGAAGTTCTTCAAGATAGAAAAACCAGTTAATGCATTTCAAGCCCAGAATGCAAGGAATACACACCCAATGGTAGTGATAAAACTAGTTGTGAAGGAACCATCAGAGAAACGCAAAAGAAGGCAACTCTTGCCCACACCTGCAACGGCAAACAACAGGAAAGATTGAAATCTCAAGCACAATATTATGTTGCAGAATAAACTTGAACTTTAGCAATTATGCAAAACCAGTGAAGCAGACAACATTTCCAAAAAAAAAAGAAAGCATAATAACATCAAACACAAGGAGAAAAAAACATGGCATCAAGTAGCCAACATATTTGGATCTATATCCTTTTTTATAAGCTATTAGCAGATATCATATCAATAAATGGAGAGATACAGAGGGGGAAGGGGAGCTATACAAAGAGCTAAACTACCGACAATCTAATTAGGTAGCAAGCACGTTCTCTCCCTCCTCCTACATAGTACCGAATCCTGATAGACACAAGATCCCAACAAGAACAACCATCAGCTATGCAATTCATGTCATATTGCATGTTGCTGTCTCACCGCTATCAGATATTCCAATTTTACATGAAAAACTAAAACATTTCCTATACTATAAATCAAGCGGGAGCATACATTAGTAGATATGTTACCTGAATTGAAATCATGGGATCCTTGAAAAAACAAAAAACAAAAGATGAAAAACAGTAAACAACGAGCATAAAAGATCCATACCGCTATCGCCGATCAAGAGAAGCTTAATGAGATAGTCATAATCGGCTCGGGCTCTAGCAGGGGGAGCAGCCATCGAACGGAGAAATCCAAAAAAGAAATAACAATAACAATAATAATATATAAACCCTGTCTGCACAACGAAGACAATTAAAAAAAAAAGAGAGAGAAGCAGCAACTACAAAATCAATAACCAAAACGAGAAGGACATAAGAGTAGATCTGTGCGTTTGAAAGAAAGAAAGAAAAGACAGAGAGAAGGAGGAAGAGGAACCTTTGAAGATCAGGATTCTTCGAAAATATGTGGGGAGAGAGAGAGAGAATGGGGGAGATAGGCGGGCAGGTCTCCGAGAGGTCAGATGTGGGAGGCAATGGGGATTTCTACACGCATAGCTTTTTGCGACCAGGAGAGAGGGGTTTTTTATTTTTTTTTAGCGAATATTTGGAGGGACAACTTTTGTTTTCGTTTTCTAGTTTTTAAAAAATATTTTTAATTTAAAAAATATTAAATTAATATGTTCTTTTAGTATTTTTTATAATTTTGAATAAATTATATTAATATATTTTATATATTTAACAAAACACAAATCTCCAAGAGTTGTGCTACGTTTTTTTCTAGAGCACAGTAGATTGATATGTTTTTATATTTTTGAATTGTTTTGATATATTGAAATTAAAAATAATTTTTAAAAAATAATAAAATATTATTTTAATATATTAAATAAAAGATATTATAAGAAACAGCGTTACTGTACTCTCTGTCACCCCGTAGTATAATTGGTTCTGGGCCTTAGCCAGTCATCAATCGATAAAAGCACATTTGGGGCGTCCATAACTTGCATTAAAATAAAACAGATGGACAGAGAATCTAATTTTTCAGATAAATTGGACGGTGCGGAGTGCAATTGGACGCATGTTATGCGCGATGAATCGATGCAACTCATGTGGGTTCCTTATTTTATTTTTTATTATTAATGTTGATATCTAAATTAGTTTGTGTATATCTTAATTAATTTTATGATCTCTAAAATTAATGATTATGTAAGTTTTAAATGGTCCTGAGAAGACTCGAACATTAATAGGTTTTTTATTTTAATTTTTATTTGTTGTGCTAGTTTTTTTTTTCGAACTTTTTTATTTTTATATTTTAAAATTAAAAAAATATATTATTTTTTATTTTAAATTATTTTTTTATATTTTCAAATATTATATTTTAATATTTTGATATTAAAAATAATTTTTAACAAATAACTCCCAGTCCGTCATACTACAAGGCTTTGACATGAGATGGCTGTGCTTTGTAGTTTGTAGGCTGACCAGTAAATTCCAAGAATCAGAACATGACATTCCGGTCAGTGAGACCTCCTCATTTTCGCTTGCTTTTTAAGACAAACTAGTAATTAACAACCTGTCTCTGCTTTGCATTACAAGGTTGTCTTGTTTTGTTTAGTCCGTGGTGGAATCTGAAACTTCCATTTCAAGTTTTTTTTTTCCTCTTCTTCTTCTGCCGTCAAATGATTGGTTTGATTAAACGGCAAGAAAAGGATGTGTTTAGCAATGGGTTTTATGGTAGTGTATTGCCATTAACCTTTTTAATGAGATTATATATCTGCGTCTTATTAATATATAGTTAGTTAGGAGAGCGCAATATAGATATGGCGAAGAGTGAAAAAACTGCAATGTTTCTTCCGGTTTTTTTATTTATATATAAACATCACTTCCTCCATCTCGGTTTTATTGACCCTTTTGATTTATCAAATGGCTGGTGGGAAGGAGTCGCAACCAAGTTCGTGCCAATGTTATGCAATGTTATCGAGCATGATTATTATATTTTTTTATTTACTTGGATATTTTTATATTTTTTTTAGAAGTAAAATTAGTCTCGTTTGGGATTTATAGTTATCTCTTTCAACAAGTACATTTCTTGAAAATCAAAATTATATTTCCATCCTTACGGGGATCGAAATTCGTTCGGGGTTGCAGCTAAGTTCATGCCAATGTTATGCAATTTTACTTTTTAAGTGGAAACTTATTTTTTACATGCAAAAATGACATCGATAATTGTTATCAAGCACGACTAATATTTTTTTTTTCTTGGATATCCTTTCATTTTTTTTAAAGGTAATAATAGTCTTATTCGGTGTTTGTGACTGTCTTTTCTAACAAGTACGCTTTTTAAATATTAAAATTATGTTTTCATTTTTATAGAAATATAACGGTGTTTTAACGACTAATATATTAAATCAACTTGATTAATTCAATAATATCATTTTAATTTTTTAAAATTGTATTTTCAAAACTATATATATAATGAAAGGCCATGTAGTCCAAATTAAAATGAGACGGCACAGTGTGACGGAAAAATGCCAGAAGTGTGAATTACACAAATTTCCACTTCAGGAACATCCCATGCTTCTCCTCCACATTATTAATCGTAAAAATAACTAAAGTCGAACAAAAAAGATGGGGGCAGCAAAGCACATGCTTAGAAGTTCCCCACTAACTTTTATTTTCCCTTCAAAACTCAGCAATCTCTCCTTCACTCATTCTCCTTGAGAAAACATTCGTGTCCTCCATTAAAATGTCAACTGCAAGACATATATCTGATGATGATGGCAAACATTAGCGAGATCAGATGATGATGATGATGATGATGATGATCCAAACGTACGGTTGAAGTTGCAGCTCAATTTTTATTTTTATTTTTATCAAATTGGGCAACTGAGGATCCTTTGGCAGTGCATCTGGAATGAGATGCTTATGGCTCAATCATAGTCTGGTTATGTAAAAGAGGATCCTCAGTCTTTGCAGTTTCTTTTTATTATTATTTAATGCCTGAATACCAGGCTATAATAATCACATTTTAGAAGTATACAGCTTGTTAGTTTATTTCTTATTTGTTTCTTCTTCTTTTGTTGTTATCTTGTATTTTTTTTTCTTTTTTCTATTAATCTCAAAATCATTTATTTATGTAATCATACACCGGGAACTTTGCATTAAATAATTAGATTTGCGTGCTTAGAGTTCATTTATTTTGGTGTTTCAAAAATATTTTTAAATAAATTAAAAATTTTATTTTTTTATTTTAAATTAATTTTTTGCTCCGATCATTTAACATGATAATATTAAAAATAAAAAAAAAATTGTAAACATGCTTTTAGTTGATATATTATATTCGTTTGAGAACATGGTTGTGGTTGTTTTTTAAAGTGATTTTTACTTGTAAATGTATTAAAATAATATTTTTTTATTTTTTTAAAATTACTTTTTATATTAACGTATCGAAATGATCTAAAAATATTTAAAAAATATTAATTTAAAATAAAAAAATAAATTTTTTTAAAAAATATATATTTAGAATATAAAAATAAATAGGAACATATTAGAAGAACGATGATTAATCTGGACGCCGGCGCTACAGAGTAGAGTCTAAAATGCTATTGGTGTTCAGTGTATATTGATTGCCGCAAATAAGGGACATTATTTATTTTGCTGCGGACTAAACTCAAATAAACACCAACATGGCATCATTGTGCGAATAGCATCTAGGCTCTCCCTAAGCCTTGGAAAGTTTAACATGTTTGACATTGAAACTCATGTACTGTCAAACTAGTTATTTAACACGTGATTTGCTATTGGTTAGTTTTTTTTTTTTTTTGACAAAAATAAATAATTACGCAAGCATGAGTCTTTTTACAACACAAATTCTAATTATAAATAAAAAAGTTTATATTAAATAAATTAAGAACCATTTATATCAATAAATACAAAAACAAAATATTAATGCATCTATTCTACAAGCTTAGCTGGAGGTCAAATAACTTCTTTTATAACGGAGATAAATTAATATATAGATGTTATTAACGTGTTTTTTGACAGTGAGTAAAAAATATAATTATAAATAAAAACTTCAATGCTTATATATAATAAAATATAATGAAGATTATATACGTTAATAAAAACATGTAAGATCTCAAACTTATTTTTAACATCATAGAAAAATAGGACAGTGTTGCAATTGTTACATTGAAACATTATTTTTGGGCCCGCATATAAATAAAAAATGAAAAAATGTTGGAACATAATAAAATATATATATATATATTAGTGAGAAGAATGTGCCAGAACGCCCAGGAAATTATCGAATACTAGTTAAGGAAGATCAAAATTTACAAGATTGAAAAATTTGATAGTGTGTTTTCAACTGATGAAGGCCCTATTAGCAAGAAAATTTAATTTAAGGAGGAAAATTCAAAATTTGATGTTTAAGGACTCAATTGGAATTTTTTAAAATTAAATTTATTGAGGGCTTAATTGCAAGAAAAAATAATTTTTACAATTAATTTAGGCTTTAATTGGAAGAAATTAAAGTATAAGGGTCGAATTGCAATTTTTAAGAGTTATTTGGTCAAATCAAGGGCTTAATTGCATAAATATTGAAGTTTGATGGGTAATTAGGAACTTGATTGAAGAAGTCCAAAATCAATGACCTAATTAGAAAAGACAGGTGAATGTAAGGGTTGAAATTGACCAAATTAAAAGCCAAATTGAAAAAATTAAAAGTTTGTTAGTCAATTGAGGGTTAAAATGCACAAATTCAAAACCAAGAAATAAAATGAAAATAACAGTCAACTTTAGGGCTGACAATTGAGTTTGAAAATAATCAATTTGCATAAAATTAAAAGTTGGGAGGCAATTATGATTGTAATGAAAAGAAATTGAAACAACAGGGACTCTATTGAAATTTTTCAATCCCAAATGATATGGCATTCATATTTAATGAAGAGAAGGTAAGTGACATGTCGTTCATCACCTAAGCATCCATGTTTTGATAGTTTTGGCTGATCGAATTGGCAACTTCAAAAGAATAAATATGAAGTTACAGACCATCAAATTAAGCAAAGTTGGATCCAAATGAAAAATGTGTACCTTCTCTACCAACTTCAGGTGATCTTAGGAGACGATGATGTCCGAACTGCCCCAACGAAGCCTTAAAAGTATGCAACTCAATCAAACCTGATGTCACACTCGGACATCATAACGACCAATTAAAAAAATTTCTTTGAAAAATAACAAGTATCTAACATCTTGTTCTTTTGGAAAAAAAGATCTAGTTTGAGTCGCCACCTAGTATTATGGTCACTAGGAACCCTAACTGGTTAATAAAGATTCTATGGTACAAAACTGGTTACGGAAAAAAAAAATATTATCACCCCTTAAGCGTCCTACCCGAGGTAGACTGCATTACTGGTTTTGTCTTAAGTTGCTCAGAGTTTATTGGTTTAAACTATGATGGTATGCTTGTAATATTTTCAACTCTGGCATCAGTGAATATTCAACTACGAATATTTCCAACTCTGATGTTGGTAAATATTACGTAACAAAAAATATATGGTATTTCTAACTCTGGTATCAGTGGATAAATCAGTAAAATAAATTTAAATCAATGCATATATATATGGTACGGCTGGATTGGATCCAACCAGCCCAACCTGGTCACTTCCTTAAGCTAGTGACCCGGCTGTGTAGCAGGCGTGCATGACAACACACACCTGCTACAGAAAGAATTATAATTCACAGTTGCAATAGCAAGTGAATTATAATTTGCATGCACAGTAAGAAGAACTTACCAGGTTCACTCGAGAAGAAGTCGGATGATGGGGTAATGGCTAACCGATGCTACTTCTTTTCCTCTATTCTTTCTCTGATTTTTTTGGTTCGCTGGAAAAGAACTGATCGATGCTATATACCTCCTTTCCGTTCTTTCTCTGGTTCCCTGTTTTGTTTGTCTTGCCTTGTGTTGTTCGTTCCCTCCCCATGTCTACCTTCTGCCGCCAATGAGAACCTCTAGTGGACGCTGTTCTTGGTTGAAGATAGGACGTTGGACGCTGCTTGTGCTGCTCACGATGACAGCTTTGCTGAAAAGAGGATTTCTGCTGCTCGCAGTACTGGCAGCTTGTTGAGAGGAGCTGCTGTCGATGGTTGCTGATGGTGTGACTGAAAATCAAGTTGCTGAAAATAACACTGCCGCTGCTGGGAAAAGGAGGTTGCTGCTGGTTCTGCCACTGCAGCTGAGGAAAGGTGTGGCTGAGGAGCACCCGTCGTCGCTGCTTCAATAAAAAAAGACTCCAGATGCTGCTGCTATCCGAAGAAAAGGAACTCAAGTTCTCTGCCAACCGAAAGCTGCTGAAACAAGTCTCAATGTTCTATTTAGTGAGGAAAGTTCAACCTAAATGTTTTTTTCATCTTAAAATTTCTTTAAAAATCAGATCTGAACTTGAAAAGAAGTTATTTTGTTCGGGTTGATTTTGAGTTATTTTTTTAGAAGGTTCTTTATAGTTTTTTCAAGGTGTTTTTAGGTCAAAATTAGGTTGGAAAATGAGATTTTAGATTAAAAAAAAACACAGATCCTGTTTTTTAGTGCATCGCAATGGTTGAAATCTAGGGAATATCAGGTGACAAGTTGTTTGGATTTTTTTTCAAAAAATATTGGGGCGGACAACCAATTGATTTTTTTAAAAAAAAAATAAAGCCCTTGCACAGCCCTTTCTAAGCGCCTAACCATTTTTTATTTTTTTTCTTCTTAAAAAAACATGTTTTTTCATGTATAATTTTTTAATTTATATCGAAATTAATTCCTCTTCTTTGTTATTTTTTTATTTTTGTATTAAGTATTTTTTTAATTTATTTAATATAATCGAGTGATTCATGTTTTAAAATCAAATATCTTGATCTAGATTCGCTTCTCGACTTTTCCACATACGTATTTAATTATCATTAATGATTTTTTTCTATTTATTGATATGTATATTTTTTAATTTATTTAATTAAATACATATATAAAGTTTTTTTTATATATATATACTTATATTATAAATTTAAAAAATTGTGTTATACATATCTGTATGTTTAATTTTTTTATTTAAAAAATATATCAGACATTTGACGGAGCATAGATGAAATAGCTAGTGATACGTCAAATCTTCGGCCCTGTTTGGAAACGCGTGTCAACCCGCGTTTTCAAAAAAATCAATTTGTTTTGCTAAAAATTAATATTTTTTTTATATTCTCGGATCATTTTGATGTGTTGATCTCAAAATGATTTTAAAAAAATAAAAAAAATATCATTTTGATGTATTTTTAAGCGAAAAGCACTTTGAACCACAACCGCAACCACGCTCCCAAACATACCCAGTCACCAAATAGACTCAACCATATTCCACTGCTTAGAGCCTGTTTGAGAGCGTGGTTGCGGTTGATTTTCAAAGTGTTTTTCACTTAGAAATATATCAAAATAATGTTTTTTTTATTTTTCAAAAATAATTTCTGATATAAGCGCATCAAAATTATTTCAAAGCACCAAAAAAATATTAATTTAAATTAAAAAAATTTAAAATTTTAAAAAACACTTTTAAAACTCAAGAACAAACCGTACCTTTAAAAGATTATGTTTTTCATTAAAGCTATGTTTCTTTCCCGGAATTCACTTTTCGAGAAACCACTTTCCAAACTTTCCTATGTTTGTTTGTCATTAGAAAAGTTGGTCAATGGAAAACACTTTCCAGTCAAAGAAAAATTTGGCTTGGTTTCCAGGAAAGTGTTTTCTTGGAAAATTTGGGCCCGGTTTGTTTGCTGGAAAGTAGTTTCCTTTTGGAAAGTGAATTCCGGGAAAATAAATTTCAGGAAAGTGAATTATTTTCTGATGTTTGGTAGTGTAATGGAAAATAAGTTGAAAAATACTTTCTAGTGTTTGGTTATGTCATGGAAAATGAGTTAGAAAATAACTTATTAATGTTTTATTTTTCTCAAGTTTATTAAAATAATGAGGAACAAATCTTACAAATTAAAAAGTTGAATGAGAATGAAATTGAAAAAATATATAATTTCATAAATTATCTCAAATAAAATAAATAATAATCAAAATAATAGAGATCAAATCTAAAAAATAAAAAAATAAAAGATGAAGAAATTAAAATAATAATAATTAACATTTCATAAATTATTTCAAATAAAATAAGTAACAATCAAACGAATGAGGACCAAATTTGATAGATAAAAAATTTCTATAAAAAAATAATAAGGAAAAAGCAAATAACAATTATAAAAATAAGGACCAAAGTTAATATAAAAATTAAATTTTAAGAGATGAAATTGAAAAATAAATATTCAAAAAAAAAATATATATATATACAGTAATTAAAAGTTTGAGGACCAAATTTGATATAATCAGCAAATAATATGACATTTCTAAATTTTTTACAATTTCCGGAAAGTGTTTTCCGCCCAAATTTTCCAGGAAAACACTTTCCCGGAAACCAAGCCAAATTTTTCTTTGACTGAAAAGTGTTTTCCGTTGACCAACTTTCCTAATGTCAAACAAACACATGAAAGTTTAGAAAGTGATTTCCCGAAAACCGTTTTCCAATAAACAAACATAACTTTGGACGAAAAACACTTTCCGGAAGTTGTAAAAAATTTAGAAATGTCATATTATTTGCTGATTATATCAAACTTGGTCCTCAAACTTTTGATTGCTATATATATTTTGTTTTGAATATTTATTTTTTAATTTCATCTTTTAAAATTTAATTTTTATGTTAACTTTGGTTATTATTTTTATAATTGTTATTTGCTTTTTCATTGTCATTTTTTTATTAAAAAATTTTATGTATCAAATTTGATCCTCATTCTTTTGATTGTTACTTATTTTATTTGAAATAATTTATGAAATGTTAATTATTATTATTTTAATTTCTTCATCTTTCATTTTTTTTAAATTTGATCTTTATTATTTTGATTATTATTTATTTTATTTGAGATATTTTATGAAATTATATTTTTTTTCAATTTCATTCTCATTCAACTTTTTAATTTGTAAGATTTGTTCCTCATTATTTTAATAAACTTGAGAAAAATAAAATATTAATAAGTTATTTTCCAGCTCATTTTCCATAACATAACCAAAAAGTGTTTTCCAACTTATTTTTTATTACACTACCAAATATTAAAAAATAATTTATTTTTTTAAAATTTATTTTTTTTTAAATAATTATTTTTCAGTAAATAAACAGGGATAAAAGAACAATTCCTGGAAAATTACTGCACAAGAAATTTTAGATGTGGCCAGATCTTGAAGGTCCATGCCAGATTTCATATTCTTTTTCTATCAAATCAATCAAGATAGGAAAAGTACATCACAATCATCATCATCGTTGCCATGTTTGCAAGCAATGGAAAAAATTGTTACAAATTCTACTATTTGTAACAATATTCCGATCTAGAAGAGATTCCATATTCCGATCTAGAAGATGATGTATAATATTTGACGCATATTAGATACAAGATCCTTGTATTTCTTGACAGCAAAGGTAAGGAAACTGATGATGTATCTTTGCCTGCTGGCGCATGAAGGGCGGCTGCTGGCTACGCCATGGGAAAGAGAGAGAGGGGGGTTGTGCTATGATTTGATTTTATGTGGAGAGAGGTGTTGTCCAAAATTTTACAAGTAAAAAAATTATATTTAGTTTATAATAATGTAAATATATAAAATATAGTGATAATGTAATTATTATAAAAATTTAGAACGTATACTAAATAAATATATAAATTTATAAAAAATATAGAAAAAACAATCATAGCATGCAAACCACGTAGTTATTGATTAGAGTATTTATTAAAGTTCTTATAAAATATCTAATTTGAAATTTTGTTATTTTTAATGATTAATTATTTGTTTTTAAAGCTCTATTTTTATCACTTTGTGTAAAATAACTTTTTTCAACCAGCCTTTTAGGATTTTAATAACTCCTCATTGTAAAATAACTCCTCACTTATAAATAAAATTTAACGAACTCAAATGAATAATACTTAATATTTTTCTATAAATACCAAACATGAGATCTGGAGTAGAAAGAAATAGTGGAAAAAAGTTTTGAAAAAAACCAATAACAAAAAGAGAAAAATACTCAGGAAATTTCTTGCATTTTTTCCCACCCATCCAAGATACTTATTTATAGAACTTGAAAATTAAAACATTAAAACACATAATTTATGAATGTTTATCAATTATGATGAAGATTCATAGTTAATAAATTATTCATAATTCATGAATGCTCATGATTCATAAATTATTCATAATAATATTTATTTTCATCTCATAATTAATGTATTGATTCATTTACTATTATAATATTTTAGGGACTCAAAAAAATTATTAATCAAACATGGATTTAATAACAATTATTTTTTATTATCCAAACTCAAACTCAAACTTGAAACTCATGAGTTCACATGCCACTGCTCAATCTAAAAAGCTATTTTGAGTTTGAAATTTTTGTTATTCAAAAGTATTTTTTAAGAATAATTTCTCATTCATGTTTAATTATTTTTTTAAAACATGTTAATATAAAAAACCCAGGGGGTATACATCACGTGACCCCAAGTCAACATATTAGAAACTTTTGAAATTACAACTGTCGGTGTTTTTTAAGGGTTTTTTATTTAAAAATAATTTTAAAAAATAATTTTTAAAAAAATAATTTTGATATAAATACATTAAAATTATCTAAAAAAATTAATTTTTTAATTTAAAGTAATTTTTTAAATTAAGAAAAAAACACAACTCATCCGCATAGATGAACAATACCTTAAAAAAATAACAAGAACAACTAACAAAATACTTATCTAAAAATGGTTATTTTGCTACTTCTAATACATTCACCTGTGTTTCCTTGCGGCCAAACTATTCTTTTTCTAAACATAAAAAAAATATTAAGAGTATGAAGTTTTTTTTAATAGTATCATTAAATCTAATCAAGCAGTTCGATCTTAAAATCTGCCAACCCGACTCTTTGTCTAGCTTAAGTTTTAAATTAAACCATGTGAGAGCTGATCCAAAATGAATTATTCAATTTAATGGATTAAAAAACAATATAAATGTCCGGTAAAAATATGACATAACTTTAAAAAAAAATTAAAACAATTTTTTTTATATTGAGATGATGCTAGATTGGATCGACCTTGGTCAACTGGTGACTTGGGCGATGGATTTCAATTGATTTAATAACTTTGTTGTTTTTATAAATTATTTTTATTTAATTTTATGATAACATTAAATTCTTTTAAAATTGATCACTGACCCTAAAAAAAACATTTATTTAAAATTATGATAACCTTATCGAAAGTAAAAAAAAAACCATGAATTTTATTTCTCAACCAGTCTAATATTAAAGAAGAGTGAAATAAAAAAACAATTAGAAAAATTAAAGTAATAAAAACTAAAAAAATAAATCAGATTTGATGGGTAACCTGCTAAACCAGTGAATTGGGTAACCCGAGTCAACATATTAACCCCGCAAACTGGGTAATAAACCCCATTAGGATTAATAACTTGATTTTTTCCTTCTAAACTATTATTTATTTAACTATATAATAAAAAAATAGACGATTGTAAAATCGAGCGTCAAACCAGTACCAAGATTTTTTTTTTAAGACTACGATAACCTCTCAAAAAACAAAACAAAACAAATTGTGAAACTCAACTCTCAATCAATACAATATCAAATGATGAAATAAAAAAATAAATTAAAAAAAAAGAAAATTTAAACTTGTCGTACCATTAACAAGCTCATGAACTTTCTAAAATTTAATAATATTTTTTTTCCGAAACTATTTTTCTTTTAACTATATGATTGAAAATTAAATGATAACATAATCGAGTTCAATTAAAAAAGAAGAAGAAAATAACTTACAAACCGGGACAACTAAGATTATCTCGCCAAACTTGTAGACCGGGTTATTGACTTCAAAAAGTTTAATAACTTAGTTTTTTTTTTTAAATCATTTTTTATTTAACTAAACTTTTTAAAAAATAGACCATACCGCAAGGTTGAAATATTTTTCTGATACCAACTCAATGCTAAAATATTTTTTTGATACCAAAAATCATATAAAACTCAAATTAAAATAAATTATTAATTCTAAATCCCTATAAACACATCATATAAAAAATAAATTAAAAACATTAATAAAAAAAGGATCAAAATATAAAAAACAAAAATACTATGGATTACTACTTCCGCATTCCTTTTAGTTTTATACTTAGTATCTTTAAGAATTCTTGCTAAAAAAACAAATTGAAAAAAAAAGCATTATTTTAGAATTAACATTCGAAAAAGTAAACTCCCATTTTCTACATTCTCAAAAAAGAAATCCCATTTTCTACCGTTCCGCGGCAAATGCCATCCTCACCTCAACGCTCTCTACCATCGATTAACTAACTTTTTCGAACCCAATCCAACGCTCCAAAAACTCCACGTCAGCGATCCGTGTAAAATCTCAGTAACCAATCACACAACCACATCCTGTTTCTATAAACCATCCCCACCCAACTCTTTCCACAGAACGCAACCTTCCAAAAAAATATCCTACTCTTCCTCTAGACTCTTCGCAATCAAGCTCTCTCGAAATGGCACCAAAAGCCGAGAAGAAGCCCGCCGAGAAGAAGCCTGCTGAGGAGAAGAAGACGGTGGCAGAGAAAGCCCCGGCAGAGAAGAAGCCGAAGGCAGGGAAGAAGCTTCCCAAAGAAGGAGGCGGCGCTGCTGCCGGAGACAAGAAGAAGAAGCGGGTGAAGAAGAGCACGGAGACATACAAGATTTACATCTTCAAGGTCCTAAAACAAGTTCATCCAGACATAGGGATTTCCAGCAAGGCTATGGGTATCATGAATTCCTTCATTAATGATATTTTCGAGAAGCTAGCACAGGAATCCTCCAGGTTAGCCAGGTACAACAAAAAGCCCACAATTACCTCAAGGGAGATCCAGACGGCTGTGAGGTTGGTGTTGCCTGGAGAGTTGGCCAAGCATGCTGTTTCCGAGGGTACCAAGGCTGTTACTAAGTTTACAAGCTCTTGAATTGTTGTTGTGGTAAAGTTGGGTTTTCCCTAACCATGCGTGTTAGTGTTAGGGTTTATAAATTGTAAGTGGGGGAGTTTGGATCTGCTTATTTACTCAAATCCTTATTCATTGCTTGGAGGCATAGCAACTCCTTCCTCTGTTTCTTCATGTATCTGCAAGAACAAAACAAAGCATAGCCAAAGAAATTCCTTCCTTTTACCAATTCTATAGATGAAAAGCCAGAAAGAAAATTGATGTGCACCTTTGTCACAAATTTCAATCATGCCATCTCCTCACCATATTGGATTTCAGGTACAACGTGCTTTTCAATCTGATTATGACCATCAACAGCAGTAACTTCTCAGACTCCCCAAGGAATAGCAACCATGAATTAACACAGGAGATATTTTTTACCCAAAAAGAATAATAATAACTGGGAAAATGGTTATGCCTTTTACGATCTGGTAGATTTAACTCGAAATTCCAAAGCTTGGCAGTGATTTCCATGGACACGCACCTCATTTATGGTAAATATGGTGTACACTGTACAGGTCTGTTGATAGTATTAAGAGCAATGCCAATTCTAAAATGAATTCTATGCGTGCAAGGATAAGTTACTAAATTATGAAAGCAGGGTTGACTGGATGGAGATTGTTTATGCGATTTTCAGAGGACATCAAAAGAGATATCTGCCAATAAACAAACCTGATCACTAAATTTGCCAAGTTGAAATAAAAACAAAAAAACAAAAAGAACTCAAATAAGGATTTTTTTTTTGTTTTAAATTATTTTTTTAATATTATATTAAAATCACCGCTCATCTTCTAGCGGACACATCAATTACTTGTTATTACCCAAAGTATTTGTATTATTATTAGTAAAAATAAGGCATGCTAATTAATTTAATATGAAAAATAAAGGTATTCAAATAAAAAAATATTAAATACATTGACATCTCAAATTCCTTTAATTTTAAAGGAAAATCACAATTCTAGGTTTGTCTTTGTGATAATGTCCTAAGACAGTCGAGATTTGTGAGAATTCAAACTTATCAAGTATAAGGATGTTTTACATCTTAAATTACTTCCGTAAGTAATCTTTATTTGAAAAGCATGAGCAAATTCCTCAAGTAAAGCTGTTTTTATTTTTTATTTTTTAAAATCTATTTTTATTTATTTATTTATAGTAGGTAAGCTTGGAAAAATTTGATTACAAATACAAATGGTTACCTAATTTTTTTTATTTATTGAAATCACGAATCAAATAATAATCCACTTCTTTTTTAAGCTACATGTCGTCTACTGTTCAATTACTGGCCTGTACTGAAGGAGCGCCGTTTGCTGGTTCCCCGCTGGCGCCGCAGCAGTTTCACTTCGTCTGGACTCTGAAGAAGAAGATTGCAAAATGAATGGGCTTCCAGCTTTTTGTCAGTTGATTATCATCGTACACAACAAATCATGAGCTCAAAAGTTTGTTTTCACCCTTTGGTGTTGTTAAAGAAGGTAAGAGATTTTCCTTGCTAAGACAGCACCTGAAATCGTTTACTCATTCTTCATGTTTTTTCTTGTTCTAAAACAAATTTGATTTTTTGTGCAGCTAGGCTAGTTGTATACCCAACAACTCAAAAGCCAAAAGGGTTTGGTTTTGTTACGGTTCGAGTCAGAGACTGATGCGCACAAGGCATTGGAGGCCATGAATGGCAGGGTATTTCTTTCTTTCTTCTCCACTTTTTTTATGTTTAACTAATAGTATTTTATTAGATATTGGATAAAGGAAATTCTTCTCCATTTTTTTTTAATGTTTAACTGGTAGTAGTTTATTCGATATTGGATAAAGGAAATTGGGTTTCTCCAGCAATGGATTGGCTCTCCAGTATTTCACTTTACTTTTGTATCCAAGTTGGATGCAAGAACTTCCACTCTTTTTTTAAGCTTTTCATAGTGGAATAAGCCTATGCTTCCTCAATTCTCTGTTTTCAAGGTGTATTTCCCTCGTTTTCTTCAGTTGATGCCTTAACATGAGTGAATGTTATGTAATGAAAGTCTTCATTGAAATATATTACCTACCTGCAGTCTACTTGCTAGGTTGAAGTAGTTGCATATCAGTTATTGGAAATTAGGCAACGGAGAAAAGACTGCAGATTTTGTCAGAACTATTTGGTTCTAGGATGTTAATTTTCCTCCTCCTCTGCTCATTTATGGTGGTGAGGTTGCAGGCCCGCTAAAATGGAGATGGGTCTTGGTCCTCTAAGAAAGCCTTTATTTTAGACGCTTTAGGTCTTTTCTATAAAGCAAATATTGCATTGTTTAAGCATCTTAGATGATAATTCTTGTGAAGCCTGTAATATGGATACACATGCATACATATAGAAGAAGAGACTATTATGTTTGGGAAACTGATTAAGTAGGCCGCTATTACTGTAGATAATTTAGCAGCAAAAGATACATCAAGATCCATTAAAATGGTTTCAATCTTGACCACTGTAATGTAAGGACCTTCTTCCATTTTCTGGGCAATAGTCAATATTTGGTCTAGCTCTGGCATATTACTCTCTTGTTTATGGCAATTTTTCAAATGTAGGCTCATTTCTTTCTTTGCCAAATTAAATTTACCTGTAACAAGAATGTGCTTTGTAGTTTTTGCCGGTTAGATTAGTTAATAGATTGGTCCAAACCGGGATCTTTCACCTGCACTAAAAAACTATTTTTAAATTGTCACAGAAAAAAAGAAGAAGCAAAAAACACAAAATCTGGAAAGGTTTTACAATAACAATAATCTGCTTGGGGGGTTACTGTTTCTTATCATGCGCCACTGAATGGATCAGGAGTAATTGTTATTTACAGTGTGCTTATACTTTCAATGTTTGGTGTGATTGGAAATTCTCAAATCATGCCCATTTTCCACAGAATAATCGAATATTTTTTATTGTGATTGTTATCCGTACGACTTCTTTTTTACCTTGTCATTTCTTCTCATTTTGACATCTATCTCATTCATGCTTAGTTATTAGGAAAATTTTGTTTCCTAATGGTTATCAAATTAACTTGTTGCCCTTTTCATCTTTCATGCATTTATATATTTTTGTTATCTTTTTCACAGTGTGGTGTTTCAGCCTCTGATTTCTTGTTTGAACTTATTGTTTGATTTCTGGAAACTGAAATGATGGAAGCTTAAGTGTTCCCTCTGTCTCTCTCAGACTTCTTTCAGTTCTTGGATTTAAGTCCACTTTAATTTTCCTCAGGTTGCATACAAAAAATTGAAACATCAGCACCAACCTTATTCTGTCAAAACTCATTATATTACTGCTTTTTATGCATGATTAAGTTGAAATGGTCATTGCTCTTGTGAAATATGTGACTTAAAGCATTGACAACACTTGTTTACCTGATTTTTCATTCCTGCCATTTTGGTAGTTTGTCATCTGTTATTCCTTTTTTTTCTGTTTTGGCATACAGATTGTTAATGGAAGGCTGATCTTTGTTGAAGTGGCAAAAAATACCGAGTGATGATCGAGTACGATTCTCTTTTATTTCCCCAATTTTGCTGGGTGATTAGGAAACCAAAAGGGTGAGCATGACCAAATGTTGCTACAAGCGTACTGGTAAGACAAATTAGGACTCTTGCAGAGAGGAGAATTTGTAGAAGGAGAAAGTTAATGCATTTGATTTTATACTTTGCCTAAGCACTTGATTGTATTCATGCTTTTGCCTGAACGAGCAACTTGACTTCATGATTGTGAAAGGAGAAGTTACATTGTTGTAAAGTTTGCTCAGTATTACCAATAAAACGAAATTGAGTGGATTCCAGTTAACAGAATCTCAAAAGGTGAGGGCCCTCGGAGATGGCACCGCTCTTCATCTTCATCTGGTGCAAGCCAATTCTGCATTTATCAACAATGAAATGTTACCAAATGAAGAGAACTGTTTATTTCAGTGGGCAGAGGCTGATAACTGTGATAATATGCTACCTCATAGACTGTCTAATGGATTGCATTATTAGAGGACCAATTTGATAGATTTTAACTTTCACCACAGATTACAAGATTCGAACCCTTTCTTGGCTTGAGAAACGGTTACTGTCACGCCCTGCGTTTCATGCATTTCAAGTGTTTCCTTTGCCCCAGCCAAGATGCCTTGTTTAGTCGACTCTGTATCCATTTTACACTCTATGTTTTGCCTCAAGATCTTTCTCCTTATGCATCATTTTTTTTTAAAACTTTGTTTCCTTGTCTTTCTTTGGTACCCAAATAATTTTTTCCTCCCAACAAGATGATAGCAAAACTTGCTACACATTTAAACTCATAATTATTACAGTGCCTGCAGCCGTCTCTTCCGGTTTCTGTCACGAGTATGATTACCAGCGTTGTCATTGTCATTGCGGGTACATTCAAGGGAAATCCCTCAGATAGTTGAGAGCCATCTTGATGTTTGGGTACTGTGCAATTAATGGGAGGTTTTGGAATCTCGAGTGTAAAGAAGGCCGATTCTGAGTGTTTGCATTTTGGAGCTTTTAGGTTATTAAGTAGCCAGCAATTGAAGTACCGAGGGGTCTAATGGCGTTACCAATATAATGGAAATTTTGAGAACAGATTACGGGAAAGGTAGTAGATGTTAAAGAAAGAAGAGTTTGATTGCGTGAGAAACTGCAGAGGAGCGGAAGGCAATATATCCAGTTCATGAATCAAGCCAAATCATTTAGGATTCTGCTAATCCTACAAGGAGAAGCTGCTGGGCATTTCAAGTCTGAATCCATCCATTTGTTAAGACCCGCCACATCAGGTTTCTGGTAAAGGGAAATGGATAGAGTCACCAACACATACTGTTCCAATTCTCATCCATTCTTTGACCTGTTATTTTTTTAACATGCAGTATACCAGAACGGATGACTTAGGGCAAGGCTTGCAGTGTTTAGAGTACTTGTCAGCCTGCTTTCTTCAGGCAAACAGCGTTCAAATAGGAGAGGGAACCACCACCAGCACTGCTCTTAGTAGCATGCTGGTTTTCCACTCAAAGAAACCGAGTCCCATCTGACCAGAACTTCAAACAATACAAAACTGGGTAAGAAAGAAAGAATGAGAGACATATAGAAGTAACAAAAACGTTTCTTTCTTTCTTTTGACATGTTTGAGGAACCATTTCAAGGGAGGAAAACCTTGGTCGCCAGTCCGCATCTAACCTGTAATAGTTAAATGCTGTCGCGAAATCATTTTGTTTTTAGTTCTGGAAGATGATCAAGAACAAGTGTTTGTTATCTTGACATGCAGTAAAGTAGTTAAAAAGTAAAAGAACACATGATGATTGGGTTTCATGGCAGAAATGTTGCTTGAACAAGCCCACTGATTCTAAACAAACACCAGCACTGCTCCAAGACTACGAACCAAACATATTAAATTCGCACTCTGTAATGGATCAGACGCAACACACGCCCCTCCTCGTCACCCCTTATGTGCATAATGTACACAGATATTTCTGTCATCCAGCTACCGGAATAGACCATGGAACAAAACATTAAACAAGCAGGACAATAGTTATTAAACATGATAATTAAAGGGATCATGCCAGACCATCTATTTCTTTCAAACCCATCATGGCTGCAGCTTCATAAGAGGACCGTACAAAGCCGTAGCCCTTGGATTCACCATAGACTCGATCAAATATAATTTTCCCTGCTAAAAACATATATAGCAAGGCTATAAAAATTCCATAAAGATATAGAAAATTCACCATAGACTCGATCAAATATAATTTTCCCTGCTAAAAACATATATAGCAAGGCTATAAAAATTCCATAAAAATATAAAAAATTATAATTAATTTTTTTTATTAATACGAGTATTCTTTGCAGATATCTCGATATTGTTTTAAACATCTTCGTTGGTGTCATATAAAAAAGCCCTGCATGCATCAACACAGAATAATTTGATAGATATTGGTAGCATAGGAAAATGCACGCAGAGATGAAGACGGAAAAAGAAAATTATATATATATTTTTAATTATCTATCTATTAATTTTTAATGTATTTATTGGATTAATTTACATAATAACTTTCTTTTCGTAAAATAGCATTTTTACGAAGACATCATGAATAATAATAATTGGATGTCGGTACGATGTCCTGATGTCATGCTTGAGCACAATCATGATGATAATTACGGGTGTTTTAATAGGAGTTTTTAAAAATTTTATTTTTTATTTTTATCTTTAGAATATATTAATATTAAAAATAAGTTTAAAAAAATATTATTTAAATAAATATATTTGAAAAACAACGCTACCGCTTACCTATTTTGAATTCTTATCGGGGAAAAAAAAATAGTAGCACGCCACCCTGTTTTCTATTTAGCTCACAATTTGAGCAAACCCCAACTCGTCCCCTCTCTTTCTCTCTCCCTCTATAAATATCTCTCTATATTACCGGGTCCGATATTTATCCAACTCATTCGTAGACCACCTCCATTCCTCCTATAACCATGGTCAGTCTCTTCTTTCTCACTCTTTACTTTATTGCATCGAACAAATTCTTGGTTTTGATCCATGATTTGCAACTACAGGCGGTCAAGTTAAATTTTATAGATCTGATTTTGCCTTACTTTATTTTGATTCTCAGATCTTTCGACTTAATATCTTCTGGTTTGGAGACTTGATATTTTTTTTTTAATGTCTGATCCATTGATCTTGATTTGTTTTTTTAATTTGATCTATATATGTCGGGTGCTATTTGCATCAAATTCCATCTTGTGTTTGCTTACCAACAAGGGATGAGGAATCATAGCCCGCGATCCTGCAAAATTCTTGTTAGCGTGCGATCGAGTGGAAAATAGTACGTACATGGATTGGAAACTGGAAAAACCATTAACATGGCGAAAACAAGTTGGATTAGGGTATTGGGCTTATTCTGCTTTATATCTTAGGTTGGTTACAAGATGACGATTCAGACATGATACCATCTTTTATCTGGGACTCTTTTTTTTTTTCTTAATGGAATCATTGTCTGTACAATTGTAGTCTAAAATGGCTGATTTTGATCCCTTATTTTTTTTAATCTTAATTTATTATTAACATTTTGCTAATATTGCTTGAGCTTCACTTAGCTATATACATCTGTCTCATTTTTATGTAAAATAAAAATAAACAAAATCTATTTTTCCCTTTGGCAAACGCCTCGGTTAAGTGTTTGTTTTTTACAAAGTGGCTTTGTTTTTTACTTAGTCTTGTCAAACATCAACTAGTAGGTTACGAATTGCCACAAAATCCTGTGTGCTGCAACTTCACTTCTTTTCTCTATTCTCTATTACTTAATAACAAACAGAGTTCAAGTGTTCAGCTTTCTTAGAAACCTAATGCCTTCAGTGATTTTATCCTTATCGTCTGAATGCCTTCTACTTTCGTCATAGGATAGGATGTTTGTTCCAGTCAATTATGTGAGTGGAATGGCTGTGAGAAGATGCATGGTCCATTACTGAATCCGTAATGTGTTGGTAGGGAGAAAATGTGGGCTTTTCAATAAAGGTCGATCCAGGGTGTTCATAAATTTTAAAAATCCTGGTCAATGTGGTGCTGTTATCTTTCAATCTTCTTGAATGTTCAAGACTTCCAGTCTGCAACTTCTTTCTTTCTATTCTCTTAAAAACTTTGATGACCGATGTCACAACTTTGGATATTACGTGTAGCAATTTGTGATCCATTGTGCATTAATTAATACCATAAATGTTGAAGCTCTGCTGTTTATGTTGCTTCTCCACCCCTAAGGCTTATCATGTTAATAAAGTATGGATCAATCAAATAATAAGAGAAGTTCTTGTTAAAACATGTCATGAGTGGTTTCATTGCTTCTCCGTCTTACCATATACTATATCTCTTTCAATGTACAGGCCAACGCAGCATCTGGTATGGCAGTGCATGATGACTGCAAGCTGAAGTTTTTGGAGCTCAAGGCTAAAAGAACTTACCGCTTCATAGTTTACAAGATCGAGGAAGAGCAAAAGCAGGTTATTGTGGAAAAGCTTGGCGAGCCTGCCCAAAGCTATGAAGATTTTACTGCAAGCCTCCCTGCTGATGAGTGTCGCTATGCTGTTTATGATTTTGATTTTGTGACTGAAGAGAATGTCCAAAAGAGCAAAATCTTCTTCATTGCATGGTAGTGAAATCTAACATTGTTTATATGCACACACACACACACACACATGTGCGTTTATTGTTTTTGGGCTCTCACTTTTATCCGACGCTCATAATTTTCTGTGTGGCTTACAAAGGTCTCCCGACACATCAAGGGTGAGAAGCAAGATGATTTATGCTAGTTCTAAGGACAGGTTCAAGAGAGAACTAGATGGTATTCAGGTAGAGTTGCAGGCAACCGATCCAACTGAAATGGGTCTCGATGTCATTAAAAGCCGTGCCAGCTAAATACAAGTCTCCCATTTTCCCGGTGGAGGGTTCTATGCACTCTACGTATAAGCGGGATGTTCATAGCTTGTGGCGGTGAACCTGACTGGATTATGATACTGGTTTGTTTGTTTGAGTTTTATCTTATAGTCCTCTTCTGGAACCAAACCAATTTTTTTTTATTATGCTTTTATGATCGATCTTGTAATGAACCTCTGCGATGTGTATCTTTGTAGCTGTGCTTACAATCTCTGGTGTATCATCATCTGATGGTAGATAAAACCTGGATTTGTTTTATACATTTCGAAAATGGATGCTTTGACACTTTCTCATGTTTGCATCAGAAGTCCTGCTTTTCTTTAATCCTAGCCAATTGGCCTTTCCCAATTTTATTTCTATTTTATTTAGTCATTTTGAAAGTTTTAAGTTTATATATACCAAATTTCTCTGTCCTTTTTAAATATACAATACAAGAATTAGCAATATAAAGGTAGAAAAGGAATAACCTACTAGAATCAAAACTTTTTTTTTTTTTTTAAAAAAAAAACCTTGATCCCTCTATAGCTGATCTTAAAAATGCACTCCCCATATCAATCTTGTGCATTAAAAGAAATTTAATAAGTGTTTCTAGATACTGGTTCAAAGTCAACATCAATTAATGAATAATTTGTGTTTTTTTAAATTGTGGTTTTTCTGCAAAAATAGTTAACAATGATAATGAAATGGAGGGAGTAATTATTTCTGAAAAATTATTATAAAATGAAGAGAGCATTTGGAAATGCAGGTTAGCCTGTGTTTTCAAAAAAAAAAATTTATCTTAATTTTTTTTTATTTTTTAGATCGTTTTGATGCGTTGATCTCAAAAATAATTTTTAAAAATAAAAAAATTATTTTAATGTATTTTGGAATGAAAAACACTTTGAAAAGCAATCACAATCATACTCCCAAACAGGTGAGTAAACGAGAGTTTTTTAAAAATTAACATCCATCATAAAATATAGCCTTGTTTGTTTGTTGGAAAGTGAATTATTTTTCGATATTTGGTAGTGTAAAAAAAAATAAGTTGGAAAATACTTTTCAATATTAGTTATGTCAAGCTGGAAAATAACTTATTAACTTTTTTTTTTCAAGTTTATTAAAATAACGAGGAACAAATCTTACAAATTAAAAAGTTGAATGAAAATGAAATTGAAAAAAAATATAATTTTATAAATTATTTTAAATAAAATAAATAATAATCAAAATAATAGATATCAAATCTAACAAATAAAGAAATTAAAATAATAATAATAATTACTATTTCATAAATTATTTCAAATAAAATAAATAACAATAAAAAGAATGAGGTTCAAACGTGATAAATAAAAAATTTCAAGGGAAAATCAAATAATAATTATAAAAATAAGGATCAAATAAATATAAAAATTAAATTTTAAGGGATGGAATTGAAAAAAATATATTTAAAATAAAATATATATAGCAATCAAAAGTTTGATGATCAAATTTAATATAATAAGCAAATTATATGATATTTCTAAATTTTTCACAACTTCCGGAAAGTGTTTTTCGTCTAAAATAAAAGGAAAACACTTTTTTAGAAATTAAGCCAAATTTTTCTTTGACTAAAAAATATTTTCAGTTGATCAATTTTTCTAATGACAAACAAATACAAAACAATTTAAAAAATAATTTTTAAAAAACCACTTTCATCAAACAATCCCATAATATTAACTGGAAATCAATTTATTAATCAAAGTAGCCCTGCAATGAACCAGCAGCTCTTTCCCTAGCATTAACCTCGACCTAGGCCTGTTTTTATGCAGTCTCTGAAATTGTTTGTGTTAAACATATGGGTTATAGATTCATGAAATTTAATTAATGATTAAGGAAGTTTGTTTATTCTTTAATTTTCTACTTGGGTCAACATTTCAAAAAATTATTAAATTTTTCAAATACATCAAATCAAAATCAATATAGGATTACATTTCAGATAATTTGAAAAAAAAAATCTTAATTATATATAAACTGATTTGAAAATACTCTTAACGTCTAAAAAGGCATTTTTTTTAATATATTTTTTGCGATATCCAAAGTTCACATTAAAGAAAAAAAAAGTATAAAAGAAAGTTTGATGGCACAGTACTTCCTTCTTGGAATTCCTTCTGGTCGGATCAGGAAAGCAATGTAAATAATTGTTTTTTAAAGTATTTTTTTATTTAAAAATATACTAAAATAATATATTAATACATTAAAATAATTTAAAAACACAAAAAAGAATTTAATTTGAAATGAAAAAAAAATAATTTTTTTTAATTTTTTAAAAATATTTTTAAAACATAAAAATAAATAAGGTTATAATTAAAAGAATAGATAGAGTTTGGTAATGCGGTTGATTATATATTAAAAAAATAATTTTTATTTTTTTAATTTTTAATTATTTTGATAGGTTGATATTAAAAATAAATTTAAAAAATATTATTTTAATATATTTTTAAATAAAAAATATTTTTAAAAAACAACTATTATTTCAATACCAAATATTAGTTAAACTTCAAAAAAAAAAAACAACAAGTGTCTGATTATCATTGGTTATGCATACTTTATCCTTGTTGTGGCGCTGGAGCATCATCATGTCATTGATTTACTTGCATCAGAAGAATATAAATTAATGGAGCCACCAGAAATATCCCAAAGTTATTACTTAATTATAGCTTAGTCCCTTAATATTATCAACAATGATTGATCGATCCTCATCTTTTCATAGATTTTAGATTTCATCCTTATATTCTCAATCTAATTATATACCGATCAAATAACTATTGTATTATTTCTGAATTCTGATGCTATATAAATTAATTAGTTCTACTATGGGGACTAAGTTATATTAACTCCCAAAGTTATTAGTAAGACGTAAAATGAGTAAATTATAATTTAGCCCCTAAGAAAATAAACAAATAATTTAATTTGTCTAGTTTCAAAAATAATTAATTAATAACCATGAAGAAAAAATAACAGAAAGATCAGTGCCAACTGCCAACTCTACATTTCACCGATGAAAATAAACAACGGCACCAAGTTATAAGAAAAAAGGTATAGGGAGTAGTTAATTACTTGTAAGAATATAGGAACTACATTGTTTATGTATTAAAAATATAAGAACCAAATTATAATTTAATAAACTTTAAATTCTGAATTCCATTAACTGAGAATTAAAGAAAAAGAAACCAGCAAGAGGGAGAGAGACATAGGGGAGGACCTCCATTTTCTCTTAAAAAGTAAAAGCCTGTGTTGAATCGAAGAAAGCAAAACCCTAAAAACCGTGTCTCTGTCTCTGTGAATCTGGTGTTTTCCTTGCCTTGTTATTTTTGCCTCCGATCCCTATAAGAAGGAAAATCATGGTGAGTGTATTTTTAGTACTTTACATGTTTTGATCTCTATCACTCTTTGTCTGTTTTTAAGTGGCGACTGACGACCGATGATGCTTTAGATCTGAGATTTTATCTCTAATTTCTTTTGTCGTTGTGCTTCCACTACTACTACATGGTTAAAAATGATAGATCTTATGCTACTTCGTACTAGTTGATGCTCTTAATTTTGACCCATCGTGTCTCGTGTATTTTCTGTAATTAAGCGTGATGTTGAATTCATAAATAAATAGTTGCTGATTTTTGTCTCTTCTTGATTTGTAAATTGTTTTTTTTTGCTGTGAGATGTGAGGATTAGGGTATGGTTCGGTTCATTACTAATGTACTAAAACTCCAAAATTTGAAATCTTTTTGCAATCAATGTGGTCCCTTTATCAGTATTTGCAAGATTTGATAGACTAATGTCATAACTTTGAATATTATTAAGTCTTGGTACATTAATTAATTAATTAGTTCTGTAAATTTAGAAGCTTGTGTGGTATCGATCTCGCCTACTGTGTTAATAAAGAAAGAATCAAAGAGATGATAATAGAGGGTCTTTGCTTTTTAGGAACGTTCAGGAATCGCTCACCTGAGTGAGCACTTTCATTCTTTGTTTCCCCATCTCACCGTGTGTTGTGTATCTCTCTCTGTGTACAGGCCAATGCAGCATCTGGTATGGCAGTGCATGACGACTGCAAGCTGAAATTTTTGGAGCTGAAGGCTAAAAGAACTTACCGCTTCATTGTTTATAAGATTGAGGAAAAGCAAAAGCAGGTTATTGTGGAGAAGCTTGGTGAGCCTGCCCAAAGCTATGAAGATTTTACTGCAAGCCTCCCTGCTGATGAGTGTCGCTTTGCTGTTTATGATTTTGATTTCGTGACTGCAGAGAATGTCCAGAAGAGCAGAATTTTCTTCATTGCATGGTAATGAAATCTAACGTTGTTTATATTTGTGTGTGCTCGTGCTTTTATTGTTTTTGGGCTCTCACTTTTAACTGGCGCTCATAATTTTCTTTGTGGTTTACAAAGGTCTCCCGACACATCAAGGGTGAGAAGCAAGATGATTTATGCTAGTTCTAAGGACAGGTTCAAGAGAGAACTAGATGGTATTCAGGTAGAGTTGCAGGCAACCGATCCAACTGAAATGGGTCTCGATGTCATTAGAAGCCGTGCCAGCTAAATACAAGTCTCCCAATTTCGCGGTGGAGTTTGATGCACTCTACATATGAGCGAAATGCTTATGGCTTGTGGCAATGAACCCGACTGAATTATGAGATTGGTTTGTTTGTTTGAGTTTTACCCTTCAGTCCTCTTCTAGAACCGATCTGGTGATTCTGGTTCTATTTCTATGATCCGTCATGTAATGAACTTATGGGATGTGTGTTTCCTTATAGCTATGTTTGCAATCTATGGTGTATCATCATATGATGGTAGAGAAACCAGGATTTGTTTCTTCAACTCTGCAAATGGATGTTTGACTCTTTCTTAGATTTGTTCTTACAACCCTGTTCTATTTCCAGTCTTGGCATTGTCATTGAAGTGTTGGTGTGGATAGTTCATTTTATACATGGACGTGCTAACGAAAAGCTAGTCTGCCTTTCTTCTATAATAATTTCTTTTCCCATATACGTGCAACTGATTGTTTCTAAATTATTTTATACAAGAATAATTGCTGGAGCGTTGGTTCTTTTCTCCTGGTGGCGGCATCAGCATCCTGATAAGTTTGAACTTTTAAGTATTCTGGCATCGCTGTTGTTGTTTGTACCGAAAACACTGGTTCCCTGATCATAAAATGCACTTGTTGACGGCTGAATCATATCAGCATCCTCTTTCTTACCTTCCAAAGAGGAAGATTCTGAGAAAATATACTTCCATGAAAATTTATCTGCTACCTCTATCTATTCTACTTGTTGACGGCTCCCCAGGTGAGAAATTTCAAATTTCTATCCCTTGGTTTCATACACCAACAACAAATGAACAAACGCCATTTGGAAATCAATTTAGTTATCAATTTTTCAGACCAGTGTTATGATTCAAGGTCACGAGAAACAGTAGATTAAAAATGGAAAATAACGCTTATAAAAATCTTTCAAGCAGAGAATGTTGCTAGCCCATTTCTCATATCTGAATATCGATTCTCTGCAACATGATTGCTGTGAAAACTTCAAACAAAAAACAAATCAAAGTGGCACATTAATTGATCGCAAAAACATGGAAATGATTGGTACTAAATAATTTCAAGAAAATAAAAGCTTGCACCGAGAATCATTGCTAGTTACAGCAGGCCTGAGTAGTGGGCTGCTAGAACTTATTAACCAATTTTAGTGAATAAAACACTAGATGGGTGTCCTGTCTTTGCTGCGGCCGAGTTGATTTTTTTTTGTAATTTAAAAATTAATATAAAATATTATTAATGTATTTTAAAGAAAAAAAATGATTAAGTTAAAGATTAAAGGATGAAGAGAAATTAAAAAAAAGAAGCTTGGTCTAATCAAAGTTGGCATAACAAACTTGTAATAAAATAAAATAAAAGAAAGCAAGAAGAGCAAATTTAACTAAAAAATGATGTAAAAACTAATTCAGTCCGAGATAGCATGAAAAATGTGTGCCCGGAACACAAGGCCAAGATATCGTCATAGAAAGCAAAAAAAAAAAAGTTTAATTTTTAATAAATTCAATTTTAAATGATAAAATTAAAAAATAAAATATATGAAAAAAGTTCGATATTAATCTAGATTAAAATTTCATATCTTTGACTCGAGTTATAAGACCTGGATCACTGCAAAAAAAATAACATTCAATTCTAAACAAATCAAATGTTCAAGAATAAAATTGCAAAAGTAAAATCAATTTCAAGAAAGGAAAAAAAAAACATCAATTGAAAAAATAAAAATCAAATCTCATATAAAAATCAAATTATCAGGAATGAAGTTTAAAACATATATATATATATATATATATATATATATATTTTAAAATAACAATCAAAATAATAAGAATTAAATTTGATATAAATATCAAATAAAATAAAATTTTAAAGGATGAAATTGAAAAAAAAATTCAAAATAAATAAAAAATAATTAAAAAAATAAAGGTGATAATTGAAAAAAAACAAAAAAACTACTCTTAATTATGGCTGGATTGACATGTTTTACAAAGGGAAGAGGGAGAGAAATATAACCATCACCTAACCACCTTGATATGGATTACACGTGCCGTCCTAGTAAATGCACCTCAATGCTATCCTTTGGAAGAGACGATGATCGGCCTAACAGTTAAGGAAGAAAAAATCGAATACGCCCTTGCCCTAACAATTAAGGAAGTTCAACTTTTGAGGGTATGTTAGACATTACACTGTACAAATAAAAGGTTAAAAGACTTCTCTACCCCCATTCAATCTTGTAATAACAAATATGTCCTGTGAAAAATACCATATTACCCTTAAAAGCATGCAAAGGCTTAAATTATTAAGGATAAAATGGTAACTTCATTGTGAAAATCCACAGTAAAATTTGAGCGCGTGCATACTGAAAGACAAAATTCTTTTAGCTTTTGTTTTAATGGCAAAGCTTATTTCAGCTTCATGTTGGTGACCCTATAATTAAAATTAAAATTATAAGAAAAAACTAAGCCTACCCGGTCTTTTATTGTGGAGCAAGACTTGGATTACAATAATGCATCAACGATTTTTCCCTCCACAATTGTAAGGAAAATGTGAGTTTTTAGAGATAAAATTATCTTTTCACATGGTTAAATTAACATTACACTGTTAATGCTGCTATCCATCAAAACCATAATTTAAATGTGTCTAGATTATAATAGTGGTACAGTTTAAAGTATTTTTCATATAAAAATATATTAAAATAAATTTTTTTTATTTTTTTAAATTTTTTTTAATATTAATATATTAAAATAATATATATATATATATATATATATTTTTTTTTATATATAAAAAAGGCGGTCCCAAACGGGGCTTTCTAGTCGCTTATTTATGCTGTCTTCCATTTTCCTTTAGCGTAAACGACGTCACACTCGGATGGGTCTATGACTATTGACGTCGTAATAAAATATATATATATATATATATATTTATCTCAAATGATAAGCACAGGGGTCCATAGCTCAGTGGTAGAGCAATTGACTGCAGATCAATAGGTCACCGGTTCGAACCCGGTTGGGCCCTTTTTATGTATTTATTTTATTATAAATTATTGTGACACCCTTTCTTGAAATCAGTATAATATCTCATCCCTTACTATGCACTGAATTTTTTAAATATAATTAATGTAAACAAAAAGTAATTTTACCTCATCGCTCAGAATTGTTTCAGCATAAGTTGATATAGTATATAATAATGTTTGATTACTATTTTGGAAGGTAAGAGAGGAAAATGCGATAAGATGGAATTGTATTTGATGATAATGATTTATAAAATAGAATGATTGTTTTTGTATCATGTTTGGTTATGGTGAATAAAACAGAATAAAATAAAAAAATATTTTACTCTTAATATGTATTGTTGTCAAACTTATATAATTTAAAAAATAATTAATTTTTTTTTTAATTTTAGTTAATATTGCGTGTTGAAATTAATAATATTATAACAACTTTAGTTATAAAAACTAGGACTCACTTGATAGGTTGACTCAGGACCTGAACTGATCTGAGTTTAAGAAACAATAGATAAAAGATTGACTCAACCTGACCCGATAAAAAACATAGGTCAACCCGGGATAAAACATAGATTAAAAACCTGTTGACTTTTTTGAAAAAAAAAACTGGTCATGACAAGGTTTCTTTGATTGTTTTTTAAAAAACATTGAGGGCAACCAGGTTGACCCTCTTGTTTTATGACTTGAACCTTATCTCAGGTCGATTTTTTGGTCGGGTTTTAAAACTACAATAATTATCATATTTATTCTTAGGTTGACTCAGGTTAACTCGTATTGACAATCCTGACCCGTGACTTGGGTATTGCCCCGGTCGACCTTCAAGTTAGGTTTTAAAATTATGATAATTTTTATCCTTACATTGACCCCGATAAACCAGGGCTGACCTTATTGATCATTAACTCGGGCCTTGCCCCGATTTGACCTCCGAATCAAGTTTTAAAACTACGACAATAACCACTTTTATTTTATGTTAACCCGAGTTAACCCTTCTGACACGTGACCAAAACCTTACCCTGGGTTGACCCTTGAGTCGGGTTTTAAGACTATGGTAATAACTATTTTTGTCCTTACATTGACTTGGATCAACTATCAACCTCACTCTTGACCCAAGCCTTGCCCCAAGTCAACATCTAAATCGATTTTAATATTATGAGAATAACCACTTTGATTCTTACACGGACTCTAGTCAACCCGACCAGTGACCCGGGATTTGCCTCGGATTGACCCCAAGTTGGGTTTTTAAACTGTGATAATAATTATTTTTATTCTTACATGTGTTAGTTGAATAATTTTGGAATTGAAAGTTTTTTACAAGTATATTTTTAGAATAAAAATAAATAAATATTGTCTCTAAAGAAATGTCCTTTATGTATCTCCTATTTTGGAAGTACTGAGATTCACTTCAAAATTATATCAGAGACAGATTTATTTTGAAGTCTCTGTTTCTTCAACCAAATATATCTATTCTTTTCATTATTTCCATTCTTTTTTTTTTATCTCAAGACAGTAACTAAACATTACCATAAAAAATCAATTACTTAAACATATATTTTATTTTATCATAATGTTAGAAATTTAAAATAGCTGTTAAATTTACCATTTTTTTTTTATCTATAATGATTAAATATATTTATTGGCTTAATAATTTTATTTTTTTAATGATAGTTTAGCTATGATTTCTTTATTTGAAATATGAGCAATAGAAGTGCGCACATCAAGCATGATAGAAGAAGGAAAGAATGTAGATTGATTTGGATCCATAAAAAATATTGTTACAGTGGATCACTGATATCAAGTTAAGGTTTTTGAATATAATAGGAGGCTATAACAATAGATAGCAACCCTCCTCTTGTATTTATATATGTAAAGTTGAATATAATAGCAAGCATAATATACAATACACAGGATTATAAATTTATACAAGGTAGTATATGTATATATAAGCAGGGGTGGAATTAAAGGGAGGCAAGTAGGGGCTGGGCGCCTGTAAAACATTTCAATTTTTTTTATTAATTAGTGCTTAAGTATGGGAAGGTGAAATATTTTTTTATTTTAAATAGATAAGTCCTTCTAATAATAAATTACTATTTCCTTATATACAAGAATTAACATACATTTGCTTTCCTTTTACTTTAAAACTCTTTATTTTATGCTCTCCGCGTGGAAAGAGAAAACATAAACAACCTTTTCAATTCAATTACCTTTGTCGTCTTCTCTCTCTCTGGAACCCTAACACAAAAGGTAAAAAATAGAAATAAGAATACAAATGGTGAAGCTGAAAGGTTGAAGAAGAGTCATCAATTAATTCATCTTTCATCAAAACAAGGTAATTGGTGACCCAAACTTAAAATCTATTTTTGTTTTATTTTGTGATGTTTATTAAGAATTTGATGAGGTTTTTCTATAATTCTGTATTTTTTGCTTTTTTCCCCAGATCTTCTAGTTTTACAATTTTTTTTTAAATTCTTGTTATAGTGAATTTTTTTTTTAATTAATTGGATATATTTTATGGGTTTATTTCGATTATGCTTGGATTTTTTTTATGTTTTGTTTTTAGCAGAGCCACCAAAATTACCAATTTTTTTTTTCTCACGTGTACCTTACTATCACCAGGTCCAATAGACAATTAGACACAATCTTTCTAGCTAGATTGAGTTCTTTGAAGAGCACATACCCAGCTTTGATTTATTGTAAGTTTTCTTCTTTAGGAACCAATAATCCTATTTTTTTATGTCAGATTTGCTTTTATATATCAGTTTTTTTTAATATGTTAATTTTGCTTTTATATGTCAGTGTGGTTTACATGTAAAAATTTATTTTTGGTTCTAATTTTTGCTTTAACACATCGTCATTTGTCTTCATTTTTAAAACATGAAACTATAATGTTTTGATTTTAGGTTGAATCATGAACAATAAAAAGAATTGATTTTTTTTTTGAGAAAAAGAGGAAAAATATTGATAACTCACAACCTAGTGAACCAACTTAATGTTTAATGTTGAAGTAATGGTTGGGCATCCCCAATCTACTTCAGTTTACGAAGATCCTGTATTGATTAGTGAGCAACCTCCTACTAGAATCGATATTGCTCATTTAATTAGAGATCCAAGCAATCGTCCTCAAATTTAGAAATACTTGATTAATCAACAAGATAAAATTCGAAGGGCATACATTAATTTGAGGCCAGATCAACCTTTGATGTCTGAATATTCGCTGACTGATGAAAAACATCCTCGTTAATTTTAGTCTTATTGGTTCAAAAGTTATCCATGGCTTGAATATTTAGAGAAAAATACTATATTTTGTTTCCATTTCTATCTATTTCTAAGTAAGCCATCTAGAAAACCAGGATCGAACACATTTATTGTTAAATGATTCATTTGTTGGAAGAAAGTTAATAATGAGGAACAATGTGTTTTTTATTTGCTTATATGAGAAAATGTCTAAATTCAGCTCATAGATTTGCTACCAGGTGCTTGAAAAATTTAAAAGATCAGTCATGTCATATTGAGAAGGTAGTTAAGAGGCAAACTACTCAAGAAATTCTAAATAATCGATTGCATATTAAAGCTTTAATAGATATTGTTCGACATTTGAAGCATGTGCTTTTAGAGGGCATGATGAACATTCAAAATAAAAAAATTGAAGAAATTTCTTGAAATCGTGGAACTTTTAGCATCATACAATAAACAAGTAGGTGCTCTTGTTTTGGGTAATGCTCCACAAAATGATAAATACCCATCACATCAAATTCAAAAAGAAATTTTGCATGTCTTTGCTAGAAATGTTCAGTCTTCAATTCGTCATGAGATTGGTGATGCAAGATTTTGTTTAATTGTTAATGAAGCTCGAGAAGAATCCAGAAGAGAGCGAATGACTCTTGTTATTAGGTTTGTTGATAGAAGTGTATTTATATGAGAATGATTTTTGGATATAGTTCATGTCAAGATACAACCGCTTTAACTTTTAAGGAAGAGATTTTTTTTGTTTTATATCATCACAATCTTGATGTTTAAAATTTTAGAGGCCAAGGGTATGATGATGCTAGTAATATGCGTAGAGAATGGAATGGTTTGCAAGCTTTATTCATTAATGATTGCCCTTATGCATATTATATACATTGCTTATCTCATCAATTATAATTGGCTCTTATTGTTACTGTTGCAGCTAGAGAAATATCTGATGTTCACACTTTCTTTCAGAATTTGATTTTTATTATTAACATTGCTAGTACTTCTTGCAAGCGTAATGATGAATTACAGGTTTTTCAAGTAGCTACAATTAAACATTTAGTCAATATTGGTGAGATTGAAATGGGTAAAGGAGTTAATCAAGTAAGAGGTTTGCAACGAGCAAAACTGGAGATAACAGATGGAGTTCGCACTTTAAATCAATTTGTAGTTTACTTTAAATCAATTTGCAGTTTGATAAAAATATATGAGGCAACTTACTTGGTTCTTGAAAACATTACTTTAAATGGAACTACTTATTTTCAACGTGGTGATGTGGCTTTTTCATTTAATTTTCTCATGTCATTTGATTTTGCATTCATCTTATAAGTAATGAAGAATGTTATGAGAATTATTAATGTGCTTTTCCAAGTTTCGCAATAAAAATCTCAAGACATTTTAAATGCTATGCATTTGGTGACTACCACAAAGACTTTAATTCAGAAGTTAAGAGATGATGGTTGGGAAACTCTTTTAGAAGAAGTGACATCATTTTGTTAGCATCAATACATTGAATTTTCTGATATGGATGCTTGTTATTCTAGTGTGGGACGATCTCGCTGTAAAAAAAATCAGTAATAGTTGAACATCACTACTAAGTTGATATATTTACAGCTATCATTGATTAACAATTGCAAGAGCTAAATAATAGATTCAATGAGCAGGCGATCAAGCTTCTTATGTTGAGCACAACTTTAGATCCTAAAAATAGCTATAAATTATTCAATGTTGAAGATATATGCTTACTTGTTAACAAGTTTTATCCTGAAAATTTTTCTGAAAAAGAAAAAAATCATTTGAGATTTCGATTTAAGACATTATGAGTTTGATGTACCCAATCATCCAAAGTTAAAGAATATGTCATCGATTGCTGATTTATGTCAAGGATTGGTTGAAACAAAAAAAATCAATAATTGATCCACTCATTGACAGGTTGATTCGGTTTATTTTGACTCTTTCTGTTTCGATAACAACTACTAAATGAGCTTTTTTAGCGATGAAAATTGTTAAAACAAGACTTCACAATCGGATGGAGGATGATTTTCTTGCAAATTATTTGATTGTTTATATAGAAAAAAAACTGGTGAAAGATTTACAATTGATAAGATAATCAATGATTTCTATTCTATGAAAGAACGACGAGCACAATTAAAATAAATATGCAAGAATCATTCTTTATTATTTTTTGCTTTATTTGATTGTTTAAAAATATGTCAATTGTCAAGGATTGGTTGAAACATAAAAATTTATAATTTATCCACTAATTGACATGTTGATTTAGCTTATTTTGACTATTCCTGTTTCGACAACAACTACTGAACGACCTTTTTCAGTGATGAAGTTTGTTAAAACAAGACTTCGCAATCGAATGAAGGATGATTTTCTTGAAAATTATTTGATTATTTATATATAAAAAGAAATTACTGAAAGATTCAAAATTGATATGATAATCGATGATTTCTATTCTATGAAAGAACGACGAGCACAATTAAAATAAATATGTAAGAATCATTCTTTATTATTTTTTACTTTATTTTAAAATTTATCAAATATAAATAATGCTTCGTTTTAGCTAATATTTTTATATGCTTTGTATATTTATGTTTGATAAGTACAAATACCAACAAAATTAAAATAATAACTATATTATAAAAAAAAATTTAACTTCATAGCATTTAGCCGCCCCTCACAAATAGGCCTACCTCCGCTACTGGATACAAGGTAACCGTATAATACTATAATTCCTTATCGAGAATTTACGCGTAAGGTTTTGGATATACACGGAGCACAAAATCTTTCAAACATAAAATATATTAGTGCAAGGGTGGGCAACTACCTAGCTAGATGTTCATACGAAAACATGCATGCATCCTTTTTATCCTTATCTCTGCCAAAGCAATCAACTTGCGAGCTTAATTATTAGTTTATTGGCTGGCTGCTAGAGTAAAAGTCAATGATCACCAACCAGTGGCCACCAATTATGAATGCTACGCTATAAATATGCCCACCTCAATCTCAAAAAAACTAAATCAGAACAAGCTAGCTGGAAACAATACTATAAGGTGAAAAGGAGAAGAAATGGCATCTATCTGTCAAGGTAATGGATATTCTTTCTCTCTGAAATTAAGCAGTAATTGAAAACGTCGTGTCCATAGTTTGTTTTAACTTACATATAACCTGTGTACATGCAGGTAAGAGTTCATGGCCGGAGCTTCTTGGAGTAGACGGAAAGTGCGCTGTCGAAACGATCGAGAAAGAAAACTCTCTGGTTGAAGCTATAATTGTGCCAGAAGGATCATCAATCATCGAGGATTTTCGGTGCGATAGGGTTTGGGTTTGGGTTGATAAAGATGGCATTGTTTATCTAGTCCCTGCAATTGGTTAAGAGCCAAAAAACTGCGATATATTCTTGTGATATTGTTAAGGAATGCTGTGGAACTGTGGACTGTACCTAGAATAAAAGAATAAAATGGAGTAAGGAGCCAGGATCCAATCTCCATGTCTGTATTGCAATCTTCATAAAAGTTGTATTTCTTAATTATAAATATACAGCAGTACCACCCTTAATAATAGAGTTATATGTGATTAATTATATTTTACCAGTATATTTGATCACCATGCATGAACGGCATGATCATGAGTTATTCAATGCTATCTTTTCTACGGGTAAAGGTTGCTTCTTCGATCGGTTTCCTTTGTTCAAATTTTTTTTTTAGTTTAACGTAGGTATTCGGGCCAGTTTACGCGTACCTCGACTAATCCCACAGGCTCTAAAATTAACGACCATGTAAGTCTTCAGTGGTCATCATATGAGTAATCACAGGGCTTGAACCTGAGACCACAGAGAGAGCAAACCTCTTGGTTCTAAACTCTTACAACTGGACCACTACTTAGATGTTTCCTTTGTTCATTTTCTTAAAGAAGGAAATGGCATCGATGACAATCCAGTTTTGAGTTTTTTCCGAAGAAAAATCTACAGCAAATGTTGTATGAATAATAAATATTTTAATAAAAAAAATTGCCAAAATAAATTAAAATAAAGCGCGTTAGTAAGATAGATGTGTTTTCATTAGAAATATACTTTTTATTATTATTTCAAATCATTTAGTTTTATTTTTTATATTTGTTTTGATTGCTTATAAATTTTATTAAATAAAAAACATAAAATAAAAAAAGATTAATAAGAAAATGAGGAATTTACTAGCAAATTATTTTGTTTCAATTAAATTTAAATTATTACTATTCTTATAATATTTTTATTATCATATAATTAAATAAAAAAAATTAAAACTCTCAATCACATAAAATCCCATATTATCATATATTTTAACTTTTATTTATTTTTTAGTTTTCAAATTTATCTTTGATTAGCGTTAACAATTCTTTTTAATTTTTTTATCATGTTTATATTTTTAAACAATTTTAGGAATGAAAAGAAAAAAAATAGAAATTGTTTTAAAAAAACACCTAGAGAAGTAAGATTCAAATTTTTAGGTGAGGCAAACAAAATTCCATAGAAGATGTAAAAGAGAATCCCACAGCAGCAAAAAGGTTATAAATATGGCGTCGCCCGGGTTCGAACCGGAGACCTTCAGTGTGTTAGACTGACGTGATAACCAACTACACCACGACACCTTTATGCTAAGACTTTTTCAGAATACATTATTAGTCAATGTTGTAAAAATAACAACCAGGATAGAGGTATGAAAAGAGAGCGTGGAAGTACGCGCCAATTTCCTCCAACACTTTAAACATTTTGGGCATTCTCTGAAGCACACTCTCTTACTTCGAGGAAACACTCCTCCTCCTCCTCGTAAATCAATTTCTTCCTCTCTTGCTTTCTCCATCTTATTTTTCTGATTTTAAGTTAAAAGAAAAATAAAATGTCAAGCACTTTGAACATGTCCCTTGATGACATCATAAAAAATAGCAAAAAAATCCGGATTCTGTATTTCCCGGGGCCGTGGACGAGACCGCCCTTCCGGAACCGGTCCTGCTCGCCGCTTCCCCATCCATTGATAGATGAATAACTATGTGCAGGGATTTTATTCCGAAGTGGGTGAACTGAAAATTAAGGTATTCAATCCATTACGACCGGAGCGGCAGATTGAAGGTATCTAACTCATGCTTGGCATACCCTACGTACTTCTGATGGATTCTTTGTGTCCTGCTGTAGTTTAGAATACCTTTTTTTCTTAGGGAACGGCTGAAGTTGTCTTCATACGACCAGCTGAAGCTGTGGTTGCTGTTAAGAGGTACAACAAGGTTCAGCTTGATGGGAAACCTATGAAGATAGAGATCGCGGGAACACATTTTGCACCCCCTCATGCTAATGCCGCTTTTGGAAATTCTAATGGATTTTCTGGACGGTAAGCCTCCCCTCCTATTCTTCTCTGTGTTACTTGGCTACTGTAACATTTCTCTTTATTGTTTGCCTGTTGTCAGTTGTGTTGTTCATTATTCCTATGATCTTGGTTGTCGTCTTCTGGCAAAATATGTTGAGAACTTGTGTTTTGATACTGTCATTGGCTGCTAATTTTGTGCCATTGTGTCTCGTTGCTGCCAAATTGTTTTCAGAATTTTTGTTCCATCATTTATTTCTCTTGTTATAGGAAAGTCTTGAACTTTGTTGGTCAATCACAGTACATTATATGCAGAATTTCATAAGGATGATTATCTGCTGCTCAATTAAGTTTTAGCATCTAAGGGCCTTTTCATTTTTGCTTTTGCATATGATCTTGAAATCTTGTGTTGTTGTGCATGATTTTGGTAGTAGTGGGCTTCGCTGTACATCGGTTGGTTAGAACTTAAAAGTTAGTCTGACTGACATTCGTGTATGGTAGATGCTTTTTCTGCCTTTGAGGTCTTGGATTTGGTGGTGCCTGCTGTACTATGTCAAAATATCAGAATGACCTCAATTTGTTACAAGTAAGGATTTATATTCCCCAGCAAATAATTAACTTTGTATTTGATTTGGTGAGATAATAAAAAATAACTGTGTGAAGAAGGTTGAAAGAGACTTGAGTAACTAGAGAGAGAAAGAAGGAAAAAAAGAAGATAATTGAGCATGAGTCTCAGTGTACTACTACTACATTACTAGAAGTTGGAATTGCTTCTTTTGTGTGGAATCTTGGAAATAAGAACAAACGGAAGTCAACCAAAACTATCAAGAACCTTTTTTTAAAAAAAATAACGGGTTGAATCTTCAAAATAACAGCCATAACAGCTGTTACTGTTATATAATGATGTTAGGGCTGATTTTTATATGAATCGTTGTTGCATCCTCTGTAGAGGCTGAAAATTGAAAGGAGGTTGTCCGAATTCATCAAATAGCGACTGTTACGTTATATAACTGCCTGTTTTTAAAACTTCTAGCAGCCTTGCACATTCATCCATATTTCAATTTACAAACCTCAAATCCTTTGCTTTGATCGAAACCCTAAAATCTCCAATTTTCCACACTCATAACCACCTTATACACTTGTAGGACAACCAAATATGTCCCGCATCATGCAGATCCTCTTTTAATCATCTCTTTGTGAGTATTTGTTTTTTAATTTGGTTGAAATGTAATTCAGAGTTTCAAAACAAATTGTGCCTGAATCACACAATTAATATCCATATCCAGTTCACCCAGCAATTCATTCTGTTTTGTGTGTGATTGAGTTCATAGTTGATTTTTGAGATTCATATCATGAATTGTAAGATTCTTACATCTACATCTGTATGCGAGTGGAATGCAATTTCATTTATCATCTGAACATATTTTTCTTTTAAACAAAGGAAAAAATACCTAAACATATTATAAATGCAACTATTATTGGGTACCAAGATATGCTGGTATGTGTCCTCGCCCAGAGAACTGTACTAGAATTGTTATTGTTCTTGTACATTCATGGGTTTCCATTTGATTATTCTGCTGTGTGCGAAGTAGGGGTGGTGCATTGGTACAACTGCGTGGCGGCGGCAGCGGTGGCCGTGGACTTGGAAGGGGCTGTGGTGAAAAGGTATCTGCTGAAGATCTTGATGCAGATTTAGAGAAGTATCATTCAGAATCAATGCAGATAAATTGAAGTCATTTCTGGTGTCTTGGTGGTAGGCCCTGCATCTTTCATGCAGCAATGGAACTATCTTCCATGTCTCGGCCAAGTTGTATTAGTGATTTTGTAAATACTTGTTAGAGAAAACTATTAGAATCTTTATTGTGGAGGTTTGGGCTTTTATTGTGTATTGTTCTTTGATGTGGGTTGATGGGGAGCTATCTCTATGTAATGCACTCTTGCATTTTGTTTGGTTAGCTTGGTGATTTTATAGGTTGGGGTGGGAAGAACTATTTTCTTTGACAGAAAACTGTCTGCAAAGGGCACAGAATCAAACTTTGTCATGAGCCGCGCCGTGCTGTGATGTCTATTGGTTCCTTCATCGTAAAATCAGGGAGATATGGAGGTAGATTTCTTCATATTTCTTCCATCGCCATGGATTGTTTTTAACTGTTCGTGCTGCCCCCTTGTTAATGTTGGTTTTTTAATGGTTAGGTTCTCGAATAAGCTGCATCTGTTCTGTCCGGTGAAATATCAGTTCCCTGATTGTTTCATGACTGCTGATGCAGCTCATTATAGTGACTGCAACTTGCATCTCTGCTTCATTCAACCCGATGATGTTGAAAACGCAGGTGGATATAGAGCTTGGAATATGGTTTGCAGCTGGAATGACTGTGGGTGCTGGTTAAACTACACTGACGAGTGAGAGCTTTGGACTGCCTTCTGCATTCTTCGAAGCTCCGTCATTTGCGTCGGAATGCAGCTGGTTAACCCTTGATAGTCATTATGCTTGCGCAAATCATCTTGGGCTGAGGGTAAATCTAATACCTCTTAAATTGCAATTGGAAAGCTGCAATTGCATCCAGACCACTGCTCTTGCTAAGTTCACTATATTCCTAACCAAAAATTGTATGTCATTTCGACGATGTTAGTTTGGTGCTGTTGAGAAATATAGCAGTATTCCAATTTTTTGGAAAGAAAAACAAATTTTTTAAAAAAACTTTATTTGAAGACAATATTTCTCATATTTTCTAAATTTGTACTAAGTTCGAAAAATATACTTTTGAAGTTCGATACGATTTTCTTTTAGATGCTTGTCATTGTTTTTCAAATTAAAAAAAAATCAAAATAATGAATAATATGATATTCTTCTTTTATATGCAAGCATATTTAATTAGTGTTATAAATTTACTTTTTTTTATTAGAAATATAATTTAAAATATTTATTTTCTTGAGTTAATAATTATAATTTATTCATGATAATTTTTAATTTAAATAAAATAAACACTTTATAATTAGATTACCAAAAATATGAATATTAGGTGTTAATTTTTTTATATACATAAAATAGTTATTATCTTGACTTATTTCTTTATTTTTCGATAGGATAGAAATTTTTTTCACTGTTCTTTCCATAACCCTCGCAAAGGTTGTTTGATCACCTTTTTTTTTTTTTTTTTTTTATCTTGACAATCCATTTCACATGAAAAAAAATATTAAATTAATATATATAAAAAAGACATTTTGCACGTGTGCTAAACGCAGGTAAATGCGCTTTCAAATACCGCTACAGCTAGAGTTAAGACATGATCGGTCCATATGCTAATCGTGCAGAATTCCTTGGGTGTTTGAGGGAGAGATTTGACACGTGCACTTCAAATAAATTTGACCAAAAAGAAGGTCAAAGAATCCAATTTATTTATGCATCCAATTATAATATAAATGTTTTTTTTTCAAACGGGTAAGAAGATATGGACAATACCCTCATAGGCTACAATGAGAGGGTAGCTAAGGCAAAAGAATAGCACTTATACAACACAAAATAACATGGAATGTTATACATCTCAAGCTGAAATTGCAAGTTCAGGCTTCAGGGGAGCCAAGATACTGGATATTTTGTCATCACTGTTCAGTAGTTCTTTGGCTCTCTCAGCTTATCCCAGCTAGAAAACAACAGCCCCAACAGAGAATAGAATACCGCCTTTATGCAAGATATTATGAAACTCCAACATGAAGAGGGCCAGCACCATGGATACAGGAGTCGAAAAAAGAAGCTTATGAGATGTCGAGGATACTGCCCGACCTGTGCCAGGCAATTAATGTTATTGCCAACGACATGAAAGGCATGTCCTAGGAATGGGGAATCATGGATCAACTCAAGTTCCTTTTCTAAATCTAAATATTATCCAGGCATGATCGTTAAAGAATGCACCTAATCATCTTAAGCAGTGTATCATTTACTACAGCTCCGGCATTGCTTAAAGAGTATGGCTTATTGATCCTAAAGTTGATACCAAAATATGCACTTTCATGACATTTACTTGATGAAATTTGATTAGGAACCGTGTCGATGACACTAACAACCAGGGATAAAAGCACTCACGGGGAAAAGCAAATCCAAAGAATCCCAGGCGGCATGACGGACAGCTCTTGTAGGATACATTGGACCACCAGGCGAAGTGAAGCTATACAAACATGCCTTCAATCTTGTACTTGTGGTCATTCTCAATTCCAAGCCTGCAGAAATTAATTACATTACCCTATTCAGAATAACCTGCAATTGTTTATATCAGGTCAATTCAATGTTAGACACTTTGATTTTGGAAAGTGACGGATAATACCACCTTGGAGAACTTTAATGTGTGAAAGGTAATGCAATAGAACTGGTTCCACCTTTAACTTTTGAAGCTGGCAGGCAAAAGAATTTGGAAACCGTATGAATACACAAATGAATTCTCTACAGGTAAAAAATAACCAACTCTTCAGAAAATAAATGCCCTAAGATTGAATACACAGAATATACCTGGTCTGCAACTTCAATAACAAAGAAGTCTGCTGGGCCACCAACCAAGAAAGCATTTAGAAAAACAGGAAACTGTTTTAAGAAGCTCTCGTGCTTGTCAACTGCATAGATCATATTATAAAATGATAACCCGTTTGTTGTTCAATATTGAATCTATACAAGTTAGAAAGCTTGCCTGAGTTGTAAAAGAGGGTGAACCTTGAGAGCAAAAGAAACAGTTCTCGCTGGGCCTGATTTAATGAAAGATGACATATTATTTTCAAACGCAAATGCGTTCAAGGAAATTTTGAAGTCCACACCATATTTTTCTGGAAGTACAATTGAAGGCAAGCATACATAAAAACAATTGGCATGTAAGATCAAAAAGGGTGCATCAATGCCAGACCTGCACCGGAATTTTATTCAACTGCATAGGCGCCAAGGCAACTTCATCAAGGAGATACTGAAATCAACAAGGGAGAAAGTAAAGTAAGGAGGAAGAATAGAATAATTATACAGAGACCAAGATTTTACCCATGTATATCCAGTTGAAGGGGTTAAATTACATTGTTGGAAGGACACTTGCCTGAAATAGGGACTGGAAGCGCCTTGTGTTTGTTTGGATGTCAATCCTGCAAAGTTTTACCACAAAGGTTCAAGTCATTGTTGCATGGATGGAATGGTAGAATAAAGCAGTGAGATATCTTCAAACCAAAAACATGGAAAGGGAAAATATAATGTTTGTTAAATCCTAGTTTATGATTCTACCGAATGGCATGTTTGTACAGTAATCAACTGGACGTGCAACTTTTATTGACAGCACTCAATAACATGTAAAAGTTCAATTGAAACTAATGATATTAAAGTACTTCCATACTTCGGTTTGCTATGACTCCCTTTGAAAAAATGGATTTTCAGTGGCAGCACCAAATTTCAGTTGCAAGGGATCCAGAAATTTGGTTGGAGAGGAAAAAAAGGAAGAAGCAAGGATGCTCTCTGTTAATGCAGCAATAAGACACTTTGAAATTGATTCTCCCATGGAGCAAAGGTTATAATAACAGCAGGGTCTCAGGAATCAATCATAGCACAATGAAACAGCTACAGAGGTTGATAGAAACGCCAGAAGTTAAATGAATATCAAAGTTCCTTTTTTTTCTTCATTTCTTTTTTCTTTAGCTTTTCCTCAATGAATAATGACAAACCTTATCCTCGTTTCTTTATTGAAAAAAAAATCCCCTTCACAGAATGGTACAAGCCACAGGCTCTAAGCAGTTTGAATTTTAACTAGTTATGATCCACTAGTCAAAAACTGTTTCCCTGCATTGAATTGATTTCATAGATCAACCCAAATCCATCTGGAAAGAAAACAAAAAGGAAATAACATATGGAGCAAATAGAATTTTGAATCTTGAGAGTGTCCATCACAATTAACAATATTTCCCAGTCCATATTAAGAAAGAAAAAGCACAATGAAGAATGAAACTCATTTTCTTTAATAGTTTTGTGTATTGATCAGCATGATCCACAAACTTTCCAACACTCATTAGTATTTAGCAGCACTAAATGACTACCAATCTGAGCTCACTGATATTCATACCAGAAAACATTTGTAGCACCTTGAACAAGAGCAGATGAGAAACGTAGAAGTACTTCAGTATTATCCAGCTGGGCTTCAAAAAGCTGCAGAAAACATACAAGTGCAACACAGCATTATATGGCCACAACTGATGGAATATAGCATTATACTTTCCCAATAGATTTTAATGTTTCAAATAAATTTGGATGGTTAACATAAAAAACAAAAAAATAAACTTTCAAATTGTATTCATGCAAAGCAACCCATTTGATAACCTTTAACTACACCTGCATCTGAATCATATTGGCACACATAAACCAGAACCAGTATTCAAATAGATTCAGGAAACCGAATGCAACGAAAGTTGTGAATCAGGAAATAAACATAACTAAGTTATGACTCAAATTTAAAACCACTCATTTTTTTCTTAATAGCAACAGCTTTCCCAAAACAAGTGAAAATAAAGTGGTATTTCATTTAAGCCCAAACTTGAATTTAATAACTTCTATTTTGAACTACAACACAAAAAGTGATGAAAACAAGGCCTAATATAACCTTAGAAGCCACAAAACCATAGTTTGCACATGTTAGGAATCGCTGCTGGAGATTTAAGACAGGTCAAATGTGAAAATAGGGTCTACTCTGGGATACAAGACTGTATTGGTATCTCTTAAATCCATAATTTATGTGAATTCTGGTTAATAATAGCAGTCATGCACCTTAAGAACAAAACTTTTGGAAATGTAAAGAAAACTAGCATAGATTGAGAAACTAGCATTTTCTTTTTCTTTTTCCTATAGAGCTAAAAAAAACAAGTTCAACCATTTTCATTTCCACCCTTGCCAATGCAAACGATTCTATAATATATTTTTTACCAGTTTGGAACAGTCAATCTTACAACCCACCAGAACCTAAACTGTTTTTTCTTTTTTGTTTTTTTTCGATATCATGGACGCGACCCATGGGTGGACAGCCACTCCCAAGAGCCAAATCACGGAGAGAGCCTGCCAACTCGAGGTCTCCAATCAATTACACACTTACATGTGGGTTGAGAAATGCAAGTGGTAGAGTTCGAACTAGGAATGTCCTCTCCCTCTAGTTGACTCCTTACCACTTGACTATTGCCAACTGAGCTACTAGCTCGCTTGCAGCCTATACTGTTTTATCAGTGGAGAGTTCAAATAAGTTGCATTACAAAAGGAATGGCAAACAGCAGGTCAATTCGACTATCTAATTCTGAAACGAATACAGCAGCAAAGAAGCAATCTTGACAGGGCTCCCTTGCTGCCATTCAACATGCAATCAGGCAAGGAAAATATGGGTTTATATCGAGTTCTCAAAAGACCAATGCGAGAACTGTATTGCTATATTAAAGATCAGTAACATATGTGATTCTTCATGGATAGAAAAGAGAGAAAAAAATTACTGGAACAGAGCCAAGCTGCATACCCATTTATGGAACAAAAGAAAGAAAATATGTGATGCAAATGACTGGCTCCAGAGTTGGAGAATCAGATGAAGGATTTGTTTTCCACTCTCAGGTACCCTAACATAATAATCAGCGAGCAAGTTGAAAAAGCACAGTTGGCCATCAGCATCATCTTCCACAGGAGAAATTGCATCTTCTTCCCTGCTGAAAATTATACCTATGTTCAATGCAAGAAAAAATCAAGATGTGCACAGTATAAAAGCCAACAATGAGAAATAACAATAGACCATTAACACAGATTGATATCATCATGAAATTATAACAGACCTCGAGCGCGATCATCAACTTCCAAAGCATTGTCAGCAAACAACTCTTGTAACAAGTTACGTCTCTGAGTTGGAGAAGCTAGTGCCTGCCCTTGTCATTAAAAACATCACGTAATTTTTAGAAAAAAAAAAATAAAAAAATAAATATATATATATATATCAATTCTTGATTTTGGAACACTTAAAAATCAGAATACATACAATTTCCTTAATCCTTTCAGTGAACAAAAGAATCCCAAGAAAAAGGAAAGGAAATTGAAAGGAAGAGAAAAGGAACGAACCCTTTGCAGCTTTTTCTCGATTTCAACAGTGAGAGCGTTCAGATAAGCTGAGCTACCAGTTCCGGGCGTGGGTGAACTTGTCTTTTCCATTTCTTTATAGAATTACACTATTTTAACAATCTTCAGCCATTTCATTTGATTTGATCCAAAAATCGCCGACCGTCCCTCCCACCCTCCCAAGCCTGATGAATAAATTCCGATCCAAGCAAACGACCAAACAAATTCTAATGGTTTAAAATTAAAGAAGAAGCTTCTTCCTCCTGTTGTCGAGAATCCAATTCAATAATGTACACCGGAGCAGTTTTTTCTTTTTATATGTGTTTTTTTAAAATAGAAATATAAATATTGGCTGTGTCATTGTTTCGGTCTTACCGAGACCGTCACTAAGTTACGATAATGATAATATTAGAAGGATAAAGAGAGTTACATATCAAAATTGGTCCTCTTAGTTTGTTAGCTAAGTCATTTAGATCCACAACTTTTTCTCCTCTTGCTATAGTTTACGAGAAGGCAATAATGTTACTGAATAAGCAAAATTTGGCACTAAAGTAGTAAGTTATGGACTGATTTAAGAATATATAAGGGTTAACATATAATTTGTAAGAAGATAATGACTAGTTATTATTTAAGGACACAATTGTAATTAACGGTATATAGTGGGGCGAATGTGGATCAGAACTTTAGATTTATTTTATTTCTTAAAGGAAAAGGCATGTGCTGTAGTAGTGGCGTTGTTTGTGGTTGGTTGGAGAGGGCGGCGAAATCTTGCATTTCTTACACGTGTTTTACACCTGCCATTTTTGCATAAGCAAATCAAAACAAGACTTTACTCTAGGCGAAAATGGTCGGAGAAGGGCAGGAGGGAACACAATTATCTGTTTTTTTTTTAAAAAAAATTAGCACAGTAAACTCAAAACTTTAACAATAATAATAATAATAATAATAATAATAATAAAAAGTTTTCATTTTGAACTTATCCCTTCTAATAATAATAATAAAAAAAAAACAAACTCTGAGGGGTATAGCTCAACTAGTCAGGTCTTAAATTTGCTCCTCAAAGATCACCAGTTCGAGTCCCACAAATCTCAGGGCCACTACAGATTTACATGGTTGTTAATTTTAAAGCATGTGAAATTAGTTGAGGTGCACATAAGCTGATTTGGATATCCACCTTAATAAAAAAAAAAAAACTTACAGTTAACATGTATTCGAAGGTTTTGATTAGATAATTGCAATTAATTATCTAATTTTATAAAATTAAAATATTGAATAATAATGAAATAGCTTTTGTTTGTTTATTAGCATGGATAAGATATATAAAAGCTAGTATGAAAGAAAGTGTCGTCGATGATCAATGGAAATGACAGTTGTCAACTTTATTGAATATCTCTTTATCATTAATTATTTAGATTTGGTGGTAGATTATGCAGTGATTTAATTTGATGGCGTTACCATATTTTGTTTTTTTGCACTTAATTTATCTGAAACAACAAGGGACTAAGTGTCGGTGGTAATTTTAGGATTGGATCCAAATGGAAGGTGCACCACTAAATCTCCTTGCTTCATTACAAAATCTAATTGATTTAATTTTTTAAAATAGCCAACAATCTTTCACATCTGGCTGTTTATAGAGAAACCCTTTATCATGTTACAGTGAAACAACACTTTAGAGATCTCGTACGAATTGGACTGTGGCAGAGCAAGCCCGCAAGCGTCATGAACAAGCTGGAGCAAGTTTAAGGAAACTACTAGCTTATTAGAACAGTGAAAATGCAAGTAAATTGGTTTGGATCAATGACTGAAGATACCAATTGGATTAAAATTGCCCCAGGAGCTCTCGGTTTGAGGATGCACAAGAGGATCGCCATATATAGATGTAAGCAAAATCCTGCTCTCCGGTATCATAAATGTGTGAATCCATTCATTGACCGTTCTAAAAATAAGAGTACAAATCCAAGATAAGCCCATCACACTTGTTTTTATTGCCTGCAAGATGTCACATTTTTCCGAGTTAAAATGTCCCACATTTCCCAATATGGATATGTACCAGCACATTTATAACATCTAAATTGTTGACTCGTACGAGAGATATTTTTTATATATAATATAGAAAAATAATATAAATTATATTTTAAAATTTTTTTTATTGAGTTGAGATAATTATTTTATATGGTATCAGAACCTTAATAATCAAGTGATTATGAGTTCGAATCTTACCATCTCTATTTATTTGATAAAAATTAAACACAAGGTAATGCGAGTTTATATAACTTTTAAACCTAAAGAGCTTTCACTTGAAAGAATATATTAAAAAATAATATAAATCATATATGAAAACTTTATTTAAGTTAAGTTATTGCTTACTAGTATGAAATGATTTTTTAATATAAAAAACCATGGCTCATAATGTTACTTATTCCTCCTCACGAGGCTAAAAAGCACCAAGCTAACCATCTAGGTGGTAGCCCAGTGGTAAGAGCTTGAGACTAAGGGGTTTGCTCCCTTTTAGGTCTCAGGTTCGAACCCCGTGGTTGCTCATATGATGGCCACTGGAGGCTTACATGGTCGTTAACTTCAGGGCCCGTGGGATTAGTCGAGGTGCGCGCAAGCCGGCCCGGACACCCACGATAATCTAAAAAAAAAAAAAAAAAGCACCAAGCTAGTGGCATTAGGATCAAGGCTTGCTAAGAAATTCATTTTTCTAGAGATTAATATGTTTGAGAGTGTAGTTGTGGTTGTTTTTTAAAGTATTTTTCATTCTGAAATATATCAAAATAATTTTTTTTTATTTTTAATATTAATGTATTAAAATGATCGAAAAACACTAAAAATATATGAATTTGAAGTAAATAAAAATAAAAAAATATAAATTTTTTCAAATATACTTTTAAAAAACAAAAATAAACCAGAACTAAATCAGCGAGAGAGCAGGGCAGGCAATGCAATTACCTAGCAAAGGGATTTTTGGACCCAAGAGGAACCATAACTTAATCCACAGGAGCTATACACAACTGCGTTGCATCATGTATTAGTAAGGAGGGAAAAGATTGGTGTGGAATATTAAGAACTGAAAACCGAAAGACAAGAATATACTATGACGAATAAGCTCAAATCATGGATGTCCATTCCGTTTCCTGAGGTTGTCTTTACATCCAGTAAAGTAGTTATCAGCAACTATATAGCCTGAGTACGAGGTCCCAGACAGTAAATCAAATCGGACAACAATTATTATTTGTCAAGAACTAATTCATACTGAGCCAGAAATTAGAAAAGGGAACCTGCATGCTGGGTCACCTCATTTTCCTAATTTCCCTTCAGTTTGTCTGCCAAGTGAGATCCAATAAATCTAATTAAATGATTTGACTAGCCATGAGAAGTTATTCATTGAAGTCTTGGTTGGTGAACAAAGCATGAATGGAAATATCTTGATCCTGGCTTCAGAACTCAGTATGTAGGTTTTATGAATTTAGACAAATTAAAATTAATTATCAACTATAAATCTTAATAACTATATAATATAAGAATTAAATTAAATACAAAAAAATCAATAAATAAAGTAAAAAAAATAATCAATCTTTTAATTTCAACTGTTGTTACCTATCATCCACATTTTTTGTTGATCGGAGATAAAAGTTGTTTTATGATTTCCTTTTATTCCGTGTTGGCCTATCTAATAAATCATAGTTGCCCTATTTACTTTGAAACTTTACCCATAAAAGTATGTTTTTTTTTTATATTTTAAAATATTTTTAAAAATATTTGAATTTTTTTATTTACTTTAAATTAATTATTTTTTTATATTTTTATATTATTTTGATATACTGATATCAAAAATAAATTTTTTTAAAATAAAAAAATATTGTTTCAATAAATTTCCAAACAAAAAGTAATTGTTGTCACAATATTAAACAAACTTTAAATCTCTTATCTCGTTCAACAATGCAATAAATGATTTCGCCTTTTATTTTATAATTTTGATTTTAAATACAAAGAGATGTGAAAAATTAAAACATATCTTATACATGCAATTGTTGTACTGTTTTTGTTTATAGACCGACGTCGGGGATGGAAATTTCACTAATTTTCTAGCTACCCAACAACTCAAATCAAGGTTAAAGCCGATTGGGTTAGGCAATTTTACCAATATATTGAGTATCTAGCATCACTCAAATCCTATAAAAAATCAATTTAAGTTTCTATCTTTATTTTATAATTGAAGTTTAATATATTATTACGAGCATGTGATGCTAATGATAATTAATTTTTATTAAACGAAAATGTGTAAAATTAATTAATATGTTAATGTCCTTTAACATCGTATAATATCTATTTATCATGTACTATAAGTTAGGTAGACGTTGATGTATTCTTTTTAAAGTACATAAAATAAATAAATTTAACAAATAATTAATAAGCACATAATTTAACATCTTATTCATGATTTTTAAATATAAAAGAGATCTTGAATGATTTATCTAACTAATCATTAACAATTTACTAATTAGATTATATCACTAATGATGTTTGATGATGTGATTTTATATTTTTAAATCACATCTTCTATGAATATTTTAAATAAATATGACTTAAATATAAAATTATTGAACATGTGAGATTCTTTATATAATTTTTTTAGGATATGACTCTGAGGCATTACAAAAAAACGTGGAAAAGAAATTTTTAAAAAAATATGAAAAATAAATTAGGTCAAGTCAGGTGGGGTACCCGATGGAGAAGACCCACCCACCGGACTTCACCCAAGGGGGGTTGAATGGTGGAGGAAAAGATTGGCATATAAGAACAGCCACCGTAGGCAAAAACATCAAAATAGGACAACTTCAAGAGTTCTGCAGATCCCAGGAGCCATCTTCCTGGTATTTTGTTTTAAAACAAGATGAACGACTGGATATTCAAATCTCGTCTGAAAATCAACCTGGCTAGCTGCTAGGATGATGCCGAGATTCTATCCCTTTAAAGATCATCACCTGGGAAAGGGATTTTTGGACCCATAAGAGCTAGACATTATTGCAAGATCTCAATGACCTAATAGAATCTATATTGTCTTTGTCATGGGCGGAGCCAGAAATAGATGAATAAGAAAATAATTGATTTTTGGATAGAAAACATGTAAAGTAGAAGGATATAAACGCAAACTCTTAAAGTTCTAGGACTAAAAATGTTTTTCAAAACTTTGGGGAGCCGTAACCCTCCACCAATCAACGTGGTTCCACCAGCTCGTCTTTGTAGACCTCCACGCAACATCATTTTTAAAAGAAAGTAATATCAAAACTAATTTGTTTTTTTTATTAAAAGTAATATCAAAACTAATTTGTTTTTTAGACCTCCACGCAACATCATTTTTAACCTCCACGCGATATCAAAATCACAGTTCACCAATGTACATTGTACTATATATTATAATAGTACACATTAATTTGCTTTTTTTTATTAATTTTATTTTTTTAATATTTGAATAAGTAAGAGTTTTACCCTATAATTTATTTTTTTATTTATAAAATTAGGGTGGTTTATCAGCTAACTTATATTTCGCTGTCCTGTTTATTTTTGTGTTTCAAAAATGTTTTTGAAAAGAATTGAATTTTTTATTTATTTTTTTCTTTAAATTAATATTTTTTTAGTGTTTTAAATTATTTTAATATATTAATATCTAAATAATTTTTAAAAATTCAAAAAATATTATTTTAATATATTTTTAAATAATTTATTTTTAAAAAATAACAATAACCACATTTTCAATTAACTGTTAACAGACCTGAGTTCAGATGAGAGAAAGATAACTCAGAAGCCCCAATATTTTCCTCATTTTCTCCCAGCTAGCCTTGTGATTTACAAATGCTGAGAAAAAGAGACTGGTATTTATAATAATACTACAATAATTAGAGTCCGAAACTCTAAAACTTCTTCCTCCAAATATAATATCGCAAATAAATAAAATAATTTGAGCCTCCAGATTCACGTCGCCTTCCTCCCACCAAAAAAAATGATAGCTCCTCCATATCAACATTGAAACCACTGCACCAATCAAATATATACAACAAAAGTTTCTTTTTCAATAATCTACTCAATAGATTTGATACTAAAAAATTTGTTTTTTTTATAATCTCAACTTAATATAATAATTACTAGAAACTTATATAATCGTTAAATTTAAAACTCGTAGGATTAGTCGAGTTATACGTAAGCTAACTCGGACACTCATGTTAAAAAAATAATTATTCTTTCCCTTTTTAAATACTCCTATCCTGCTAAGCTACGTTAGTTTTTGTTCGCAGAATTTAAATAGTACTAGGTTAACAACTTATTCAATTTATGAATTGATTCTCGAACCAAAACGAAATTAAAGATTTAAATTTTGAAAATATTATACCCGAAAAAAACATGGGGCTTTTGCATTAAAATTGTAAATTGGTACAATATTGTTCAATTGTATATAGAGCACGGATTTTACATGAAATTTCGTACAAATTTATGTGTTTTGAAGGGTTTTCCCATTGAAGAATTTCAATGATTCCCTTCTCAATCTCTTTGGTCTCTTTTATTAAATTGCTCATGCAAAAACCTAGAGCACTCAAGCACAAGACCACCTGGCTCTTCAGTTCTCTTTCCCCTTCATCAGCTGCGTGAAACTTGTCTACCATTTCCTTTGAATGTTGGAGATAAGAACTGGTGACGCTATCTATCTTGTCTTCATCTAAACCGGAAACTTTAAAAATGTTCCTGTTTGAAGATTTTCCCATTTCAAGATCATGAGAGATGTTTTTGTTTTCAAGTTCCTTTTCAAGAAATTCTAAGGATAACAACATCGTGACATCCTCAAAACATTTAACCAAGGAACCAGCCATTTCCTTGAAAATTTCAAGGTCACCATCTAGCTTAGTTACGTCCTCCTTCCACGAAGCTCCAAATTTTTGTGATTCATGTTCAAGGAGTCCCACTGCATCAGCACTAAAAAGCAAGAGATCCACCAGCCTTGACAAAGACCCCAAGAGCTTAAAATAGCAAGGACTAGGAAAAGGCAAAAACCAGAAGTTGGGCTCCACCTCAGCTTCTCCAATGAACTTCCCTAGTTCACTAACATCCAATTTTAGTCTCCTCTGGTTCTCTAGCAAGCTAGTTTTGTTGTTGGCTGCTAGGCTTATTGAGCCAATGCAAGCAGACAACGTCTCGAAACATTTAGAAAGTTGTGCTTTGGCTAGAGAAGAAGCTCTGGTGGGTTGCAAGAGAAGGTCTACCATGATTGAGCAAGATAATCCAATAAAGGTTTCCACAATTCTTGCTATAGCAAATTCGCTTGGTGGGCCAAAATTTTTCCTGCCCAGTACTAGCACAGCTCCAATCACTGCAGAAATTCCACCTGCCTGGCCATACGTCTTGCTATGCCTCAGAAAACTGGTAATAACGAACCAAGGAAGGAGAGAGATGAACCTTATTGACAAGTACCTTTCGAACACAAAGCAGCCAAATACTCCATATACAGTCCCTAATACTGTCCCCTGTGCTTTAACATTAGCAACTTTGAATGTTGCCTCCCTTGCAGCAGCTACGCTAATCGCTACAGGGAGGCCTGACCAATAACCATCTTTCTTGCTATATATCAAACCAAACAGGACAGCGAGACCCAAGGAGAGAGAGCATTTGAATGCTGGCATAAGCCTTTTGCTGCTTACACTTGTAGACCAGTTGCTCATCCACGTGCTCTTGAAGAACCCAGTTTGCTTAGATGGAGTGCTCGATCCTTTTTGTTGCGTGGGGGTAATTGGTTTCCCCAGTGATTTGCAGTGGAGGAGTTTCATGCAAAATAAGAAGAAAAAAGAAGGCAAATCTTGGTGCCTTGTTGAGATTGTCTGAAGTGTTTGGTAGGACTCGACAATATTACCAGCATTTGATTCTGGAACAGTTAAAGAATCTCTAGGCAAACAATTCTTGATCTGTTTTTGGGTGAGGCTAACATTCTCCACTAGTTGAACTAGACCATGTTTGGTCTCTCCATCGAGAATTCTTACAGGTAATGAGGTGGTACAGCTGGTTAAAGCCATTTCCATCCCTCTTAATGGTATCTCGAGCTCTTGCAATCTCTCTCCCGGATTCAAGTACAAGTTTCTCAAAAATCTCAATGGAAGTCTCTCCCATTTCACGCTTTCCTGTACACAATCCACAAAAGAAATGGTGAATGCAAGGAAGTTAATTATAAGCAATTCAACAATACTGTAATTGAAAGCTAGCCCGCCACTAGTGCGTGGTAGACACCATACAGAATCGATGGTGTTGTGTAATATGTTACAAAGTTGCTTACTTGGTAGCGTTTAATACTCTGAAGAAGTTTGGCTCCAGCAACAGCCAATGGCTTGGCTTGAGAGATAGATGTCAACGCCAAAGCGTTGTCTTCCGCACAGAAAGCTTTTACATAGAGGTTCAGCCTCTCAGAAACATTTTCAGCTAGCCTTTCACAATTCAGTTTCAGCTGCAAAGTGATTTTTACAGGATTAATAATATTTATCTTCCACTCATTACAATTTTTTTTAAAAAAAATATGATTATAATGCATGTTTATGCAAGGAGAATTAAGGATAATTATCAGTTACCTCCCAACAAGCCAGTCTTGGATACGGTAACAGCAAGGCAAGAACACAAGCTAAGACTCCAATAGCAGTACTAGCGGCTACATGCAAAGGATGCATAATAGCCTCGGTATGCACACCATTGATAAAAGCTATAACGTACACGATAACAATCTGACCCAATGCAATTCGCTTTGCAACCAAATGAGTCCCCTCAGGAAAAACCACCACAAATGCACCCAGAGCCACTGCTAAAGATATGGTGCCACTAGTAAGCATAGCTGGACCAATCAGCCAAAGGCTCAGCAGAGCCGGCCCCACGCTCTGGACCGTGGCATAGAGTGCTAGCCAGCAACCATGAAGAGCGTCACCTAAGGTTGCATCAGTGACAATGAGTATTACAGTCACATAAGAGAATGCAGGGAAGGCTATATGGTGTCGGATAGAAGCTGGACCATAGAGGGTGGTGCAACCCACTATAGTACATGCCAGGGCAGTCCTGAACGCCGAGGCTAGGCATCGGAGCCACACAGCTCGAGCTCGGTCTGTTGTGGCTGACATAATTACAGGGATTGGTCTAGGCTCTACAGATAATATTGCTAAGCGCAATGCTTGAAGGTGTGGGATTTGGATTGATCGATAAGAGCTGAGTTTATATAATACAATAGTCCTACAGAGGTTGACAGTAAGAAGAGGGGATGTAGGAGCTGATGTGAGACTTCGGTGTGCTGCAAATACTCGGTGTTGGATTTAACAGAATTGAATTGCAGTCAGTCAGGTTAAAGTTTGAGTGGGCACCTAGGCATGACTCATCAGCTTAATTAATTAATACTGCATAATAGCCGATTAATTTGTAAATATAAAAACCCCTACACTCACCAACCCACAACCACGATTAAAGTAGTGAATGATAACTTGAAAGAAAGAATGGACTCTAGGATTTACAATAGGTTCATGTACGTATAAACCCTAATCTCCAAGACAAGACATTTTTACTTTATGATCTCGATCCCTCTGAAAAATTCATATTTCCCCCTTTTCCTTTATGAACAAGGTCTGCTATAATAGTATGTTACCAGTTCATTGCGCCGAAAGAGTGCTAACATGCGGAACTTTCATGTCAACAAATATATGTACATACACGTGGCTTTTAGGCGAGGTCCTATAATTAAATTCATTATATTGTTTGTAAATAAAAAATAAATTTTAAATTTTAACGAAAGTTTTGAAATGTTTTTTTAGTTCAAGTAATGGAGTGTAGGTTGTCGGTTTATGTGAATTAAAAAATTCAAGTTTCCATTCATTATATTAAATGTTTTAGATAAAAAAAAAAATCGGTGATAATTAAATACATTCAAACTTTAATGTAAGTCTTGAAATGTGTTTTTAGTTCAAGTTCAAACTTTAAGGTAAGTTTTGAAATATATTTTTGGTTCAAAGCAATGGAGTATATTATAGGAATTTTACTTGCTTATTCTTTAAAATTTATTTGATCATTGATTTTAATATGTTTTTATAATAGAGAAGTACTAGTTATTTGACCCGCGCTATATATGCCGGGAGTCAAATAATTATTTCTTGCAAAAGAAGAAGAAGAAATATACAAGCTTTTCAAATGTGTTTTTTTAATCTAATTATAAATCAAAAGGTCTATGTATGCATTTAATTAAATATATTAAGAATCATTTATGCTAATAAGTGCAAAAAATAAAGTGCTAAGATGTCTATTCAACTCGCTTCACTGCAGGTTGAATAATTTTTTTTAATGCAAAATAATTAATGTGAAGGTGTTATTAACGTGTTTTCTTAACATCAAGTAAAAAATATAACCGTGAATAAAAAAGATGATGCTTATATATAATAAAATATAATAAAGATTATATGGGTAATAAAAATATATGAGATCTCAAACTAATTTTTAATGTAACTGAAAAATAAAAAATTATAATTTTACCACCGATATAGTAAAACAAATTGGTAAAATTTACAATTATATCATTTCTACATGAAAACACCATTTGCTTTTAATACATATATAATCTTCATTTCAACTTTTCATCTAATTAATACACATATTTTTCCTTTCAAGTTTTATGCTTTACCTTTACTTTTATTCTTTCTTAGTTTTCTTAGATTTTTCAACAACAAAAAAAAACATCCTAAGGATTTTTAGATTTTTTATCTTAAAACCTTAATCTTCTTTGACGAAAGAAAACCTATTAGTTTGTTTGGATTTTCTTTGTTCGGATTTTCTTAAAACCCTAATATTTTATTTAATTTCTTTTGATCAAATTCTTATTTGGATTATATGTTTGTAGAATAGGGTTATAAGATTTAATTTAGTGGATCAATTCGATGACTCGCTACCTTGGGATCTAATCTGAGTTAGATTAATTAAAAACCTAATTTGTTAAAAATTAAAATAAAATTATTTTAATTTTTTTTTAAAAAATCAAACCTAATTAGTTCACACGTCAAGTAGGTTGTCTCGATAAACTATGTAAATTAAGAAATGAAAGAAAAATTATAAGTGCCCTGTAGTGCTAACTTTCACCAAAGGAGTTTGGACTTGGGCTGGGTTTCGATTTTATTTATTATCATTATTCTAATCCAGAGACTTCAAGAGTCTTACAAAATAGTCCTCCGTCTAGCTAAATCCCATCCCTTGACTTGAGACCTCTAAACTGATACCTCAAGTCTCCTTAACTTGCCCACTTGGAGATGATGAATATATATATATATATATAGTGTCTAAATAACGGCATGAATGTTTGGTTAATGAGAAATCATGATAAGAGTTTCCAGTAATGGCGAAGAGCCTAAGACTTTAGCTAAAACAGACGAGCCAACTCATTGGAAGATGAAGAGCCTACAGCTCTTCAACAAAAGGAGGGAAATTAACTTTATTACAGTCCGACGAAGCATACAGAACATTCAAACATGGCAATTTAATAGAAATAACATCAAATACATTACACTTTAAGTGGGATTTCTATCGATGTCCACTTAACATGTTTTTTCGGCAGGCCATCGTGTTCTAGTTTGTGTTCTTTGAGGAGAAGGAAGGGTCAAGAGGGTCATCGCTGATGTACTCATCAAAGACTCCATATATTAGTGCTTCAAGTTAGTTAAAGCAGAGCTGCTGCTGCTGCATGCATACGATCCCTCATCAAATCTCTCTCTCTCTCTCTCGCTTATTAGGTAAAGTGCCCATGGAGCTCATCACATGCTTATGCCATAAGTCTTAGTCGAAGGAGCATGGAGAGACAGTAGCACTACCAGGCCACCAATACCCACGCACCCAATTAGTGCGTTTTTGGTAATAAGATGGAGTGTGTTTTTGTAAAAATATTAGGTAATATATATATATATATTATAGCTCTGGCTAGAGGATGAACAAATTAATTAGTTTTAATAAATTAATGGCAGCAGTAGATGGAGAAAAATGATATAGAAGATTGAGATACAGGTGGAAGTTTTTTTTGATGATATGAGCACCGAAATGAGCATCCAAAAATTGAAACAAGTCGAGTGAGTGATAACATATGAAATCCTTTTTGTCACCACGTCGCATGCCCCAACTGTTCCGAATCCGAAAGGCCACATTTACTTGTCTTCCCTTCCTTCCCTTACAGAAATAAATCCAAATAAATATTATAAATAAATAAAAGGAAAAGTTCTAAAAGGAGAAAAAAGAGAGGTGATGAACAACTTTTAAGTGCACGAGTATGTTGGAGCAGCCCAGCCACTAGAATATTCTTCGACGAATCACCAAAGTAGAAGACTTCATGTCTTAATTACTTTAATAATCTATATAAATAGCAACAAATATATATAATTTTTTTTTTTATAGAACCAAGAGTATCCTGAACGCTGGCCCAGACTAATCTCTTTTCGCACCGGGTGGCAAGTGCTCCTCAAAGGACTGGCTGCAGACGAAGAGAGGAGTCGAACCCCAGACCTCGTAAATAACGAGAGAGCGCCTAACCGCTCCGCCAGGACCCATGGGTAACAAATATATATAATTAACCACATTAAACATGGGATTTAGGAAATGTCTCAGTAATCTAAAGCATTCACCACTTCATGGAACTAGGTATCAAAAATTTTCTGTAAAATTTTAAATTCAGTACATTGATTGGATAAAAAAATTATAATTATTTTAAATTATTATAATGATTTGGCGCAATCAATCCTTCTCATGATATAGTCTTATTCCACTAATCCATAAACACATTTATTAAATTATTCACATAATTTATTTGAAATAGATCCTTATCTCACTTCATCGCTTGACTATTCTAAAATTTTAATTTAAGGTAATTCAGATACTTTACATGATTAGAAAAGAAAAAAAAGAAAAACCATGGATAATCATCTTAAGAGATGAACAGATTAAACTTTCTTCCCTCCTTTTTGGTCTTAAGATATGCAACGAGTAAATATTTTATAGGGAAAATACTGGATTTAGATTTTCTCATGAAATTAAAACATCAATGTTGATCATGTTCATTAAAATTAAACAGCACGATCCAATTAGCTAGGTTTTCAATAACATGATTTATGTTCGTAGAATTCAAGCCATATTTCAATCTAAATCAAGAGTGTAGAATTTGTCCATGACATGAAATAACCACTCATTCATTTTAATGCGCTAAGAGTATGTCAATCACCTACTGCTTTGCATTGGTAAAATTGTGACGGTTTTTCCTGCAAGTCAAGTATTTTTAAACTTTTCAAATTGTTTCGGCCGAGCCCTTTAACTATAATTTGATTTGGTGAAGTTTTGTGATTTGATTCGGTGAAGTTCTTGTACACTAAGCATATAATCATACATGCAGTCTCTCGGCTATATCATTTGAACTCTTGCAATTACCGGTAGAAAAGACATGTTTTCGTTAAACGAGAGAAATACATCGATAAGAAAAAATAAATTGGATTAAAAAAATAAATTTTTTTCTCAACAGTTTAAATCATTCTTATTCTTACAAACATTTATTTTGATCACCATAGAAATAGGATTCGCAGGGATATATAAGCAACCTGAAAATTACGAAAACATTTATTTTTATGGTGTGTACAATAAAAGCTAACCTGAAAATTACGAAAACAGAAGGTCTGCTTTACTCTGCCTTGAGGAGACTAAAAGGGACGGCTTTCAGGATCATATATTCCCGCAATGAGAGCTATAACAATCCACACCATAAGAATGCCAATTACAAGAGTTCTCAACAAGTGGTTCCAGTTATCATTCACGTGAACATCAGCCTGACTAGTCTGTCGTGGTGAAGGAAGATCCTCGCCATCACTAAAATAAGGCCTGGCCGTGTCGATCTCATTTATAGAAGATCGAGGCTGCTGCCTAACGTGAATGTCTGAGCATATCTCACAAGTGCAATTGCCTCCTAAACATGATGGGATTGTCTTAAGGTACTTAGAGAGAACCCTGTGGTTCATGTTCCCTTCAATTCTCAGCTTCTTCCTCGTGACAGGTTTCAGAACCTGAACAGAACCAGAGATCCATGTTTACACATGTAAAGAGAGAGAATACATACATAGATTTTACTTGAAATGATGACTAGGACTTCAAAAAAGAGATAACCCCTTCCTTTCTACAGTCCAAAACAACAAAAATGGAAAATGTAATGCAGGAAGACCAACCATTCAGATTCTAATGGGAGATTATGCTTACTTGAATAAAGGTTTGCGCAATTACTCGAACTACTGGAGGAAGCCGTATAACAAGCAAATGGCCAAGACAGTTGGGGAAGTTATCTTGCAGAAGTGAAGAACAGGATCTCATTATTTGCATGGGGATTTTCAATGGAGATATGCCATCACAATCCACAATAACTGTAAGCTGTGGACTATCTTCATCAACTAAATGCTGGACTCCATGCTCTACCTGAGATACTGGAGCATATCCATTCCATTGGTATTGCCATAACACAGAAAATGTCAAAATTGACAAACAAATAGAGCAAACATACCAAAAGGTTAACAGCTTATATCGAAACTCAAACTAACACAAGCAATTGAAAAGAGATTCCATCAGTTCAAAATTCATCCTTACATCACCAGAAAAATAACATTTTATTAGCATAGCAAGTAACCAGCTACTATTTTTGAACGTACAGGATAATGCTTTCAGTATAGACAATAAACGAAAGCATCAATGGTCAGGATTACATAATTCAATCTATGTTCATGGGTTCATCCATAAAGACCTGTTTATGGGTAGAGTTTAGACAGTTTTAGCTAACAGCCAGCTTACAAAACTTTGGATGGTGAGAAACATAATTGATTTGCCTCCAATGCAGAATTTAAAAGTGAGGTACTGCTTACATGGAACATCAGTTTTACTTTGTTATCCATGGTTAGGAAAACCTTATTATCGAAATGCCAGCATCCAATGGCCTATATGGCAATAAGCAAAATAACATAGTCAAAGAAATGGAACTTACTGATTGCTTGAGCAAATCGAGGTCTCTCATGAGATGGCAAGCTGGTACAAGCTAGACCAAGCCGCACAATGAGGCAAGGTCGGTTCAGCATATCATGATCATGCCAGAAGACCATATTTGACCACATTTCAAGCTCTTGTTGTGAAAGAATTCTATAAGTCTCCCTCCAACGGATTGTCTTCTTAATTGACAATAAAAAGCATGAAAAGTCCCCATTTGCAGCAGTATAAAATCTACGGAGCTCGTCCTCATTAATTCTGCATAAACATCTATGTCATGATCTGCTGCAACAAGAAAAGCCAAGAAGTTCAAAGTATTTAAGATTATGAAATGAGTTTCCAAATAAGTTATGTTTTTGAGAAACATAGCAAAATGGACAGCTGATTGGTGACGTATACGAGATTTTTTGGAGACCTAATACAGCAGAGGAAAAAGCATAGTGCTAGAAGTTCATTCTCAGGACTGGAGAATAGGACATTTTTCTTAGACATCGACTTGAAGCGTAAGGCCAGGGAGCAGATAGGGACCCGAACTTGCTTAGAACTTGTCAATTTTGTAAGACAAGTTTATGATGAACTCAAAAACAGGTTCCAGAACAGAAAGAGGTATGGAATGAATGAACGTGTTGAGGTCTTCAAAACAGAGCCTGGTCACATTTCATTTGATAAAGTAGCATGCAGAATGATCCACAATGGAACTAATTTTCTGTAAAGTTATTAAAAAAGATCACAATACTAGAATCCAGAACATGAAAACCACTCTGCTCATCTTTTCACATTATTGATGCATCAGAAGTAAAAGACCACCTTTCTGGTAATGTGATTCCTTGATTTTCTAGTTCCGTAAGCAGTTGTATCAACCAATTTTCAGATGCTAGACTTTGAGAGGCCCCACTAGAAGTCCTGCAGATCAGATGAAAGCCATAAACTTGTAAAAAACCTCCAGAAGTAGTTCAAGGTCCCAAACAAATTTCTTTAGTAAAATATCATAACCAAAAAAGTATAAAAGAAATGAAAACAATACACCCAGCAGACCATATTCAAGAGAGACAATAAGACCATAAGCTTAAACCTCATTGAACAATGACTGACCAAGAAAAAACATCAACAACAGAGCCGGGTAGATATCCAGCTAGCAAGCATACCAAAGACATCCAAAACAAATACCCATGCCACAGAAAGCACTAAAATAGATTTCTCGTGGACTTACTGAACCCATATAAAATAAACCCCCAAGCCATCAATTGCCAAATCCAGCTCAAAAACCCAGCCTCTTCCATAAAGTTTTTGTACAGATATCCTTTACCCAAAACTTGAAACTGTGTTTGTTTAAGACAGTGAACTCATATTTTTGTCAAAACTAAGATTCAAGAATCAAGGTTGCAGGCTCGCAGATAATTCTTAAGTCAACCAATTCCTTCATGGATAAGTTGAAGGATGAAAATGCCACATACAGATGTGGGGAAGGAAACATATAGAAATTTGAAAAGTACGATAAATTTATTATTTTTGTGTCTAATTAGCCACTGTTAATTGACAGCTCAACCCAAGCCCTTAGTCAAAGTTAGGAAGCATCCAGTCACAATATAGCCATCTTTTATCTGCAATTACCGATTCCAGCAAGGCACAATTCAGTCTGTTTCTTTAGATGTGACACCCCATAAACCCAAAACTGAACATTAAGAGGGTGTTTGGAAGTGTAGTAGCGATTGTTTTTCAAAGTGTTTTCGCTCAGAAATACATCAAAATAATGTTTTTTTTTCATTTTTTTAAAAATTATTTTTTATATCAGCACATCAAAACGATTTAAAAACATAAAAAAAAATAATTTTAAGCAAAAAAAAATCAAATTTTTGGGAAATGCGGTTTCAACCGCGTTCCCAAACACAACCTAAAATTCAAATTACGATCATAAAATACCCAGCATTTGATTTTAAAGTCACGAACTTACAACTATCTCTCACGTAATAATAAACCGAACAACAACAACATGCACTACAAGCTTTACCATTGATTAAATTGCTTATTTAAACTATTTTTATAAGAATCCAATGGTTTGATTTTAAGATTCCAGTTCACCAAGTGAGAAGATGTTTAAATGTAAAAAGTTTCACATAAAAGTGGAGAAAATTAGCTACAAAAGAACTAAATGTCTTTATATATAAAAAAAATCTTATGATCTCCACGATTATAATATTTAAATCATTGCAAATGTTATCATCTATTTACCTAGTTTCAAAAGAAGAATGTGCAGAGAGCGACTCAGAACATGTTTCTGAATCAGCATGAGAATTATTAGTGCCATTTGAGTTTTCACCACTGCGGTTTGATTGATCAGATATAGCTGTTGCAACTGAAAGGACTAATAACGGCCTTGAAAACATCTATAAGCAAGGAAGGAAAGAAACTAAAATTATCTCCAGGAAATCATATTTAAATATAAACAGCATGTAGATCACAAGAAGAGAATAGAAAATTATTCATTGTGACCTCAACCAACCATAACAAGAAAGTGCAGAGAAAAGATAATTACAGGTTAAGCAGTTTTAGTTTGTGCGGAGAAAAGATAATTACATTTTAAGCAATTTTAGTTTGTGAAAATAGTTGAAGGGAGAAAGAGCCCCTGGAGTTTTTCTATTATGATGCTTTTCTAGTTTTTTTCCTATTTAAAGGGTATATTTTTCCTAGTTTATTTTTTTCCATCCAGTATTATTAGGGTTTTCTAATTTTTGTTGTAATAGTCTTTTGATAAGTGGAGACATGAATGAATAAAATTAAATATTTTAAGAGTCTCCCTATACTTATTGTGTTTCTGATTTTTTAGGGTTTTGACATGTAACAAACCTCGTTATCCTTCCCTCCTATTTGCGTCACTTTGTTATTTGTGAAAGTACTTGTCTTCAATATAACCACAAGATCATTTGGAATGAATAGACCCTTGGCTCATTCCAAACACATTGAACTCTCTCTGAATTCTCTCACTAAGGCTCAATACCCTCACCATCACATCATCCATGAAACCACCACCTAATCCTAACCAGTTATCACTCTACAATTACACGTGCACACTCAATTCTTCATCCCTTCCATGGATCCCTTGGCATTTTCACATGCAGAAAACTTCAACTCCCAGAGCATTTGCCTGATTCTACTCTCTCAACCCTCTCCATCTCCATCACATTACTTATATACAAGTGCTTCTTTTCATACTATGTTTACTTATCAGTAATTCATTAAAAGAACCACATACATAAAAGACAAACACGGCTTTAACACTGCTAGTGCACTATGTAAATATTTCCTCGCAGCCATAATTTGAACTACACATTACTTAAAAACAAAAAATTAATATAAGAATCCTCAGTATAAATGCAAACATGTCTGCCTTCAGTTATTGCTAAGGATGTAAATAACTAGTGCGTGTGTGAAACAATTGACAAAACATTAGCAATTTTATTTGATTGCGATGACGGAGAATAAGTAAGGAGTAAGAAACAACCTGTACGCCTTTAACCAAGCCCTTGAAGGGAGCCCATCTTTGAATCCACTTAAACGGTGGATAGCAAAGAAGTTGCAAAGCCTGAAGACCATTCCACACATGGGGACATTTACACCTCGAAACCCTTCGCACTGTCTCTAACGCAGCAACTTTGAGTAAAAATATTGCTACCTGACCAACTGGGCCAGTAACATGTCTTGAAGAAACTATATGCTTGTAAGCACTCAGAGGACATGCTTTAAGACTAGAAGCAATTATGTTTCTCTTATAAACAGCAGTCTGCCCCTGCCCTTGATTTTTACCAAAATTATGCAGTGGGTCTCCCATCCCATGGGAGAGGGTTCACCCAATTTATTTCCCTTATTTAAACTGGTGGCATTTCATCAAATGGGTTTTGCGCAAAATCCAATCTGAAAATAGCATGACCGTGATCAGAACATTTTTTGTGGCAATACTTGCTAATAATTGACATCAAATCAAACTATTCCTAAATTCAAACTCAGTATCTATAATATATTAAATCCTACCTGATAAAACAAAAGAAAAAGAAAAAAGGTTACCGGAAAATCTTCATATGGATCTGAGCAAACGACGTCAAGAGGATTCAAAGGGGAGACAGAGAAGGAAAGGCACAGTTTTTTGGTTCCATCTTTTACTATGAGGGAAGGGAAACAAGAAACAGATTTCTTGTGTAATGTTTTGATTGCCCTGTGTTTTTCCTTGTAGCTGGTAAAGTTTCCATCTCAAGCCTATAAATCTATCAATATTCAAATTCTACTCCTATAGTTTGGAATATTTCAATATTACCCTTCTAGATTCCAATGTTACCCAACCATTAAATTAAATAGTGGGCTTATTAAATTTGGCCTAGATTTTTCTTACTTTTAGGTTGTTAACTGTTTGTGTGAGATGTTATATATATATTCATTTGAGAGGAAAACATGAGTGATGATTAAGAAAAAATAAAATAAAAGTAATACAAAAGTTAGCTTTTTGTTGGTATTCGGTAGAGAGAGGGGTAAAACTGAAACTTGATAAGAGATACAGGGGTGATATTGATAAATCTTAAACTATGGAGTTAGAAGTGAAAAAATGATGAATTTAAAGGGTGAGAGTATAGTTTACCCTGAAATCCAGAAACTGAAAGAGTAAGAGAAAGCGTAGGACCAGAATGTGAGCATTGAGCCATTTACAGCTCTCCTGATAACACAACACGTGTACGACCAAAAATGGTGTCCCCGTGAAATTAGTAGTTAATACGTTGACCGAATTCTACTTAAGAAGAACACCGATGGCTTCCTCAAAATTCTAAACCGCGTAGATGGCAATGGAACTAGGTGTTTATGAGATTAAGGAAAAATTTGTAGTTTAAAGTGTTTTTTATTTAAAAATATATTAAAATATTATTTTTATATTAATATATAAAATAATTTAAAAATATAAAAAAATAAATTTTAATAAAAAATAAATTTTAAAATTTAAGGGAGCGTGGATGCTCTTAATGATAGAGTTACACATTTTCTATTCCAAGATGAATATTTAAAAACATCTTAATGAACTTTAACTCATTAAAACAATTGAAAAGTCTTGAGAAATGCCCCAATATTATCATGTTCTTTTGGGTTCAATAAATTATTGAACTCGAACATATTGGATCTAACATCTCGTTAGACTTATGTTTTTTGAGGTTCAGCTGACTGCTGAACTCAAATATATTGGGTTTGGCATCTCGCCAAGCCCATATTAGCTTGGGTTCAGCTAAATGGTGAACCCAAACGTATTGGGTCTGACATTTCACCTGACCCGTATTGTTTTAGGTTCGATACATCATCAGACATAATTTACATTGGGTTCGGATGATTACCAAACGCAAGTGTTTTGGGGTCTAATATATTGTCAAACCCACCTTGTTTTAAACTTTTTCTAGTCTAAAAAAGATATACAAAAAATAATTACCTTATCAGTTCCCCCTCCCCCCAAGTTTTTAATGTGTATCACTCATAATGGTTTAAGAGATGTCTTAGGAGACTAGCATTCAGGATACGTCTTCTCTTTCCTTGGGAAAAAGGTGTTTAAGAGTATGTTTGGCAGTGTGGTTGCGGTTGCTTTTCAAATAACTTTTCGTGCCGAAATGCATGCCAATGATGTTTTTTCATTTTTTTAAAATTATTTTTGACATCAGCACATCAAAACGATCCAAAACATACAAAACATATTAAATTTTAGAAAAAAAAAATTTGAATTTTTTAGGAACATAATTTGCACCGCATTCCCAAACGGTTTCTAAGCCTTGGTGATTTAAAAGGATTTCATAGGGAAGATAAAGCAAATATCTTAGGAAGATCACCTGACGATCTGCAATGAATATTTGTTGGCTTTTAGCTTTTCTAAGGTATAATGAGATGTCATTTGTCCTTCATTTATTGCTAAAAAAAAAAGGCTCGTGTAAAAACCTTTATTCACTTCAATTTGTGTGTTTTTACTTTTGCTAAAAAAAATTCTCTATTTCCTTAACTTAGAAGTTTTAAGTCACCAGAACAAGATAATTTTATTTTAGAAGGAGTTTTCCTGTTAAGGTAAACCAAATATCCATCCTTTTCTTTTCTTGTAAACTTTTTGTTGTAATTTTTCATCTCTTCATTAAAAGATTTAAAATGACTTCTAGAAAAAAAAAATAAGTACCTTTAAGGGGGATTTTACCTTTAGGTTAGAAATTAGTGGCGCTCACTAGAGATCAACGGCCATTAGGATTGGCCCAAGGTCTAGAATTGATACTTCTCCACCTCCCCTGGAAGAAGAGAAGACAAGAGTTCTTAAAAGGCTTCAAACCTCAAAGGGAAAGAACAAGTGTCCAGGACCCCTATAGATAATACTCAGAGCACGATAACTCCTAACTAAGTGAAGCTAAAATAAATCTTTAATACAAAATGTTGTTAAGAATACAATACCCTGCTGCTTTTCCCATCAAACGAGTTACTTCATTTCTATTTGAAGGTATTTCTCCATCAAATAAATAATTCTTAATTGGGGTTCTCCAATCCTCTTAAAGTGAAGTAAGACTATCTAAAGATATTGTTGGATTATAGGTTCTTTGGCTTCATATATTCCATGACATTGACCAACCACCAGTTGGGAATCACGTGAACTTTCAATAGATATACGTTTTAGGGTTTCTTCCAAACATAACCTGGCCGAAAGGGCCTCATATTCTGACACATTATTTATAGCTGAGAATTTAAAGTGGACCCCATATTCAAAGACTTTCTCTTTCAGATTGATCAATAATATTCCAGCTCCATTTCTAAACAGGGGTTGAGTATGGTTATTTTAGTGGCGCATTCAGTGTAGTAGAAGCTGTAATTGAAGATTATGGTTCAAATATATCCATTGCACTCTTAAAACTACACCCGATAATAAAGTCTACCAAAGCTTAACCCTTTATGATTGGTTGATGTTTATATTGAAGTTCAAACTCTCTTTATTCAATGACTCATTTCACTAATTGTCCAAACATTTTTAGCCTATGAATGATCTATCTCAAGGACTGGTCTGAGAGTACTATGATCTGGTAGGCTTAGACATATAGCTTAAGTTTCCTGGAAGCATTTACCAAAACAAGGGCCATTTTCTCCACCTTTAAGTATCTAGTTTCTACGTTATGAAGGGTATGGCTTGAGAAATAGACTAAACATTGTATCTCTTTGTCTTCTTTAACCAAAGCAACACTCACTGTCGATTTTGATACTCTCAAATAAAGGAAGATATCTTCACCCTCTTTAGGCTGGGAAAAAAAATTTAAGGGATGAGAGGTGAACTTTGAGTTCCTTAAAAGCCTTCTAGCAATCTGATATCCATTTGAAATTTGATATATTTTTCAAGGTTTTGAAGAATGGTAAAATACGGTCTCCAAAACTAGCTGATACATCAAATGATCAAAACTTAGCACATTTATATTTGGCAATCACATAGCTCGTCACTGTATATATTTTAAAAATACACATGTTCACATTTAAGTGTTCCACATATTACACAATCATATAATGAGATCGTTACAAGCATTTTAGTCAATTCTGATATGGAAGTCTGTCATAAAAATCCTGAGCAAAAGCTACTACGCTGGTGATGTAGAATTCATCAACATTTAAACGATAACTTAAAATTCTATTTTGTAATATCATTTTTAATTTAACATTAGAATATTTAATGATACATTATATACACAAGCGAATGCAAATCACACATATAAATCGATACCAACATGTCAGCGAGGATGAAATAAAAAAGAAATGAAATTTGATGACCAAAGTGCCAAAAATAAAAATTTCAGAAACGTAAAAGAAAAAAATGCTGATGAGCTATGATATGAACAGTGGAATTTGAGAGTGAACAATTTAACACTGGTAAAAATTCTAAGCTATTGTAGTTTATTGTATAATTAAGCCATAACCCCCAGCAAATATTCTAACAACTATTTAACCGCCTGGAAAATTTCGTGCACGCATTGTAGCCTTTGAGTTTTTAAGAGAGGCTTGAGAAAGAGCCTTGTTTTTCCATGAATACGAGGCAAAAATAACAGAATCCACCAGATGAATTACAAAAAAAAAAAAAAAAAAACACAAAAGAAAAACAATTATTATTTTTCTCTGTTTTTTTAAGGAAGAGTTAATCTCTCTTTTCTTTTCTTTTTGTTTACAGTAAGTGCCTTCTTCCATGGGACAATATTCCTTGTTTTTCTTTTGTATAGAGAAGTTTGATTCTCCCAACAGGAACAAGTGTAACATATATTAAAATACATGTTATTATACAAAGAATATGAGCCCAAAACTCAATCGAGCTTTTGATGGACATCAATACCATAATTGTAACATATATTAAAATACACAGTGTTTTATTGTGAATTATACAATACAGTTCACAGTAAAAAAACTAAGTGTTTTTTTTGTTTGTTTTTTATTTTTTTTTAAAGCTGTTTTTTGTTCTTTGTTTTTTTAAAGCTGTTTTTTTTTTTGTTTTTTTTTTAATGAATATTTTTTTGTTTAATTTTTTTTAATGTTTAATTTTTTTTATTTAGTTATTAAACTTTCATGGCACGGATTCCGGGTTTGACGGGTTAACCTGAATTTTTTTTCTGGTTTTTCTTTTTAATTAATTTTTTTTGTTTAATTTAGTTTGTTAATGTAAATTTTTTTTCTATTTAGTTATCGAACTTTCATGACACGGATTCCGGGTTTAACGGGTTAACCCGGCTAATTCTGGGTTAACCCGTAAATTTTTTTTCCTATTCAGTTATCAAACTTTCATTACACGAATCCCAGATTTGACGGGTTAACCTAGTTAATTCAGATTTTTTTTTTCTTTTTCTTCATTAGATTTTTTCTTCATGTAGGCTTTTTTTTCTTTTAAAATAATCTTTTTTTTTGTTTAGTATTTTTTTTTCTTTTTAATTAATTTTTTTTTAATTTAGTTTGTTAATATTAAATTTGTTTCTATTTAGTTATCAAATTTTTATAACACGGATCTCAGGTTTGACGGGTTAACCCAGTTAATTCAGATTTTTTTTTCTTCATTAGTTTTTTTCTTCCTGTAGGTTTTTATTTTCTTTTTAATTAATCTTTTTTTTGTTTAATTTAGTTCATTAATATTGATTTTTTTATTTATTTATCACACTTTCATGACATGAATTCCAGGTTTGACGGGTTAACCTGATTTGATGGGTTAACCCAGTTGATTCAGATTTTTTTTCTTTTTCTTCATTAGTTTTTTTCTTCCAATTTTTTCTTTTAATATTATAATTAACCCACGGTGAAAAGGTTTGGCAATTGTTTTTAGACTTTCATGACACATATCCCAGGTTTCACGGGTTAACTCGTCAATTTTTTTTTGTTTTTTTAATAATTTTTTTTATTTAATTTAGTTTGTTAATGTTAAATTTTTTTTATTTAGTTATCAGACTTTCATGACACGGATCTTGGGTTTAACGGGTTAACCTGATTTGACGAGTTAACCCGGAATTATTTTTTTGCTTTTTTTCTTTTTAATTAATTTTTTTCGTTTAGCTTAGTTTGTTAATTTTAAATTTCTTTCTATTTAGTTATCAGAATTTCATGACACAGATTCTGAGTTTAACGGGTTAACCTGGTTTCACGGGTTAGCCCAATTAATTCTGGGTAACCCGCCAATTTTGTTTTCCTATTCAGTTATCAAACTTTCATGACGTGAATCCCAAGTTTGACTGGTTAACCTGGTTTGAAGGGTTAACCCAGTTAATTCAGATTTTTTTTTTCTATTTCTTCATTAGTTTTTTTCTTCATGTAGGCTTTCTTTTCTTTGTAACCTGATTTGGTGGGTCAACCCAGTTGATTCAAATTTTTTTTCTTTTTCTTCATTGGTTTTGTTCTTCCAATTTCATTTTTAAATATTGTAATTAACTATAACTAAAAGGCATCAACCTTTTTTCTTTCAATTTCATGACATGAATACCAGGTTTAACGGGTTAAACCAGTAGATTCAGTTTTTTTTTCTTTTTCTTAAGTAGTTTTTTTCTTTGAATTTCATCTTTTAATATCGATTTGATTAAGAATTAAACTTTATGATTTGTTTTGTTTATTAATTGTTCATTAGATTATTGTGATTTCATGAGAGGATTTTACTGTACCCCTCCTTGCAAAGCTCTATTTATCGGAATAATGCTTTACTTTGTTTTTTTTTCTTTTCAATTAATTTTTTTTAATTTCATTATGTAATATTAAATTTTTTTCTTTTTTAATTATTACACTTTTATAACACGACCTTGCAGCCCGACTCATATCCAAGGCTTCGAGTTTGATGTTGCAACCAAACTCACTTAAATTTGGCTCATACAAGTTTAATATTATTATTAATATTATAAATATAACTTCTAGGTCAGGCGTAGCAGACAAACTCAATGCTCTTAGGTATAGCTTTGCAGAAAAACCTAATACTCTTAGATCTTAATTTTTTATTATTTTTTTTTTACGTAAAAAAAATTGACCAGCAACGTAGCGCGGGCCGCGTTTCTAGTGTCTTCTAAGGTAAATGTTTCGATACATGTTTCATAATATTCCGAGAAAACTCCATATTTTGATATCTATTTTTTTATTTTAGTATCTCAGATTTAGTTTTATATATGGCTGATATAATATTTTTTTTATGTGTTTAAATGCAAGCTGCTTGTGAACCTTGTACAAGAGAGACCCCCTATTTACCGTAATCAAACTTCTAAATAAGAAATCAAGGGTGTTAATAGATATAATCGGTCGGATTCAAGTCGATAATTATAATTAATTTAATTTTTGATATTTTACAAATTATCAACTTGATTCATTTAATTTTTTCTGGATCCGAGAGAGTTGAATATATAAGGTTTGATAATTTTATTTTTATTACAAATATCCATAAGGTTTGGGCATATAAATCCCTTATTCTTTGACGATTCTAAGAAACATGGATTTACTAAGGCTGATAATTGGATAAAATAGTTTATCATATACAATTGAATTGCTTGTCAGATCTGCAGAACTCTTGTCTGCAATCCGCAAAACAAGAGAGCAAAATTAATCTAGTGGCGGAAAAAAATGGAGTAATTATATGAAAAAAAAGGATGAAATTAATTTTACAGTTCCAGATCCATAAGACACAACAAACTTCTCTACTTTCTTGTTAATATTTCTAGCTAGCCACAGAGGAATAGCCATGGAGGAATAAGAAAGAAGTTTCAGAACCGACAACACAAACATAGAGAATTGCATCTTATACGACACTAACACAAAGTTTATAATGTTTGAACATAACTTAAATTTTATTTTGGTAACTAAAAAATGCATTTAAGATCAAAATATTAGTGAAATAAAAAATAATTTAACAAAAGGTTACTAATTCTCATAGAAAACTCTTATCATTTAATTTTAGTGGCACATGACATGTATTGTCCTAAAAAAGAGAAAAGGGCATGAGTACATTTAGTTACTTGCATTTAGTAGGCTATCCAAGTTAGGTTGGATTGGGTACGATTGAATGGTTTTTAAATATTTTAATTTACATTTGATCTGTAATATTTATTTATTAAATTTTTTTAATATATTATTATTTATAATATTAACATTAACCAACTTTAACTGATTGGATTGGGTTGGATAGTGAAAATTTTACACATACTTTGGTTTTTTGAATATCCTTATAATAAACAAAGGGATAAATCACTGGCAGGAAGTGTGTTTGATAACGTGTTGAATCGTGCATTTTATAAATGTTTTTTAATTGAAAATATATTAAAATAATATTTTTATTCAGATTATTTATTTATTGATTTTTTATATAATCATATCATCAAAAAAAACATATAAAAAATATTAATTTAATTTTTTTTCTAGCAAAAAATAATTTATAAAATATTTTAAAAACTAGAAATTACCGCATGCCACGAATTCCCATATTTGCCAATTAGAAAAGCAGCAACTTAGGCTTATTTGTTTATATAGTATAGTGTGGTGTAGTTTGCATTTTACTTTAACTATAGATTTAAAATTTTTTAATTAATTAATAAATATTATAATTTTATATAAATTCCACTGGAATTTTTTTTAGAACTTTGTCTAAGGAAAATTATAATTTACAAATTATTTTTTTAAAAATAACCAAAAATTACTGCAATAGGTAAATGAGTGTTTGGGAACGCGTGCAAACCGCGTTTCTTTAAAATTTAAAATCTTTTTATTTAAAATATATTTTTTATATCGTTTTAATATATTAATATTAAAAATAATTTTTAAAATATAAAAAAATTATTTTTATATATTTTTATATAAAAAATACTTTATAACAGACGCTATTAAAATCCAAATACACTTTTATCGTAAGTGCCTGTTTGTTTAAAAAATTACGGAACTAAAAACATGATGTATTTAACGTGAAATAGCAGGTGCACGTACAGCCTTTGATGCATGGAACGTGCAATTGCAGGTGCACGTGCATCCTCTGGGCACTCTGATATATAAACAAGAGAAGCGTATAATAAAGTAAGGTTTCACGTGATTGGCTCTGTATTAGAGAAACAAGGATGGATGGATAGGTATCGGATGTATAAAAATGCGAAAACATTTGGTCCTTACATTTTGAACCTTTCTGTACTGTCTTGTCTGATTTCCTTGTCTTTTGCTCGACGTATCGGATTCTTTCAGACCTCAAAAATAGAGCTGCACCAGTCCCTTGCAGTGCAGACACGCCTCTTTTTTTTTTTTCTCTTCTTTTCCCCCCTACGTAATCGCCGGTTACTTCTTCTGTGGTTCCAGTTAAAAAAACATGGAAAAGCAATTCCGGTGATAGGAAGGTAACTTTCGAGCAGCTGGAGAGGTGAGATTGGACAGAACAAATTAAAGAGGATAAAACAAGTAGTTGTTTTATATTATTGTTTAGGGCGTAATGAATTGGATTGGTAAATTATTTTATTTTGCTCTTGATAAATTTGGGTTATGACAGAACAAGGATTATAATATTTTTATACTAATCCAACTAATATAAGCCCGATGATCCAATGATTAATGCATGTGATCGTAATCTCACACAATATAATATCCAGGGGAGTCCTAGCTATCTGTTTTCAGGTTTATGAAGGTTAATTACTTAATTAGCAACCCAGTCCACTGGACACAAAAATAACCTTGTTGGGTCTGGCTATCCAATCAACTACAGAGTTCGCAATTCTGGGAATCAGTTTGCCAAATCTGTGATGGTCTGAAACCTAATTTTTCTTTCAGAATAATTAAGATTAATTTGGTAACTAGCTAGCAAGACGAAAGCATCTAAAATTAAGATTTGATTAAACAGAAACCCCAAACATGACATTCCCATACACACAACATAAAGACCAGAAGATTATGACATTATCAATCTTTCCTAATATTCCAAGCTGGGCCAGAGAGAGAATTAGGATAGATCATACAAAAGACCAAAACATAGATACGATATTCATTCTTCGACTTTGCTACGTACAGACTCTTTTAGTGACAAAAGATAACTTTAAGTTCACGTGGCGAAGAACACTCATGCGTGAGCGATGGACTATCATGAGCATAAGTAAACGTGGCAGGACACGCATGCTTAAAGAACTCAGAGAAGCTAGAAGCCCTACACGTCTGTGGACTATTGTAATGGTTCCTGCAGCACAGCTCATCCGTTCCAAACGCCTCACACCCACTCTTACACCCCACAACATGACCGGCCGATGACCTGAACTTTAGCTCATCTGGGCACGTGGACAGCAGATTGGCCCTGCAACCTACCACAGGGCACACCCCTTTGCCTTCGTGTGGGGTCACAGTCATAGGGAGGTTAAAGCCGTCGACAAGGGACACTCCATAAGAGGAGAAGTCGTTGTGGCCGTGGTGGAGGGTAATCTGTGCCAAAGTGGCAGGGGGGGCTCCACCGAGGCCGTTGCATTCGATTCTGTTGTTGCAATCACCTGTGGTACACTGAAATTTTCCGTTGGAGTGGGTGCATCCAGTGCGGCCCCAGATCCGACCTGACCAGTGCTGGTCTGGTGCACGGAAGGAGCGGTGGGTGAGAGTTTGGAGAGGGAAGCCTCCCTTTTCGAGGACGGGGTGCCCCGCGTTGGGCTGGATTGCTGGGTAGATAGTGAAGGGACAGTTGTTGACTAATGTTAAGATGAGCTCTGGGCGGGCTGCATGGAAAAGGGTGCACAGTATAACGAAAGCACACGCGAAGATTGGCCTAGCAATAGTCATTTTTTCCTTTTGGTTCAAGAGACAAGTGTGTCGGAAGTGTACTACTTATAATCATCGAGGGTTTGAGATAAGAATGTTTCGAGCTTTTCTTTTTTCCTCTGTGGGTGATGTCGTAATACCATACATGCCCCTCTCCTTAAATGTTGAGTGGGGAGGGAGGAAGGTGAAAATGTGCTTTTTGGAGTGCTTTTGTGTATTTTCAGATGAGGTTGCACGTTTTTTAGCCCTTTTGAATTCTGAGGGCTTGAGCCGTCAGGAATGCAGAAAGCTTTCCCTGCCGACTACAATTAATTAGAATACTTCTGGTTTGAAAGTTGGTTGGAAGGATTGAATCGTCATAGAATTATGCAGGAGCCGAAATATGCCAAGGGCAAATTGGAGGGGGATTCTTCTGGCTTTGGGGTCATTTGAAGAAGCCATCACTCTGTAGTTTGTGCATCTACCTATACCGTCACCGTGAAGGTGGTGGCATTTTAATCATTTAGGAAAAAATGTGAAAAATCGTAGAACTAATCATATGTTTATTTTTTCCTACAAGAACTAATTAATATCAAGTTTGAATGCGAAAGAAAAGATTTGATATTGGTTAATGGCCGTATGTTGATTTTAGCATTGAGAAATTTTGCTTCCTGTGCCTTAATTTGCAATATGTTATTTAGCAAATGGACAAGTTAAGAGTATAATAAAACAAAACAACTAAATAATTAACAAAGAAGCATTGTAAAGAGCATGGAATGTGGTGAAACTTTAACTTTTGCTTGCATTTAAAAAAAAAAAGTAGATTCGGATTGGCCTCATTTTCTCATATCAGTGTTCTAGCATCATCTGTTCGAGATTGATGATATTAGGTACAACTCAACTCAACTATGTATAAAAATCTTATCTATAAAAAATAAGATTTTCGTGTTTTTTCGTGCTTTTTTCTGTGGATCCATGCACAACCCTCGACATCTACCATCTTCCCGAACACAATCTTAGCAGTGAAGGTCTGATTCGATAAACACAAACACAGTTCAAATTTAAAACAAAAAGGAAAAGCAAAAGGCCAAAGTGAGAAGAGAAAAAGTAATACGTGTATATTTCTTGAACATGCAGCGTGGGATGGGACCCATCGCAGGGTGCCTTCTTTCCATCCTAACTTGTCATTTTGCGAAAACAGACACCACGCTGTCAGTTGTTTTGTGTTACATGTACGCCATTGTGGCAGTGGACAAATGTAATTAGCGAGTGTTGCGATGTAAGAGTATTTTACAGTTCTAACACGGTGATAAAATCTTGACCATTAAATCTATTTTTTGACAGTAATTTACAGTAATTAAATAGTAGCTATTTTTTTACCACTAAATCTTCATAAAATCTTGGGATGACTTTAGTTTAGGTTAATTAATTATTTTTAAAAAATATGCCTCTTGAAATATAACTAAACAACCATGAAATAACAGTGGTGGACAAAAACGATATTAAAAAACATAATTATTTTTAAATTATAATATTTTCTAAATATTTTTTCAACATATATTATTCTTTCAATTTTTTTACCTAATTGTGTTATTTTTTTTTAAAAATAATGTTTATAATGTAGTGCGATATTTTTAAAAACCATTAATCATACACACACGAAAACTAAGGAAGGAAACGATATGAACCATACTTCTATCAAACTAAATGGTTCTTTCAACGCTACAGTCAAATAGCTGGCCGTCTATCCACAAAATTAATTCAGGTCAATATTTTCACGCACTTCGTTTAATTGGGAAGCAAAATTCATGTCCATGGAGTTCAAGTGTAAAACCCCTAGGGGTTATTCTTGAGAGAAAGAGAGGAGTGTTGTAGATCGAGGTAACAGTGGTTGGCGACAAACACGGTGGCGAAAGAGGATAGCACTGTATCCCAAGTCCCTGCCGGCCTGCTCTCTTGTCAAGGAAAACAAAAATCGAAGTTGTCTTGGCCAGTCACTTCCAATTCAAAATGGCAAATCCTTTCGCTTTCTCTTTTCAACCTACTTTTGTCTGCTTCTTTTTTAGCTGTGCTTTGTCTTTAAGCCTGTCATCTTTTGAAATCATTTTACCTTATCTATGTTTTAAAATATTGCTGTAAAATAATATCCCTAATAACCATACTAATTTGAATATGAAGGATTTGTTCAAGTTTCGATCAAAACAATGAGGCTCGCAGAAAAGCATTGAGGAGAAAAGATTGGATTAGAAATGTGTTTGATTATATGTGTTTTGTTGCTGGAAAAAAAAAACAATTTCAAAAATATTAAGCATTTTGTGGTGAATTTTTTTTCATTCACGCGTAATCAATATAATACAACTTTCTCAAAATATTTTTTTTCATTCACGCGTAATCAATATTAAGCATTTTGTGGTATATTTATTTTGAAACTTTCATATTTTGATCTATAACTTCATTTTATTTATTTTTCAGTATTTGATCTTGAGAGAAAAGAGAAAATCATAAAAAAAATAGTGAAAGATAAAAAAGGTTGTTGGTTAACCAATTTTCAGCAACAAAAAAAGATGACATAGATGTCAAATGAATTCTATTCGGCGAAATGAATTTTATTAAGGTGTTTTAGAGCTCTTATCTTGTTGGAAAAAATAAATTAAAGTTAAAAAATATTTTTTTAGGTTTAATTTTATATATTTTTTAATTAGTCTAAAGATGTTTTTAATTGATAAACAAGTTTATTATGATATTGAGGGTGTTTATTAAGTTTTTTTAGATGAAAATATATAAAAACAAAGGATTTTTTAGTGGAAAAAAGCCAACTTGATTTTTCAGTCAGCAGATAGTGCGTTATCAATTTTTTTCAAAAAAAAAATTCATCCACCCTTAAAAAGAAAACAAAAACAAGGTCAATCGTGTGAGCCTAATTTTGCAGGCTTGCTCGTATTGGAGCTTCTTCTATTACGCTAGGCGCTTGGACCTATTCCTTTTCTATATTTTTTTTCTCTAGGTTTAGATATAAATGCACCATAAAAAAAGTATTAACATGATATTTAATTGTTATTGAAGTTCTCCATGGTTCTACAATAATATTATAAGTTTTTATATGAATGTTAACAATTTTTTTCAATTATTATATACATAATATGAAAAAAAGCTCATTATTATTCAATTAAAATAAATTTTAAATTTTAAATTTTTTTAATAGATCTTTTATATGGCTTTGAAGATTCCATAGATTTTTGTTTAGAAAACAATAATTACAATAAAAAAAAAACATGTTTTTCATTAAAATAATTGAAAGATGTATTTATAATAGAATAAGATTTAGGTTGGAGAAATACATTTTTCTATTTATTTTAAACGACTAAAATTAAAAAAAAAACTTTTATTTTAATTTTTGCTGCCTTAACTTTCCTTCCTTTTGTTTTTCTCTATTCTCTTTTATAATAATCTCTAAAAATATGCAAAGTGTGTAAGAATAATAAAAAATCATGAAAATATTAAAAATGGATAAAATTTGGAAACAAATTGAATTTTTATGAAAAAAACATTTTTGAATTTTTATAAAAACATTGATAAAAGTTTGAGGGTCAAAATTTAGTTATGACAAAGATATTAAAACATATACTTATATCTCAAAAATCAATTCATTAAGTAGCGTCTCTTTCAAAGTTTCAATTCCATAAACTAACTTCCATAAATCATTCATAAATTTTCAAAAAATCAATGTAAGATTCAAAGTATCAAAACAATTATCATAAGTTCCATTCTTAAACTTTCAACAATTCAATTGTAACTTTTTAAATATAAATATAGTTTGCATATTTATATTGAATGTTAAATTCAAGTCAAAAAACTAAGGTTACTTTAACCACAATAATAATGAATTGCATTTTATTCTATGATTAAGCATCAAATTCTAAATAAACATGTTTACAAGTGTCAAATGCATAACTTTCAAGGTTAAGTCCAAAATAGAGCCAATCATATTTATATTCTTCAGATCAATCCACGAGAGGATTAAAAAAAAATCAAAATCATACTTAATTCAATTTTGCAATCATAATTTCACTTTCATAGAAATTGTTATAATGCATTTGTTATGATTGATTCATCTAATTTATAGAAAAGAAAGATTTTAGAAAGAAAACACATTTGTTTATTTATTAAATTTAACTAAACAAAAAGATGAAAGACTGCTTACTTGATATGCAAATCCAAAAAGTACTTGGATAAAATCAAAACACTCTTAATACCCTAACAAATAATAACTAAATTATAGGTTCATTTAATTCAAAATCAATACATGTACTTCTTTTTTGTTCTTAATCTTTTCAAACCCTAAACACTACACTTGATGAGAATAATTAATCCATTATGCACGATCTAGTTAATTAATCATAACTCTGTCTAGAATACTTGAAATCTCATTTCACTTTTGGCTTATGATCTAGATTCAATTACCTTTCCAACCATATATAACTTGTCCAAAGGTCCCATTACATAAATTATAGCCAATGTCATAATTACCCTTGAAAGCAGTTGTGAAGTAGCTTGTGTATCCTTTAATCTTGTAATCCTAAATCATTCTACAACTATTGGATCAATTCCCTATTTACAAATAAAAAAACTAGACATTATAAGCTTTTTACCCATATAAAACTTACACTAAAAATATACCTAATCAATGCAATATTAAGGTTAGAATAGACCCTCTATTAAACACCTAAACCCACAAATCTTAGCTTTGATGCTTATTTACAAATCTTCTATTTCATATCTAAAACAACTATCAAACATTATAAATTCACATTTTAGTGATCTATCATCCATTATAATCCTTAGATTTGATTATACATATATTAATAGTCCTTTAAACCTCTTTAACATAATACAATTTTCATGAAGAAATCTCTCATCACTATATAACATGCTCTGTATATTAAATAATTTATGTATTATTTATCTTAAAATTAAGAAAGTTGTTATAAAACTTCTATCATTTAAGGTCATTTTTTTTTTCTTATATCCTACTCTTTGCCCATAAAAGATAACTCTCAAGATTTCTTATTTAAAAACTATTGCATATTTTATGAAATTAGGATAAATAAACTATTTGTTTCCATCATTTGCTTTTTATAAACACTTAAATGGACTTGACTATAAAACCCTAGTCCAGAAAATTATTTCATGGTTGAGCACAAGTGTATTGGGTTTGACATCTTACCATATCCATGTTGCCTCAGGTTCAGCACATGGCTGAACCCGAACGTATTGGGTATGGCACTTGAATGAACCTGAGCGTATTAGGTTTGACAACGTGTCCAACTCATATTGCCTTGGGTTTAGCATATGATTGAACCCGAGTGTACTGTGTCTGGAAATTCGCTAGACCCACTTAGCGTTGCACTCAGCTCATAGTTGAGCCCAAGTGTATTGGGTTTGGAAATTTTGCTAGATCCACGTTACTATGGGCTCAACACATGGTTGAGCCCAACTATATTGTGAAACTGAAGAGAACCCATAATTAATATGAAGTCTTTGACAATGCTCTATCATCTTATAGTTGTCAAACAATGTCCCATTATCTATTATCGAGACTTTAGGAAGTCCAAATCAGTATATGATATTCTTGCAGAAAAATAGAAGTATTTTATTGGTGGTGAGGTCTATTAAGGATTCTGTTTCAACCTATTTGGTGAAATAATTGGCAGCCACCGAAATGAACTATCTTTTGTTTGTGGCCTTACATAATAAAACTAAGATGCCCATCCCCTATTAAATAAAAAGCCATGGAAAGGTTAAGGTGATCATTTCTGCAATGGTTGACGAGAGATTGAGGCAAATCTTTGACATTGATCACATTTCTTTACAAAATTCATGGCATTGTGAATTATGGAAATACAAAGACTTGATATTCATTGTTGGGAACTCAATGAACTCTATATTTAAAGACTTGTTCTTCAAGATTAATAAGTACTATCCCAGCTCAATTTTCATCAACATTGAAAGAGCCATCAACATATAATTTTCAAGTAAGGATCATTAGAGGTTGTTCTACTAGCACTTCTAATGTAGTAAAGGAAGTTATGATTAAGGATAGGGATTCAGATATGTCCATAAAACCTTTAAAATGCACTTAATAATGAAATCTATCAAGGTTTTACCCTTTATAGTCGACCAGGGTTTATACTGAAGAGCACTTAGTTATTTAATGGCCCATTTCACCAGGCACCTAGACATCTCTGGCTTATGAATGATCTGTTGTAGAGGCTGATCTAAGAGCACCATGACTTGGTGAGCTTAGGAAGATGGCTTAAGCTTTTGAGAGGTGCTTACTAGAGTGAAGGTCGCCTTCTTCACTTTTAAATATTTGGTTCCAACATCATTGAGGTTTTGACTAGAGTAATAAACTAGACATTGTATTCTCTCATCCTCTTTAACCAAAACAACACTCACGCTTAAGTTTGACACCTCTAAATAAAAAAAAAAGATTTTCACTCTCCCTAGGCTGAAACAATATCTCGAAGGATGAAAATTGAACTCTGAGCTCTTTAAAAGCCTTCTAACAATATGGATTCCACTCAAAATTGGATATGTTTCTCAAAGTTTTGAAGAAATATAGAGTACACTCCCCTAGATGAGCTACAAATCTATTGTTGGTGGCTAATCTTGCTATGAGGCCCTGAACCTCCTTCCCTGATTAAAGAGGAGCCATGTCAAGAATAACTTGAATCTTTTCTAGGTTAGGCTTAATGCCCTTATTGCTTACTAGGAAACCTAAGAACTTTCCTCCTTTGATAGCAAAAACACATTTAGAAAGATTAAATTTCATCTGATGGTGTTTAAGTATAATGAATACTTCTTCTAAGTCTAAGAGATATTGTTTAAAAGTCATGCTCTTCACCAGCATGTCATCAATGTATCCCTTCATAATCTTTCCAAGTTCATTTTTTCAAAGTCAAACCATGTTTTTTAACGATTATTTGAGTTGTCTTTGAATCCGTCAAGTCAACTAGTTCATATCAAGGCAACTCCTAAGAGGGTTAATTTTAAACTTAGGTTCGATAAGGAGATAGACTGAGAGATTTTAAGGTTGACCCACTAGGTCGAACCTTTTTTTTTAAGTTCCATCTTTCAATTCTTTTCTTTTGATTGAATCTTTTTTTACTTTTTTTTTGTTTCAGTTTCATCCTTCAATATTGATTCATTTTGAATTGATTTTAGTTTGTTTTTTTAAGATTATTGCAGTCTCAAAAACATATCTTGGTATTTGATTGATACTCAATTTTACGTGTTTATTTTTGTTATCATATCATTAAATAAACATATGTTTTTTTTAAAGGCTGTTAATCCCAGTGGAGACCATGATCACATTGAAGGTTTAACAAGTTAAGCCGTAAATCCCGAGTTGATCCAATATGTTGTCGTCTTAATATTAAAATAAAATAGACATCATCTTGAATTTGTTAAAGCCAAACCATACTTTTTACTAATCACATGAGTTTTTTTTGGATATGTCAAGGTCAATCTCATCAGCATTAATTTTAAACTCAGGTTAGATAAGAAATCGAGTTTATTGATTTCAAAGTTGACATGTTGAGTCTAGCAAATTATTTTCTATAACCTAAATATATTTCTTTCACTTTCAAATTTTTTTTTATCAAATTGTAACTTAGCATGGGTTAACTAGTATTTGCTAAACTGCGATTATATTAATTGAATTGCATATAATTATATAAGAAATGATGCTTTTGATTTTTTTTTTGGAAAGAATTATGGAAGGATCCCAAATAATACATCCATGATCCATCCACTAACAATTTCATCTGTAAGCATTGCATTGAGTATTAGTGCTACCAAACTGGAAAAGATTTGTTAGTAAGTGCTTCCGCTTTAGTCAACTTCTTAAGTTTTTTTTTTCCATTAGTTAAATTAAAGAACAAACAAGTATGTTTCCATAACCAAACTATATATATAACAAAGACAACGATTGATTTATTTATCCAATACGCATTGAAAGGTCCCTACACCAATGTTGACGGCATGGATTATGGTATTTTATCTAACTAGCACAGTTTGATAAACGATTTTAAGATATAAAACATAAGAGAAAAGTATTTGAAAAATAATACACTTTGACTAACCATTATTGAAAAACATGATTTTATTTAACAACCATTAATAGTAATAACATTTGTAAACAACCGCTATTTTCATTAGCGGTTGTATTAATCAACCGCTAATGACAATAACAATCATGTCAATCGGCACAACTTTTATCTGAACCCAACCCTAAATTTTATATAAAACAAAGTCTAAACCACCACAACCTAAGCCCAAACAAAACCTTAAATTACTAAACCTCAAACCTATAATTGAAAGTGCAATATCTTAACATTAATTTTATTTGTTAATTATAATACCAAATTAATATTGGTGTTTTTTAAACATTTTTTTATTTATGTGTATTTTTTATGTTGTTAATGGATGATTTGAAATTTTAAACAACTTGTTCACATGTTCACCTGTTAATTAACGATTTTAAATCACGCTTATATAAAATTAAGTATGAAAATGCATAATATATATGACAACTTTAAAATCAACATGATAATTAGCTAAAATAATTTACAAAAGTAATAATAATAAAAATAACTCTTAACTAAAAAAATAACATAACATAATAATACATTTGAGTCTATCTATGTCTTTTGCGATGACGGGTGGATAGACCAGTTTCATCAATAGCACGACTTCGACCTGTTTGTGTGGTCTCATCATTTAGGCTCAATGTCTCTCCTAATAGGTTAAGTGTAGTACGACATGTATCAAACCAAGAAAATGCATAATAACGAGCAAATCTATCATCATCGAGATCACGAAAATCAGCCTCAACACGCCAACCATCGTGTAACAATTGTCAAACCTAATATAAAGCAAATTAAAATTATTAATCCATAAATAAAATGCAACGGTTTTGTCAAAACCTATAAAAAGTAACAAATACTTACAACATTTTTAAATCTGATGTGCATGTGGCTCATACTCCATCTCCTTGCATGGAGGAATTTGTGTTGGGTTTTTTGTAATGATTTAACGTGTTATATCCAGGTGTTAATCCATGTATTCCTCCTCAAAAATTACAGGATGCACCTCTCTAAAATAAAATTTCTTTGTGCATCGCACATCACTATATACTGGAGATAGTGGATCATCTAATTATAATAACCGTGCTTACCCGAACAACTAATAAAATGCAATTGTTCGCTCGTATCTATGTCAAATAGAATATGTCGCTTAAAGCCAAATTATCACATGCACGGTCTGGGCAATACATCTCAACAAGCTCAAAAAATATGAGGGGGACTACCGATGTCCATAAGTCCATGACCAATGTGTATATAACAGAAACAATTATTATATCATCTTCTGAATAAGAATTCCACACAACCTATTGAAACATCAACAAAACAATTATTTTTCATCATTTACTAACATCAACCTATGAAATTATTTGTCATTATTTACCAACAACATAAAATTATACATCAACAATGCAATTATTTCTCATCTTTTATCAACATCAATCCATGAAAAATTATTTCCTAACATTTATCAATATCCAAAAAAATTGAACATCAACACAAGCAATAAATTCTCATCATTTATCAACATCAAAGCAAGCAATATTTTCTCATAATTTATCAACATCAACGTAAACAATTATTTCCCAACATTTTTCAATATCCAAAAAATTGAACATCAATGCAAGCAATTAATTCTCATCATTTACCAACATCAACGCAAACAATATTTTCTCATCAACGCAAGCAATTATTGATCAATGCAATTAATTATTTCCCAACATTTATCAATATCCCAAAAATTGAACATCAACGCAAGTAAATAATTTTCATCATTTACCAACATCAACACAAACAATATTCTCTCACCATTTATCAACATCAACGCAAGCAATTATTTATTTCTCATAATTTACCAACTTACCTGATTTGACTACTTTCTATCTAACTCACTATGATAAAATAACAAAACATGGGTTAGATTAATTTCAAAATATATATTATCACACTATCTGTTAATAAATAAGCAATGAAACTTATTAAATAAGGTTTCCATTAAAAATATTCTTAATCTAAAAAACATAATTTGTATGTTCAATAATATATTACTTGTATCCTAATGAAAATTGTAGATCAACCTCCAAAACCTATATAAACATAACAAGTTTAGACTTATTTCATGGTTGCCTCAAATGTAAATGCTCCCACGACCATAGCTTTATGTACAAAAAAGACATACAATAATTAGTAACTAACTCAATTATAAAAAACATAATTAAAAAATAACAAACTTATTACATTTATTTTACCTGTAAAAGCAATAAACATCCTCCAACCTACTTTGATTTTTCCAAGCTAGCATGACACAAATACCTATATAAATATGCAAAAATACTTGAACCCCACCTATATAGTGGAATGGATTGGAAATCCTCTAGCAGTGGTAGGTAGAACAAGGGAACATGTGTCCCACTGAGATATGTGAAAAGTATACTGTCAAACATATAAAGCATGTACGATCTAGCATACCTGCATAATATAAACATCAAATTCTAATCAAATATAGACAAATCAATATGTTTATTGAACTATTAGTATGTATTGACATACCATTGGAAGATCTCATCATCATAGTCATCAGGTAATTCAAAAAAGTTTTCCCAAAACCATCTCATGTATAAAGCTTTCCTCTTAAATATTTCATGAGAGGGAACTCGTCCGAATGCACGCTCGCATAGAGTGACCTTATTCTGGATACCCATGAGAGTAAGTTCTCTCTCATTTATAGGCAAGCCAAGCATAATAATAGTGTCCTGTAATGTAGGTGTCATCTCACCAACACAAAGGTGGAAAGTGTGAGTCTCCCATCTCCATCTCTCAATTAGTGCCATGAGCAAGTCATGATCCATCTCTATGTGTTGAAGACATATAATATAATAAAAACCTGCTTGCATGGCATATGGGATCACATGATCTAGAAGCGGTATCAACTTATAGAATCTACAATACATCTTATCCAAATCCTGTAAATAAAAAAAAGGTTGCAACTGCTGATGCAATAAATTTAGTATCAAGTTGGTGATGGTCTTTTTTTTTTAATGTATGTATTGATACATGTGTGTTTTACCTTTCAACTTTGCTATCTCAAATAAATCTGATCTTTTACGGTATCCCCCACATAAATACCATTAACATTCAAGTGCATGAACACATTATAATAGAACAAGTGTATGGTTTGAACATTGAACGCGATATTTAAGTGAATGTGCAATGTGTCATTGCTTAATAACATTCACTAAATCATCTTTAGTTCTGAAATTTTGTCCAACAACCAAATCACCACTACCAACTGATTTTTTTATGATAAACAGACCAAGCATTACAAACCATGTCATCAACTCTAGTATCATGACCAGATTTCCAAACAGGAGGCCTTATCATCATCATCATCATCTGATGTTTTAACTAAACCCAATGACACCCTCATCTTCATTATCACTAAGATCGGAAGAGTCATACCAACTTTGATTATAATATACAGTTTTAATCTTATTTTGATCACAAATTCTCATAACCCTTTCTTCCAATGCCCTAGATGTACGAGCACCAAATGAATATGATAATTCTTAAGTGGCCGAGCATATATGAGTATAGATATATTAGTATCTCCATGCTTCACATTATATGAGCTACTAAGTTTAGGTTGGCTACTCATATACAACTCAATCATGTTAGTTCTACCTTGGACGGATATTTTCATCATATTTCTAAAATTCACGTCACATGCAATTGGTATTGAGAGATACTGATGTTCCCCAACAAGACACCTCCAAGTGATATCTATTTCAGTATCATTATAATTCAACTCAAGTTTTCCACATATAACTTTTTTAGTATCATCAAATGACATGCCTTTAATATCATTCAAGAACACAATACTTCTGCAAATATAAGTGATACTATTATTCGTATCATGAACAATAGTACTACTATAATGACATAACATAAATAAGTTTGAAGACATATTCTGTAAAATAAAAATACTCATTTTATTAAAAACAAATTATCTTACACTTCAACACAAACAATAATTGCTTTTACTTTGACCATAATAATAGCAATAAAAAATAATTAATTGCAAAATTTAAATTACAACAATTTTTACAAAATGTCAATTGAATATTTTTTACAATAAAAAATATGAATTACAACAATTGAATACCAATTAAAAAGTAAATGATCTCAATCGAACAAAATCTTCAACATGATTATTTTTTACAAAAATTCAACGAAAACTCTAGTTGTTATGAATTCGATCATAACTTTATTAATAACATTAATTTATTCAAATCCTATCTAATTGCATACAAAATTGATATCAATTCAAACAATATAATTAAATATGACAAGTAACCCAATAATCAATTTAAACCTTAATTTCTCTAATTCAAACATAATTGATTCAATAAATAACATCAATTGTATTAAAAACACATAATTGCAACATTCAAAACCTAAAATCATCTAATTATCAAACATGACACAAATACCTAATTATATCAAAACACAAAACTTATCAATTCAATAATAAAACTCATCAAACTAAGAGACAATGTAAATGTTTTACCTTGATTTTTTTATATCTAGGTGGCAGTTTCATCAGTTGTGGTGGCTAGAAGGCTATCAATGAAAGTTTGGGTTGGCGGTTTACAATAAAAAATGGTAGAAAGACTCGTGAAGACAAGTAAAAGATGATTCTAGTGTTTTGGTGGATGATTGAACGGTGTTTTGAGTGATTGGAGGGTGGTTTTTCTTGTTTTTTTTTTGTTTCTAGAGTTTTTTATTTTGCAGAAGCGGCGACTATAAAGAAAAGAAGGGAGGATTATATATGCATTGTAACCGCGATTCTGAATCACAGTTTGATTATATAATTATGATTTTAAATTGCAATTGTTAAAGAACCGTTATTATGAATAACGATTTCACTAAAACCGTGATTTAGAATCATGATTTTTATTTAAACTGTTATTCTAAATAGCAGTTCTTTATTAACAACCGCAATTCAAAACATTAATGGTTTAAAAACTATACTATTTCTCCAAAAACTTTTCAAAATTGTATCATTCCGTACTAACTTTCTTCTAAATGTGTGTTTTTTTAAAAAAAAAAATCCATGGTTTAAGCACTCAAAAACAAAATTATGTAGCAAAGTACTTGTATATTTATCATGGATGCAATGATTACTGAGTAATGATAACGGAGAAGAAGTCAACCCATAATGAGGAGAACCCATTTTCTTAATCTTATCAATTCAGCATGTAATGGCATAGGATTCCCAAACATTCTCTGCATTTTATTCAAGTTTGTTTATGATTACTGATAATTCAGTAGATAAAAATACTCCATACTTGTCTAAACCACTATCACATAAAGCTTCTCCATTCATTTGCAACACGCACCCTTTCAAGCCCAAGATGAGTAGGTTGACTTTCACCATCCATCTTCTCTTGGCATTGCTTCTGCTTGTAGCTTCTCAACAACATTTCCCATCCATTATCAAGGTTCAGGCTATTGAAGCAGGCAAGCAACATCCCTCCTCTCCTCTCCTCTCCTTTTATTATTATATTCGTTAATTATACATTGTCAGAACCCTATAGTGATTCAGCAGTGGGTGAGGCATAATTCTCCACGTAACCAATTAACTGCAGCAAATTAACAAAAGCCTTTTTCTGTCACAATTTCTAATGGTTGGCATTATCATGCCTCTGCTGCCACAGTTCATTTCAAACTGAAGCCTCGACAGCTCACCTCAAAATTACACGTGGGAGACGACTTACCAAATTGGGTAAGGAATTCAGTGTTCAGGTTACATGTATTTGTTATCAATCTTAATGCAAATGATTTATGCCTTCACCTTTTTTTTTTTGGTGTGGTATTTGCATCCACGCTATGATCCCAAACAGGTTGCAGAGAAGAGGATTCATAAGAGTTCATCAGGACCCAACCCAGTAGGCAATCGCAACCCACCATCCAAGCAATGAATCAACAGATGCACTTGTTAGCACAGCAAGTAGACTGGACCCAACCCAGTAGGCAATCGCAACCCACCATCTAAGCAATGAGTCAACAGATGCACTTGTTAGCACAGCCAGTAGACTGAGGTCCACAGTGTTCTATTAAAGCATGAGAATATCAGCTGGTATTCATTTAGGTTGAGAAAACCTGATTCCTTGGTTTTCATGCTTGTATAAAATATGAAATTAATTTAGATTCGTCATCTTAGAACAATTTTCGATGAAGAAATTGCACGTTTCTCATCTCGATAAAACCTTAGCTTTCTCAGGGTGGTGTTGTTTGCCTTCACCCCCTGATTTCTGAGAATCAAGCGAAGCATTGTTAAAAGAGAGAAAAAAATATGCATATGTGATTATATGCCAAGAGTTTAACACAACATTTCCATGCAGAAACCCCACTGAACTCAGAAATGGTGCTTATAGGAACAGGTGAACACCTAGTCAATAATTTCCAGCTCTGAAAAATTACAATGAAGCAAATCTTGCTGGGATGTGTTGAGATTAGGTCATTTACCCCTATTATAAAACATTGCACTCTAGACTTTAAGCAGCTTGCTTGCCATGTCGATTCATGATTCTGTAAGGGTGTCATACCAGTGGCATGAGAGCATGAAAATGCTTTTAATAAATCAGGAGGAGTAAGAGTTCAAAATTGGCAGAATTTACATCATTAGCAACTCATCTTGGAATGAGCCTAAATGAAAATGGCACTAAATATCAAACTACAAATACACCTTCTTGAGATATACAGGACTCGCCAAAAACTAAAATCATCAAGTTTTTTATACAGCCCGCTTTCTCTTTGACCGCTTGCTTCTCTTTGGCCGAGAAATATCCGAGACCTTCTTGCTTGCACTAGAAGCATATGCTTCTTCCAGAACCTCCTCGCCCTGATCAAGAGTTGAGATTAGTTGCTGAGATGAGCAATTCTAACGGTAATACGAGTTGTCTCATTTATCATTGCCAGAAAAAGAAAAGAAAAAGAACAGTAGTTATTGACAGTGTTAGTATTCTTAATAGAAAACAGACCAGATCCCTCAAGTCATGTAATTATCATCTACTGTACAATTGAAGCAATGAAATTCGTTTAGAATTGCATTGGCTCTTCAGATTTTCAACTGTATTGTTTGACCAGCCCACATTGCTTGCTAACTTATTTAGAATGACGATGGCAAGAGAAATTTAACGATTTTTATTAGTCCCTCCCAGCACATACCATTTGTCTTCCTACTGTTGTAATGCAATCTGACAATAGAACATTCTGTTTTTGAATCCTAAGAAACTTCACTGCTGATAAGAAATCTATGGGTTTCCCTTTATGGCAGTAAAGAGTTGCATATGATTATATGAACAATGTTCGAAGTCCACCATTGCATATGCTCGAAAAGCATTTACGCATGCATGCCCATACAATACCCCTCCCTTCCTTACCCAAGGGCTACTTGATTTCATTTCAAGGGTCAATCACCCACTTTGGAGCAGTGAACCACCAATTGCTACCAAAAATCAAGACAGCAAGCTGATTATCAAATTGGGCAGATTCCAACAGTGTCCAAGACCACCAGTTTTCATGCCTCACTATTTTCTTCTTGTTCATTGTATTAAGAATCTCAGAAGATGGATGAAAGCATAGGAAGGGTTAATATGCCTTTCTGGCAACGAAGAAGCACATGTAACAAGGAAGGTTTTAACCCTCCATTCCATGGTCCCACAACAAGCTCTTCTTAACCAAAATGGATTACAATGACAAGCCTTGAACATGTAACTAGTTCCAACTTTCACAAGACTAAGACAAATGTTGAGTTTAAGAAAATTGTACTCCTTTTATGATGATAATCATGATATGAGGCTTAATAATTCTAACATGAGGTTGTACCCTTGCAATGCATTAGTACCACCACCATAGAAAAACAGATATGTTCCCTTTCCTGGCCCCCTAACGATCACCGTGATTTAAAAAGTTGTAAAATCCAGACAGCCAAGATAATTTTTCTTTGCATCACTTGAACAATTAAGGACTAAAATTTAGGATTTACCTTGTCCTTAGTCTCTTCATCTGAATCCTCGTCAGATGCAGGATCCAGAGCTTGAACATCTTCTGATTGCAATGCCTTGCTCAATTTTTTGCCCTTCTCTTCTTCCTTTAGCCTGAACCTGTCAATTTCCATTTTTGTTTGTTAGACCCTCTTGGAGATGCTGAATTAAGAAACAGTAATGCAAAGAAGAACACTGACCTATCACCAGGCTGCCCTGGTTGTGCAGCTGATCTTTTTGCACGTCCTGCAGTGATGATTCCACTTGCATTCTCATTAACTACAGGCTTTGCACCGCCTAATTTGCGCAACCATACCTGTTGGGCTGTGCTGAGGACGTTGTTTGTGAACCTATAAATCACAAATATACATTTTGATAACACTGGTGCACTTGCACACGCGCACACACACACACTGAGAAACTACTCAGCCTAACAAGAATGAAATATATATTAAAAAAAAAAAAAAAACAATTCTGATGCCTGTGTTTAAATCTAAAGGACCGCTGCAAATTTTGCTTTAAGAAAATGCAGAGGCATTCCACAAGTCAGAGGAATTACTAACGAGGGAAACATCTGAAACCACACACAAATGTGCAGAGTAGTTTACATGGGAAATGACTAAGTTATGATAAATGCTAGCTTATTTACCCTAAAAAGAAACTTATGGCAATGCACCAGTTAGAATGCCTCTATGACCAACAATGAATAGTGCTCATAATTTTTTCCATGTGAGGGAAGGTACAAATATGACAGCACGAGCAAAAATACATAACATAAAAACAACAGATGTGCAATTCATGCTGATGATATTCCACAATGACAATATGATGTCAGGTTTTTATTGATGGCACAAAAATGACAGACTTCTTGCTTCCTCGAAGTCAATTAATGAAACTAAACACATGGATGCAAAACATGGATAAGTTCAGTTGAGTGACATTGTTGATGAGAAACAAACCAGTATATAGATAATCCCGATGGAACAGACAAAGAGAAGTAACCAATCATAAGAGGTAGAAACTTGAAAACAAGAAGTGTGTTCTTTTGAGTTGGATCATCTGTCTGTCAAACCAGAATAATTCGGGGTTAAAGAATCATTTGGATGAATACTGGTGACAAACAGAAAAGGCCAATGAAGAGATTCATTTATCTACCTGAGGAGGCTTCATGATCTCCATTGATACGTACTGTGAGACAACAAGGAGGACAGGCAAAACCAGGTATGCTGCAGTGTCATTCCAGCCTAATGGTGGATGACCATCCTGCATGACAGAATTTGATTATCCAAATCTGCTACACAGTCTCGGGGAAGAAATATGACTGCACAGCACCTCGCTAATAGTAAAATAGTAAACAACAGCTAATGCAGTTACATCTAATTTGCATGTTGGAGTGTAAATTAGCCATCTCTTCACATCAAGACTACCCATGACCTGCATTAATTTATCCATAGCATACCAACTGGATGACTCCAGAGGACATGAAATAAGCAAACAGGCAAAACTGAAAAGGTAAAAATAAATTTCCTCACCTCTCCCTCTCAAACCACTAAATCACTTCTTTCAAAATCCAAGGCTAGAGAATTTGAGAAAGGATACTTTTGATGAAAATAGTGAAAATTAAGTTTATTAGTGCATAAAACATAGAAATAAGTCTTCTAGTATAACGGAGGTGGATCCATATAATAGCTCTGAGGAAATAAGACATTAAAATAGTTAATAGATAAATAAAGAATGCTGCATCTTCTACCAAGACAAGGCAACAGAAAGATCCAATTCAAGCACAAGCAAGGATCAATAATGAACGTTTTTTCAACATATATTAAAGAAGCTCTGTGGCAAGTCAAAGCTTTTGCAAAGATGTGGAGAACCCGACATTTTTTTTTCCTGATGTACAACATGACATCAACCAATAATAGAGGCACAAAAAGGTATTAGACAATCAACATCATTTCTTAAGATTCAATCAAGCACAGCAAAAGGCACCCAGAGTACCCGCATGACCTGGATTTCATGCTTAGATTTGCACTTGAAAATGCCAATCAATGACAAAGGGGAAATGAAAAGTTGATTTGAAGTTGATTTGGCCATGTCGAACGTAGGCCACAAGAGACCTGGTTCGGAGAAGTAACAAGTTGTTAAAAGAAAGTGGAAAAATGGGGAAGAGGGAGGCCTAAGTTAACATGGATGTAAGTGGTAATAGAGGAATAAAGATCTCAACTAGTTTGGGACTAAGGCTTTGTTGTTGTTCCAAGCAACTCTAATAAAGGCTTGAATGACAAAATTAAATGAGGATCGCATAGGGAAGCAAGTTGGTTGGGTCAGCCTTGAATTCCGTCCCATTATTTTAAATCCAAAACTGGTTTATAGATCCAATAATTATTAATCAATTACAAATGGACAAATTCAAGTTGATTTGATTCCATCCAACTAATGAGAATTCAATTATATAAATATATTTGTGTAAGTGTGTGTGTGTATATATATATATGTAAATTGCACGCATGTATTATGTTGCAACATCATTAAAGAGAAAAAATTTAAACAGAATATTCATTTATTCAAATTGCGTTTTACAATTCCTCCAGGTCCTTTTCAGTTGCAGGTTTGAATAACAGATAAAAAGTTAGCATCTTACTAAACCTGCACTGGATTTAACTATTTACAGCTCTACAATTACCACTAGGTGCACCAAGATTGAGATTTTTTGGGACAGAAAACAGAGCTATGCATTGCTGAACATGTACCATGATGAATATAAGAAAAAAATATATCTCTTGAAAGGAAAATAAGAAATGTATAAAAGATGTCTGACATACTGCCCCACCATAGAAAGAATCAAATCCTCAGATAGGGACCTAAGGCTTCCTCACATCTTCCTCTTTCTGCGGCTAACAGTGAAATCACCTCAACAAAGCGGCAATCTAAGAGCTAATGGAGCAATACAGTGCTTATCCATTCGCTTTCCAGTTTAGCACCATAACCCTAGGAAAGAGATATAAACTATCACTCCAGCATTCATGTCATTACAACCTCATGTCCCGACCAAAATCATCTGAAATAAACTGTAGGTTGGTTTATGGTGTCGTACAATTGATCTCCAATATCTCAGCTATGCCGTAGACAGCTATTCTAAAATTAGGTAAAGAAACTCGCAAGACCTAAAATCCACTGAGCTAATCAAGTAGAATTGGAAAATGAACTGTGTGCATATCAAACCACAAATGAAATGCAATACATCAATCTCGCTCTCAACTTTTGCAGACATGAGCTTCTTTTGAAAGGGGTAAAGTTACATCAATACATGACCAATGTCACAAGTTTTTCGTAAGTAAGGAGAAAAGGAAAATGTTTAATGTCAATAACAGGACTAGAAAAGAATAATTGTTAGCTTCAAGATTATGATGAAAGAAACATTTCTATTACCACAAATGGAAAAAGCCAAGAAATGCCTGATCCGCTTTGTCGAGCTGCGATTGTAGTTGGCCCACCCAAAGAGGGAATCCAAAAGAAACCTTCTGTCAACACTCCCTTTAAGGAAAAATTTTACAGTTATCAGCGTTGGTCAATTGTTCTGCACATGCACATATAACATACATCATCGTTGTACAAAAGATAACAAGATGATGTCAACCTATTACCTCATTTGCAACGTTTGAAAGAGCTTGATATAGGCCTATCCATACTGGTATTGTAGCCAAAGTTGGAAAACAACCTAAAATGAGAAGTTCTTCAGGATCAGCACCACAAGCCATATACTACACATAGAGACCAAGTAAACTGACAGAACCGATACAAGTATTAGTTAAGGCCAACATTTTTAGTCAGCAACTGACTTTCATGAGTGAATTAAATAAAATCCGAAAGAACATACTCTAGCAACTCTAAGATACAAATATATATTTAGGAAACCATTTTCAATTGATTGAATAGCAAAACAGATGCAATGTTTTAAAGCAGTACCTGCTAATGGATTAACTCCAGCCTGCCTGTATAGACGTGATGTCTCAAGCTGTATTCTTTCCTACAAATTAAATTAAATAAAAAAATCAAACTTTCCTTAGAACACTAAACTCATGTGCTTAAAATAAACCAGGAGATTCAATAAATCATACTTAACACTGCCTCACCTGATTTCCTGCATACCTTTGTTGAATAGCTTTTATCTTAGGTTGCAGGTTTTGCATAGCCAGTGTAGATTCTACCTAAACAATTGATTACAATAAAATAAAAATTCATTTAATTTTAACAATAACGGAATTAATTATTATATTTTTTTCTACTAAAATCGAAGATTAAGAAAAGATAATCACCTGTTTCTTGGTCAAAGGCAGAGTAGCAACTTTAACAAAAACAGTAAGCAAAATAATGGCAAAACCGTATGCATACGGCACATGTACAGCCGATAGTCCATCCTTCAGCACCTTGAGAACGAATTCCATACCATCAGAGATGAAACCGAACCAACCGCCACTCTTTTGAGCAGTATCAGTTGAGGTAGTAGAAGCAGCGGAATCTACTGCAACGGCGGCATCAGCGAGCGTGTAGAGAAATCCTTCAGCTCTGCTAATAATTGAATTGAAATCAATTGAAGAGTCTAAGTGATGATGAATCGGTGGAATGTTGTCGTGTAAGCTTAACTTGATTCTTGTGGAAATGAATCGACGGTTGGTAGTGAGAGTGTGGCGAGAGAGAGAGGGGAGAGAGGGGAGAGATGTGGCGATGAACGGTGGAGAAGAAAGGAGAGTTCTCGCCATGGAAGGGGAGGGAAGTGTGGTTGCGGGGGGGGGGGGGGGGGGGGGGTCAGGTTCTCATGAGAGATGAAGGAGTGGTGGAGTTTGGCAGTGGAGAGAGGTGAGAATGATATTCTTTTTATTTATATTGTTTCAATTACTCTTTTTTTTTTATTATTAGCATGGGGTGTTTGGGCCAGCTTGCGCGCACCACGACTATTCCCCACGGCCCACTGGACATCCTGCAAGCCCAGTGAGCAGGTAAGGCACCGCGGGGGTGACAAACGTGCACATAAAGGGTCAAACCCGGGATAGAAACGAAACAAGTCACACGATTAACCACGACAACTAGACCTTTAAGTGCAATTATCCTCTATTTTTATACATTGGCAGAGTGGAACTAAAGAATATTAAGGCGGTTGATTATTAGCGAATGAAAAAGTTCCACGTTAATTACGGGAGTTAACGGTCAATTCGAAGGAAATCTCTCTTTTTATACATATTAAAAAAAAAAAAACCAACCCTAAAGGTGGTGAATTCAATATTCCCCTCAACACATTGCGTTGTGGTCGGGACAATGAAATTATTATTTGTCTTCTTAAAAAAAAAAGAGTGTGGGATATGGTAGATGGTAGGATTGTTTTTGTAATGAAATTATTTTGATATTTTAAAATTGTTTCAAGGATAAGATAAATATTTTACTTTTATTTTACATAATAAAATTATATTGATGCTCTTAAAAGAAAAAAATTATTAATCTACAAGGATATTTTTATATTTTACATAGTAAAATAATAATATGTCCTTTTAAATTAGAAAAAAAAATTGAACTAATAATAGTAGCTTTTATTTTATCTTTTTATTTTTATAAGCACAGTAAAAAGAATACTTGCTTTTAGAATTTATATTCTTAAGCCTAGGGTTAAAAGTTATTTTAGTCGGCGCTTAAATTGATTTTTTTTGTTGTTGTTATGTTGGGTTATGAGCGGTTTGGTCTTTCAAAATAATAATAAAAATTGTTGACGTGTGTTAAATACGTATCATCTATTTTGTTGTCTTCTTAAGACATATGCCGCTGATTCTGGTATCCAAAAAGGTTGTTTCGAGGTGGTGTTTGCTTTGTCTTGGTGTCTCCTCCATAAACTTGTGGCGTGTGTGCTAAGAAGAATTCCAGTTTGGTATCAGTGATCATTTTTCTTTCTTCTTTCTTTCTTCTTTCTTTCATCGGGTTTTGCACCATGTTCTCTGATTTTTTAAATCAACCCTTAAACTTCTCTTTTTTTTTATTTAGTCCCTATTCTTTTTGTTATTATTTTTTATTTGAAATAATTCATTAAATTATTTGTTTTATTCCATCCTCATTCATTTTTTTGCTTTAGCAAATTTAGTCCTTATTTTTTTAATTGTTATTTTTGTAATATGAGATAATTTTTAGAATTGCATTTTTTTTCGATTTCGCCCTCCATCAATTTTTTTTTCTATTAGATTTCATCCTCATTATTTTTCCTTTTGTTTTGGCAAAATTTTCTAGATTGGTATTTTTTTTTACTCGATTTCATTCTTTTACATTTAATTGGTTTGAGTTTAGTTTCTTGGTTAAGCTTGTGTCTAAGATTTCACATGTTGCAACCTTTGAAAATTAACCCAGCTTCGGGAGGTTTGCCCAGTATTGCTTTGGTTTTTTATTTTTATTTTTATAAGCTAATGTTTTTTCGATTTCATCTTTTAATATTTACTTAATTGGAGATTGGGTTTTTTTTTTTTTTTTTTGCTTTCTATGACCTTTGTTTTATCCTTTGTTTTTTTTATTTAATGGGGTTGTCTTAGGTCTTTTTATTTGTTGTTCTTTTTTAAATTTATTTTTAAAAATAAATTTTGTTCTTGAATTAAATATAATTGATTGATTAAATATAGATGAATGCACATGTCATTCTATTTAGTTTGGTTTGCTTTTCCAGGACATTGCTCTAGCAACCCATGCAGCTTCTTATGATGTTATTATCTAGACTTTCACAATCGGGTTTAAATTGTCTCAACAAACTTATTTTGTGATGGGCTATATCCACAATAGAGTGATGATGAGTTTCCAGCGATTTGTTTTTCCTTTCCTTCCAAATATGATATTGGTGACTCATTAGTTTTAGTTAATTGTTGCCTATAGTTTAAATCAAAATAAAAACTACCAAATCTTATTGGATCCAGTTGAGTTAATGACTCGAGTATGAGGTTTTTTTTGCTTTTTTAAAAACATTTTTCATACTTCGAGGGTCCTTTTTGTACACTCAAAACTTTTTGATTGGCTCGCGGCATAGCATGGGTCATTGATCTAGTAGCAACATTTATTTGTTCGTCGTTGTAGCCATGAGGTGTTGTGTTAGAAAAATTTTGTTATAATTTTTAAATTAGTCATAGCCAAAGTGTTAAATTAAACTTGACAAAAGTTAATTATGTGATAAAAAAGATAAATAGTTGCACATTCCCTCTGTTTGGTAATACAATTCAACTTGTTTATTAAAATGCTTTTTAAATTGTGTTTTACTTGAAAAACACCAAGTCGATTTTTTTAGATGTTTTTTTAATGATTTTGATATGTTGTTGATGTGAACCTGAAGAGCAAGAACCCTAGAACCCATAATTAAGATTGAACATAATCTAAGAAAGCTAAAATCAAGTTGAAAAGAACCCGACTCAATAATTACCTAAACTAAAGAACAATAGTTATTGGATGAAACCCTGACCCGTTGATTATAACAAACCAAAAATCAAAGGTATATGAATAAACATCACAAAGAAATAATTTTTAATAAGTTATGAAAGTTCCATAAAGAATCAAAAGTAAAAGCAAACTTTATCACACAAGTTTTATTTATGAATAATCAATTTATCTCTCTTAATACAAGCTAAATAATCTTATTTATATCAAGTATAACGTTCCAAAACTAGGTTGAAAAAATGACAAAAGATTTATAAATAAAATAGAAAAAAAATCCTAAATATATTATGAAAATATTGCAAATTATAAACAATAACTTCTGGACTTTATCGTAAGAACTTGTTAATGTTTGATCGTTACAAAATATTAACGATGTAAGTTACGTTTATTAACATAAAATTGCATATTAGAAAAACAAGCTCAATCAACGTGCAAGTAAAAAAACAAGTTAAATCTAAAAGTCTTGTGGGAAATAAGACTCAAATATCTTGAATTAACCCATTAAATACTTTTTTAATTTTCTTAACTCTTGACATTGCAATAAACTCGATTAACACATGTAATGGATCATGTGATATTGCTTGATAATTGTCATCAACTGATATGAAAAACAATAATAAAAAAGTTCTAAAAAAATTATTTTAATACATGATAAAAACACTTTTAAAAAAAATTTATATCACATCATCAAACACAAGATAAAATTCTAAATTACTAAATCTACATCACCATTTTTTTCATTTAACATATGCAATTTTTAGTACAATAGTTTTTTTAATCATTCCTTATATTTATTTTACTGGAAAATGATTAGTTTTCTATTCCTACGCTATGTGTGGTATTTAAAAGAAATGATAATTATCAAATTCTTTTTGTAAAAAAATTTTGTTTCCAAAAAACTTGTTATAACATAAACGAATCATCTATATCTATAGACATATATACGTAGTTTTAGAAATCTATTTTTTTTCTTTTTTAAAGTATCTAAACATTTTTCACAATTCCAGTACTGCTATCACGAAGTAGTTGAGTTTTTTGTTTTTTTAAATGGATAATATTAAAGTTAGGCAAACTAGAATTAATATTTAATTGAAATTAAATTAGTTACACAAATGTTATTGTTATTATCAACAAACAAAGTTTTTAATGCGAAAAATAATTGTTTTATAATAAAGTAATTTATTCAAATAGCTAAATCAAGTGTTTATTTTTAATATTTGAAATATTTCAATGATACAATTAGCAAAATCGGTTATTTTAAATATTATTATTAAGAAATATTTTTTTTGAATAAATTAATATGAAATTACAAGGACCCACAAATATTTAGAAATGTTATAGAAAAACCTATTTTATACCCAAAATATCCTTAATATTAAGGGGAATGATTCAAAAGTATTTAAGGTATTTTGGATACAAAAAGTTATTTTTGCAATATTCACTTAAACTTAAGGGGTGGTTTTGTAAAACTCTTAAACTTTTAGGCAGTCATTGTAACTTTATTAACAAAAGCTAAAAAGCATTGGGAAAACATTGTAGCTTTATATTCATAAACATTATTCATTGAAATAATGTAATGATAATTTTACTTTTTACACTGAAAAACTTAAAACTAGTTATTAAAGATATTAAAATCTTTTCTCAAGAAGTATTAGTCATTACGAAATTGATTAGGAACAAGTAAGTTTTTTTCATTTCAAAACACAGTGAAACAAACAAAATGTCCTTAAAAACAAAAATTTTAAAACTAGTTTCATGGGGTAATTTGGTACTTTCATAATGAATTTTTTTTATATAATTATCATGTCAGATGAATGACACTTTGGTATCTGACTAGACGTAAAAAACAATAAAAAAAAAATTTGGTCCTTAAAAGGTAGTGAAATGACATCCAAATACTCTTGGAAGTTAAAAAAATTAAAATTGGCTTTAGATGGGTTTATTTTGTCTTTTCAAAAAAAAAATTCTATTTTTATGAGGTCATCTCAGGGGTAATTGAGTTTTTTTTATAAAAAAAGAAAATAATAGAAAATAAAAAGCAGTTAGCATCTCCTATCATAAAAACAATGCCCTCTATAATGTCTTTGAAAGCGTTATGACGTCCTTTTTCCTATTATGTGGTGCATGTTAGTGGTATGTTTATCGTTAGTGAGCCCTTTTTTTTTTATTTTCTCTCTTCTCTCTCTAAAATGACAGTTTGATCCTCTTTGTTCTCGGTATTTAAATTTAGTCATTTTTCTTTTGATTTCTAATTTTTCTTCGTGGTCAGCTTGTAAATGTTTTATTTGTTTTCAATTTCACCACTTAATCTCAATTTTTCATATATTATGTTTTCAATTTGATCCTAATTCTTTTTTTATTTTTTATTTTTTTCTTTGTCATTTTGTAAAAGTTTTATTTGTTTTTGATTTCATCATTCTATCCAATTTTATGGTACATTATTTTACCAATTTGATCTTCATTCTTTTAATATTTTTGGGTCCTTTAGATAAATTTATTTTTCTTTTCGATTTCACCCTTGAATCAAATATAAAATTTATTTTATATATCAAATTTGATTATTATTCTTTTAAATATTTTTTTATCCTTTTACTAAATGGATTTTTCTTTTCAATCTTTTCCTTCAATAAAATATAAAATTTATTTTCTATTACAATTTTGATCTTCATTCTTTTAATTGTTATTTTTTTTATTTTGAATGCTTTTACATAATTAAAGTTTTTTGTTCAATTTCATTCTTCAATATTTGATTGATTGAGAATTAGGCTTCATGGTTTTTTTTAAATAAAGTGCTTCGGGTCTAATGATCTAGGTCACGAGTTTGAATAGTTAATATGGGTTGATATTTTTTTAATATTGAGTTATTAAAAGAATAACGATCAAATTTGATATATAAAATAAATTTTATATTTGATTCAAGGATGAAATCGAAATTTTTTTTTTATCTAAAGGACCCAAAAATATAAAATTTATTTTCTATTACAATTTTGATCTTCATTCTTTTAATTGTTATTTTTTTTTATTTTGAATGCTTTTACATAATTAAAGTTTTTTGTTCAATTTTATTTTTCAATATTTGATTGATTGAGAATTAGGCTTCATGTTTTTTTAGATAAAGTGCTCCGGGTCTAATGATCTAGGTCACGAGTTTGAATAGTTAATATGGGTTGATATTTTTTAATATTGAGTTATTCCAATCTCATAATTTGAGTAATGAGTTTTACAGGATAACCTGGTTGCCTCAATCCTAATTATTAGGGTTATAAGTTTATCATGCTAACTCAGGTTGATCAAGATATATTTTTCTAAGTCTTTTTTTTTTTATCTCATTTCATTCTTATATATTTAATGGGCTGGAAATTGAGGTACATTATTTATCTCATTTTGAAAAAATATTTTTTCTTCAGGTTATCGTGATCATTTTTTTATAAAAAAAATTGATCAATCTAATGTCATAGCATATTTTAATATAGTCTAATTAAAATAAAATCAATTTATTTAAAACTTTGACCTAAGTCATGGATTTTTCTTCCATTTTAAAACGCGTTTTGCTGCACTTGAACATTATTTTAAAAAACTTTTTATGTAATTATTAACATTTTTTATCTCTTTAATTTGTTCTGAAAAAAAAATATTAACAAAAACATATATTTTTTAAAAAAACTGCGACAACATGCAAATTATCAACTTGTTTAATAAAGAATTTAAGTCTATGATTATTTTGAATTCTTATAAATTCATTTCAACTCCAAATTTATATTTTCAGGTATATTCATAAAAAATCAAAATTCTTTGCCTATTTTCTCTAATATGAAAAAAAAGATTTCTATAATTCGTTTTTCAAAACACAATAAAAATTAAATGGTATTAGATAAAATAGTATCTAAATATATTCTTAAATATTTTAAGAGTTTAGTAAAATAATATACCTAATATATTTTTAAATAATCAATTTCTAAAAAATTACATCTAAATTCTCGGGGAAAGAGAAAACAAAAAGGCTATGAACGCAAGCCTAGCTAAGCCTAGATAAGTTGGTCTACAAGTTCAGGCCTTTGCACTTGAATTTTTTTTTTTAAATTAGATGGAAGGGATGTGTTGTTTATCCATTTTTTTTAAAGAAATTATACACTATATATATTGTGTTAATAAAAAGAATCAAACATTTAATAAACACCCTTACAACCTTAAAAACTAAATTCTCAACCCAAAAATCGCCAAAATGATCTAACAATATAGAATTCAAAACTGCAAAAAAATCTTTTGTCAAACTTGATCTACTTTTCCATTAGCATTAAGGTTTAAAAACACACGAATAAAATTATTAGAAGTTCCAAAGCAGACGAAGTTTTAGCATAAATATCAAGTATTTGAAAATACAGAGGAGGGTAACTCATAGGGCGACGCTGGTTCATATAGGTGTTAATAAAAGAAAAATATATATATATACCAATATTAATTGAGCTAAATTCATTGATATATTGAAGAGCTCTAATTATGTTTTTGAAAATCAATCATGTGTGTTGAAAAAATACAAGTGTATTCAATAAATATTTTCCTTAATTAGTGTTAGACTTTGTATGAAGATTTTAACTTAAGAATGGACAAGTAATTATTATATTAAAAAAAAAAAATTATAATTTGTGAGTCCCTATAGAATATTAAATACCAAGAACCATATTATTGAATGCGCGCTTGAGCACTCACTAGTATTACTCCCACATGCATGAAGTTTGAAGTGATCGTTAACCCGGCTTACCCAGCATGAGATCTCATTTCAAAATTCAAAGACACTATCATAAGCTTCAATTTTAGTTCACATTCAATGATAACCCTCAAACTTAAGAATCTTTTCCATAGAAGAAATCAAAGAAAGGTTTGCAATCACCAGAATGTTCTTCAATGCCAGTAGTAATCTCAGAGGAGCTAGGAGTGCTGGTGGAATTCTCAGCAGGAGTTGAACCGACAGGACAGATAGTCGTTGCTCCTTCTAAAGTTCCTGTTGGGTGCAAAGGAAAGAGAGGCAACGTTGCTTGATCACTGCTGCTCTTGTGGTTGATGGTTACCAGGGTCCTCTCACCCTTGTTCATCGTGATACGATTGTGGTACCCATAGGGCGCCGCTGGTTCATATCCATTAAAAGCATAGGTTCTTGCTTCAGACCTCGGCCTCATCTTGAAATTACTAGGGAGTAGCATTTTCGGATGTTGATGACAAAACCCCATTACTTCGCTCTGTTGTGGGAAGTATGGGCTGCAGACAACTGAAAAAGGAAAGCTTCATTACAAATAAAATGACAACGAAATTTATAGCGCATGCATTCTGCATTCATGAAAGAGATAGGGGAGAGGGAAAAAGAAGGAAACGGGAGAGTGTAACTTTGAAGAATATTTACCTTATTCATGTGGAAATAAGAGAGAAAGGAAATAATTAGAAAGAGAAAAAAAATAAACAGAGGCAGAAAATCGCTTGGAAAGGGACAGGCCATGGAAACATATAAGATATCAATAAAGCTTTATGCAATCATAAAAGGTGCAGTAAGCAAGAGAACAAATCTATCTGAAAAGTTACAAAAGGAAATCTGTATTTTATTTCTGAATCTCCTCCTGGATAACAAACAATCTCAAGAGAATACTTTCTTTATGTTTGCTTTTGTTTACACTGATATCGAGTTTATCTGCATGAAGAGAGACAGCTAGGAATGAAACTAAAAATAGAATAAATTAATTAATGCGAGAAAGAGAACACAAACAACGAAATACCTCAAATTAAAAAAAAATTCCATATTTAATTCGTAAAATATTCAGTAGAACTTATCCCTAAATTCTAAGGATCAATAAAAAACTATAGGACAGACATGATATTGAGATGGATAAGATTAAGTAACAAACCTTTTGCGCAAGGAGGTGCAAACACAGGTTGATGAACCTTGTGCAGATAGTTATTGATATAAGCCATGCTCTCTTGTTTCTGCTTCTGTCTTTGTCTTGCCTTGTGATTTTGAAACCAGTAAAATACATTCTTTCCTTCTATGTGACCATAAGCTTTGAGCCTGTTCGTTATTTGCTCTATCATTTCAGTACTTGGGGTCCGTATACCTTGGCTGTAGAAGCTCTCAAGCATGCTAATCTGCTCCTTTGTTGGGTTCCATCTTGAATTCCCTGGAGCTCCACCAGAACCAGCCACGTCCAAATCATCACTATCCATATCTTTCTTGCTAAAAATTTACTTAGAGTTTGTATAATTTCTTGATCCAAAGAAGGAGAAAATATAGGGTTTCTGAAAGAGCCTTAAAAGACAAATAGAGAGTCAACGAGGGAGAGGTAGAGAGAGGCAATTTGGGTTAAGATTTGCATGGGTTTTGTACTCTATTTATATAGAGATTATTAAAGGATAGAGGCATGAGTCAAACAAAAAGACGAGAAAAAAGAAGAAGAGGTGTTTGACATGCGTATCGTTTTTGGTGCTAAAAAAACTCTGAAAACATGGCGGGTAGCGGCTGAGAGAGGCTTTGGTTTCGTTCGTCTTCTTCGTTCAAAAATCAGGATACCATGGAAAGACAATAGTGCCCATATGCAATCCTTTTTCCCTTTGTTAATGGTCGTGGATTTGTTGCCTAGTGGTTACACATCTCGGGAATGACAGATACTGACTGGGAACGCTAGCTATATATAGGTGGACGCCATTGAAGGAAAGGACGGATATTAATGTCATTGAGAACAAAAAGACAGCCGGTAGGGTTGTAAGGTTGTAGCTAGGTAAGGCCTAGGCTTTGGGAATTGAAGTAAGAGCCTGGTGGATTTGCTGGAATAGTGTATGTCGAAGTTGAAACGTCCATCTCTATATATGTGAAGTGGAGGCCACTTTGTTTTTGTCGTGGAATTGTACGTGAGCTAAGAATTTAGCTGTTGAGTGGGAAGTTGAGGTGGGGTTTCATGGGTGGTTCATCTCTACTGTGGTCAAGGGGCCAGTAGAAACATTGACATTGTTGTGATCAGGAATATATTGATGTTTATGATTGTGATGGTTCTTGTCTTCGTAGATTTTCATGCAAAACTTTGTTTTCGATTTTTTTTCCCTTTCTAATGAATCACGGGGTCAATGCAAGACCCAGGGGGGATAAAGATTATAGTTGACACTTGCAAGACATGCCATGCCAACTTTAACTCCATTTTGCTATAGTGTAAAGGGTATAGCTAGCTAGTCTTGTTGCTCACGCCTTGCTGCACCGAGATAGCAAACAAAGCCTTGAAAATCAATCTATGAAGTGTATATGAAAATCAATGTGGTTCATTTAAGCTTGTTTTTGCCTTGTTAAACTATACATTCCATAAGCACGCCTTCAACACTGAGATGTGAATCCTGAGTGTTATACTTATACCAATGAAGTTTGATAATGGGACGTCCTCATCATACTCAGTTCAAGAAAGAAAAGTTTAGGGATTGTTTGTTATATTTTTGTTTCCATTTTGAAAATAAATTATCAAAACTTGTTTTTTTTTTTAATCAAATGAAAACTTGCAATGAGTTTTTAAGACAAAGTTATTGATTTTTTTAAAAAATTTCACTACCAAAAAATTGATAAATATAAATGAAAATACTAACAGAAACAATTATATCGGTAAATTGCGATGACATTTATCAACGAACTATCCCATTACTATGTCCTTCGGTATATATCAATGGAAATTGTACGTCAATATGTATACCAAGAAAATTACAGTTGAAAAAGAAGAAATGAAAAAAAAATGATGTGTAACTTTACAAATGGTATTACCAACGAAATAAAGTCGTCGGTAAAGTTGTCAGTAAGATTTTAGTTATGACCTGACAAGCAATTCTCCTCTCCCCCTCCTTCATTTCTTCATCTTCTTCTTTTGCTCTACAAATAATAGTAAACCTCCCTCCCATTTTATCATAAATAAAACTCTCATCACCATAAATCCGACCACCCCAACACTCAGTCTGTTAGCATTCCTGTTTTGGTTCAATTTTTTTAAGATTCTACACATCAAGTAAGCAAAACTATCCATTTTTTGTTTTAACTCATTTTTAAAATGTTATTTTTATAGCATTTTGATGTAGTAAATGTAGTTTGTTTACGTATTTACTTGTTTTATAGCTTTCACTTTTCCCATAGAAATTTATTGTATGAATTTATGATTTGTACATGTTAGGTTTTGTTTGAGATTTTGAAAAATTGTATTTGTTTATAATTTGATAAAATTGATTTTAATTTTGTGACTTAGGTGTTTTGTAATGAACTAAATAATTGATTATTTAATGGGTAAATTTCATATTTTGTTAATTTATTATTAAGTTGACAATTTCAGTAAATATGGAGGAATTTGAATTTTTGTAGAAAAATGATGATGATTTAAAGGTACTATTAAAATAAATTAAATAAGTTTGAGTTAAACCAATTCTAGCTAATTTATTTAGTTCATATAATTAATTAATACATGTTGTCATCAATATTCTATATAAGTTTGATATAAGTAATGGATGATCGTTTTTTTGTGTATTAAGTTTCACCCAAAAGATTGCGCATGATGGATTATTGTAGTGGGGTTGAGGGTATTATCTAATTCGTGAAATATTAGTGGAGGTGGTATTAAATTTTCATGTAAAAGGTGTAGAATTAAAAAGTTTCTTGATCCAGATGTTGTTATGATGCATTTTCTATAAAAAGAGTTTATAGAGAAATACCGTGTTGTTTGCACATGGAGAACCATATGTTTCTTACGAGACCATGGTAGAAAGAATGGCTGGGTTAACCTCTAGTTCTAGCAACGTGCATGTGGTTATAGATAATAATAGTAATCCTTATAAGAGTATGGTTATGGATGTGATGAGAATGAATTAGGGTTATACAACTAAATGTTCAATCGTAGATGAAGAACCAAATGCAGACCCGACCTGGTTTTTTGATCTTTTAAAATACTCCAATGAACCATTGTAGGATGGGCGCACAAATCACAGTAAATTATCAATCATTGCACATGTTTTCACCATTAAGTCAGATCATGGGTTGATGGAGGCCGATAACGACAAAATCATCGAATGAGCGATAAGCATTTTACCTAAAGGGAATAGGCTGAAAGAGAACTTTTATGATGCTAAATCCATGATGAAACCCCTTAGCCAAGGATACAAAAATTTTGACATATGTCCAAACTTTTACATGTTGTACTACCTTGAAAATATAGATTTGACCGAATGCATAACCTATGGACATGCTCTGTATAAACTCAGAACTGGAAGGGAAAGGACTCTTGTCACATATAGAAAACTTAGATATTTCTCAATCACTCCTAGACTGCAAAGGTTATTCATGTTTTCATAGACTGGTAAGCACATGACATATCATCATTCGCATGATACAATGGATGGAGTCATAATGCACCCTTCCAATAGCGAGGCTTTGAAACATTTTAATAGGGTGCATCCTCAGTTTTTAATGGAATCACGAAACATATGTCTTGGGGTTATGTATAGACAAATTCAACCTATTCAAGTTATTTGTCACTCTTTATTCTTGTTCGCCGATAATACTCACAGTTTACAACTTGCCATCGAGGATGTACATAAGATCGGAGTTCATATTTTTATCTATGATCATACTCGATCCTAATAGTCTAGGTAGGAATATAGATGTTTGTCTTCGATCGTTGATTGATTAGTTAAAACAGTTGTGGTTATTTAGGACTCTGATTTATTATGTCTTGAGGAAAGAGAGTTTTTAGATGAATACAACTTTGATGTGGACTATCAATCATTTTCTTGGGTATGAGATGGTTTCTGGCTAGAGCACGAACTGAAAATAGCATGTCTATATTATATGGAAAATAACAAGGCTTTCACCTTCACAGATAGTGGTAAAGTATCTCCTTTTTTTTATTGTCATTGGTGGTTCTTGCCAGCCGATCACAAGTATAGAAAGAATAGAGAAGACTTTCCACAATCACACATGTGAAAATTCAGGTAATTTTTTTTTTAAACACAACCGCATATGGAACTCATTCCTCATCCAAATAATTAAAATGACATAATAGAAATTTAATGCCACCTCACATAAAATATATGCAACTAAATTAAATCAACATGGTAACAAATTCCTTCGTTTACAAAAATGACTAAATTAAATCAATCATAATATTTAAATTCCTTCATTACATGACTTTAATAATTCAAATAAAATACCTTAAGGCAAAACAAAAGAATAGAATATAATTTACAATTATATATCTTTCCAAAATTACATGTTAATGTTATCATGATTACATGTATTAATCTTATACAAAAAATAAGGTCTCAAATCTACTAAGTCCTGTCAGGTGGTGTCGAACTTGAAAATTAATTTAATATTAATTTGCATTGAAAATAAAGTGACAACATAACAAATAGCAATTTAATCGAACTACTATTCCCATTTATAATTAAGTTATCGAATAACTTAATTAACTTCCTTCACGAATAAGGAGAATTCTTACGACCCAACCTTAGTTGGAAACCCCTAATTCAGGTTCCAACACTCGTCGCCCAAACCTAGGCACATTTCTAAAAACTAAGGAATTCATTCATCCAACCTTCAAAAATAGAGCACTAGTCTCTTCACACAAGGCAAACTAGCCATCTCGTACCAGTCCCATCACATAGGGTAAACTGGTCAACTCAGCTCAAAATAGGGCATGAGTCTCATCATATAAGGTAAACTAGCCAACTCACACAAGTCCTATTAACATAGGGAAAACTAGTCAACTCACACTAGTTCCATCAACATAGAGCAAATTGGCAAACTCAAATCAGTCCAATCAAACAGGGCAAACTAGCTAATGCACATCCAAAATAATTATATATTTGGACAATAAGGGAAATTTATCTAACATGTATGTAAACAATTCTAAATAGAATTTAAATAGTAAGGTGTCGAGCACCTATCTGGAGTTCAGGCATGGTACGTAGGATCCTGTCTCAGTGCTCCCTCAACAATCTCTCACATATCAACAACCCACCATCAATTTCTCATTCGGTATTTTATCTTTCAAGGACAATGTATTTCATAAAATTAACCACCTCAATTAATTTTTTTTAATTTAAAGAAAATACATGTTTCCTTTAAATTTTAGTTAACTATCTCATGGCTAAAAGTTAATAACCAATCTAGCATAATTCCTATACACAACAATCCACAAATAAAATCCACCAAGCAAAATCCATAATTTTCTCCCTATTTAGCCGAAACATCCAAAGCATGCGAGTGGGAATTTTCTTTGAAAAATCAAACAACTAAAACATGTACCAACATTTAAACTACTCAAAAACAATACCATATTAGTAATCAAAATCAATTTTTGTCAATTAATCCTTCCTTAAAATTTGCTATTTTGATTGAATATGTCCATATAGGTATTGGGGGGGGGGTATATTTTCTTTCAATTTTTTTTTCACAATTAACCCTTTACCCGATCATTAATTGGTCACACTACTACATTATAACCAAGATTCCATAACAATAATTCCTTCCTTTATTTTTCCCAACATTGCCGAAATCATAAAAAAATAAAAGGATAAATTTCTCCTTTTAAGTTTACTTAATTCACTTATTACTCAATTCGTTCACATAATCTTAAACATCATTAAACTACACAATTTCAAAATCAAGTATCAATTCTCAAAAACCTTAACTTCCATAATGCTAAATAAAACCTTAATATGGCACAAAAGGAATTATCATATAATTCATCAAATTAAGACTTGACTTATTGTTTATTCATGTACCATAACAACATTCAATCTCAATTTCAACAATCCAAACACCCTATCATGAAAAATCACACTTTCATCCTTACTGAAAGTCTCAAAACATCACAATACATTCAAACAAGACAAATTGAATGGCTACCCACTATTTTTTTCACACATTTAAACATCTCTAAACCTTAGGAACACCATTCTAATCCATTTAAGGTATAAAACCTTAAGTTCTATAATGCAATTCTACATAAATTCATGGTCAATTCATGACAAAATCACATTCATTATTGGTAAAAACATAACTCTTACACCTTAATAACAAGAAAATTGAAGGATTAAACAAGGAAAAATTAGGATTTCCTTACCTTTTCTTCTTAACCTTCAAGAACCCTTTTTTTTCCAAGCTTTAAGCTTCACTAATTCACCCTAAACTTGTGTTTAATCCTCCAAGAACCACTCCTAACACCTCAATCTATTCTCCCTCATATGTTTTAGTAAGGTTTTTCAAGCAAAAGATGGAAGAAAACCCTCCCCTCCTTCTCTTTATCTTTTTTTCCTCTCTTATTTCATTCATGGCTGCTGGAAACAACCTCTAATAAACTGAAATTTTGTTATTTACAAATTTTCCCTTCATTTAATGCTCCTAGTATGATTTTTTTCCGCGTTTCTACCTTGTTTTCTGCTTATTGCGAGTCCCTTTCAAACTCCAAAAAATTTGAAATTTTAAGCCAAATTAAGAAGACATATTAGGAGATTAGGCTAAAAGTGATGCATTTTAGGCTAAAAGTGTTAGCTAAATCTGACAATTAGGCTAAAAGTGACGCATTTTAGCGTAAAACTAGTTAATTAGTGATTTTTCATCATAAATCTGAATTTACTTATTTCCTTATTGCATAAATCATACCAATTATTTTACTCAATTATTGAGACCATTTTCTTATTCAAATATTTTTATTTTGTATTTTTACCATTTATTTCCTTTACGGACTTATTATTGTTCTTTAGTAACGTTACCGATTTTTAACCAGTACTTACCAAAGTTTTGAAACTCGGGCCGACCCAGCGGGCTTGAACCGGCCTGGGTTTAATAAAAAATAGGGAAAGAAGAAAACCTGGGGTGACCCGACGACCCGGTAAAAAACCCGGTTGCAACCCGTTGACTTTTTTTTCTAAAACTACGTCGTTTTAATTTAAAAAAAGAATTGACCCGGTCAAAACTCAGAACCCAGGCCTTAAACCAGGTCGGCCACCGGGCCAGGTTTAAAAACTATGGTACTTACACCAACACTTTTTGTACAATTCTTTCTTAAGTTTTATTCTTTATTTTCACTATAATTCCCAAGAATTATTTTTTCATTCTTGAGACATATGTATTTAAATTTTTCTTCCATATTATTTTATCCGTCGAGACCTGTTACCAATTTCACTGTCATTATAAATTTTAAACTAAACTCATAATCCTCATTTTAACTTCAACAATACCTTTTAAATTCATATATGAAGGTCGTCCTTTCCATTACGCTCCTCATAGTTAAATGTGTGTGTGTGTGTATTCATTTATCTATTTTCTTTTCATCCCAAGTTTTTATTGCTCATAAAGTTATTTATTACCTTTGGCCCTATGTTTATGTGGGGGTTTACAACTTCTTTGTTAATAAAGTTGAAAGGGATATAACCCCACCAGAATCATTGGGTGAAGAATTATATGACATGATATCACAGTATGATGACATTGTTTTTTTTTTTCATTTCGGTAAGCAGAAGTTTCATGGTTTTGGTGTGATCTATAATTGGATAAAGTGAAGTATTTTCCATGAGATTCCTTATTGGAAGACTAATCTCTTTCGCTATAATCTAGATTTCATTTATATTGAAAAGAACATGTTTGAAAATATTTTTAACACGGTGATAGACATGAAAGGGAAAACAAAGGACGACATGAAGGTTAGAATGAATATACCTTTGTTTTGTCACCATAAAAATATACAGTTGATTTATTATGAGTCATGGGTCACAAAGCCCAAAGCCAGCTTCACATAGGACAAGAATGCACATTACTTGTCTATCGATAGCTCAAGAGTCTATGTTTTCTTGATGGACATGTTTCGAATATATCTAGATTGGTGATTTTGAAGGATTTCATATTGTATGAAATAAAGAGTCATAACTGCCACTTGTTTATACAAACATTTATTCCACTTACTTACTGGGATTTATTACCAAATGGGATATGAGATGCACTTACGGAGATCAATTATTTTTTAAGAGATATATGCTTTAACAAGTTACATACCCAAAATATGGAAAGGCTTTAAACGAATATTGTCCAGACAATCTGCAAACTTTAGATGATATTCCCTCTATGTTTCTTTAACTTAATGGATCATCTACCTATACATTTACAGTTTGAGGCAAAAGATGGAGGCCCTATCTAGTATAGATGTATGTATCCATTCGATAGGCTAGGGATCACACATTCATCCTAATTGAATTTCTATTGTCCTTTTTTTAAAATTTAAAACATTTATGTAATTCTATGCAAATACTTATTCAACCTTAAGAAAAAGTTAAAAACAAGACGTATATTGAGGCCTTAATATATGAGGCTTATATTATTGAAAAGATCTTCATATTTATCTCGTATTATTTTGAGCCTCACTTGAGAACAAGAATCAATTATGTTTCAAGACATGATGATGGTGGGGAAATGCCTTTGAGTGAGAATTTGTCAATATTTTCTCATCATGGATTACATGTACCAAAAATATAATAAGGGGAAGATATTTGATAGAAAATGAATTTAGGCATGCGCATAATTATGTGTTATATATCAAAAAATTCTGATGTCTCATAATACTTAATTTTATTAAATCTCTCTTTAATTATTAATCATTGTAATCATGTATCAAGTTTGTTAATTGGAAGAAAATGCTAGTGATAGTTTGAATTTACAATGTCTGGATCCTAAAAGTAAAGTAAAGTGTTATAACGAGTATTTTTTCAATAAAAATACATATAAAAATGAAGTTTGTGTTAAGGGATCGACTTCTAATGAGTTTAAAGTTGAATATTTTGAGAAGTTAGAATAGGTGATTGAATTGCAATTCATAGCGAGCAAAATAAAATCTTTTTATTCAAAATTTATTGGTAAGATACCATCGATAGAGGCATCAGAGTAGATCTTTATCATGGTTTGGTCAAAATTAATACAAAGACTAGACTTCATGAAGCTGGCAATGTCTTTATTTTGGTTAAGCAATGCCAACAAGTTTATATCACATATATTATTTCCTTTAGAAATAATCGTTCTAGGGTCGATTGGTGTTCTATTGTGAAAACTAGACCCAGAAGTCATATCCAAGTTGTTTAGGATGGAAAAGATGAAGTAACTGCGGAAAATGATGTCTTTAAACTTGATAAGTTAGTTGATCCATATTGAGTTGCTCTGTCCACCGACTTAAAAGAAATTTTAGATTTTCATGTCGCTGAGAATACTTTTGTTAATGTTGATGTTAAGGAGTTACATGATATATTGAGAGCCAGTGGACATACAGAAGTTGATAAAGATAATGATATCGATGAGTAGCAATTCAATGTAGAAGATTATGGTGGACATGAGGATGATAAAATTAAAGAAGAAGAAGAAGAAGAAGAAGAAGAATACAATTCCAATTAATTTATAAAACATCAATGTCTTATAAGTTGACTTTAATGTAATATTTCTGGTTGTTCCTTTATAATGATGTGAATTTATTATTATATGTTACTATGTAGTGATTTTACTATATTTGCAGGATGGATAGATATGAAATACAACAATGCAATGGAAAAATTATTTATACAGATGGAATCAACAACGGTTGTAAATTACTAATATAATCACCAACGGATTTAATCCTTCAGAAAGTTCTAGAGAGTTGGATAAACATTACACCTGCATGCCACCAACCATTACAGACAGAATTACTAACGACCTTAATCCATCATAAAAATTACATTCTCATGGACCTTTACAAACAACATCATTAACAGACTGAAAATTCTTTTGTTGATTTTGGGAGGATTTTAGAAAATCTCGAGTTAAATTTAAAATTTATTTTTATAGACAGAATGACCGACTAAAGTTTAAAACATAATAATTTTTTAATTGATCGTCGATAATTTCATGTTTTAAAAATTCCCCAACTAAAAGACTGGAATCCCTAACTTTAGAAAAATAACCCATTTTGTTTTCTTTCTTCTTACTCTCCCACTTACTTCTTCCTCTCTTCTCTCTTTGTCACTTTCATCTCTCATTCTTCCCTCTCATTTCTTCTTCTTCCTCTCTCACTCCAACCTCACGTGAAAATCCTCCACACCAGGTAAATCTCTAACTTTTCTATATTTTTATTGCTAGGTATATAGGTTAATTTATTGTTTTTTTTTGTTTTTTCACTCTCACTCTCTTCCCCTCACCCTCCATAAAGGCCTATCTAAACCCTCCACACCAGTAAAGAGAGAAGTTACAGGTAAATCTCTTTTTTTTGCTTTTTTATTTGTCTTTGTGATTTTGTTTAAAATGTTGATGCTATTTTTGTATTGAAATTATGATGCTTGATAAATGCATTGAGGATGTTTTTACAAAAATGAGCTTTTTTAAAAATTTTCATTATGACTTTGTTTAAAATGTTGATACTATTTTTGTATTGAAATTATGATGCTTATTAAATGTATTAAGGAAGTTATAACAAATATGAGCCTTAAAAAAAACATGTCATTATGATTTTGTTTAAAATGTTGATGTTGTTCTTGTATTAAAATTATCATGGTTGATAAATGCATTAAGGAAATTATAAAAAATATGAGCCCTTTTTAAATAAATAAAAATTGCAATTGTGTTTTTGTTTAAAATATTAATGTTGTTTTGTTGTTACTAAGAAAATATAACACATAAACTGTCATAAATTCAAATAATTTCTAGTGGATTTTTTTATGTTTCTTTGAGATTTATGGGAAGTATATACTGGGAAATGAAAATCTCATTATCTACATATACCTTAATTTGCCTTTTGTATTTCTATTTTTAAATTGTCATTGTGTTGAAGATTTATGGTGCTGTATAAAATAGGTTTATATAGAAAATGTGAGGAATTATGTATGTTTGAATGTGAATTTTATATGTTAGGAAGTATTTTATTTATATATATGGTAGGAAACTACAAATTTAATATTCAAAAAAGATTTTAGAAAAATTGTTGTAAATCGATAGAAACAAGGAATTGTCGTTAATAAAATCAACTGGTTTGTGACTACATATTATTTATGTGTATTTGCAGGTCATAAAATTATGGGTAGTCTCTCATATAAGGAAGGTGCTGCCAATTGTTTTTTTACCCTTTTAAATTTTTTAATTTGTGTAGATGTCATGGGGTAAGTTAGTAGTGCATCGTACGGATAGGAGCGATGTTATTTCTTCTAGCAGTTTTTTTAATGATCATGAATCACTAGGTTTCGACTATGAATAAGCACTTGAGGCACAAACTCGTCAAGTGCGATGCCACCTCGTAAATAAGGGGTTTATTTTGAGCAGGATGTATATACTGGGAAGTACATTGCCTAGTAGAAGTTCAACCACTCAATATAAATTTGTTTTCTTTTCCTGCACTATTAAAAAACAAACAACAATTAATAATTTTTTAAAAAATAATTTCAATTAACGAATGAAATTTCAAGTTTACAAATATAGAGGTTGCTCGCATGATTATATCGACGATATAATCATCGATGTAAATGCTATTGTTTCAGTAGAGTTAAATTTCTAAAAATCCTAAATGAACTAATTTCAAGTTTACCTATGATTGATGCATGGTTCGAAAAGTTCAAGGTTAGTATAAATTAAACATATTTTTTTATTATGTTAATTCAGATAGTTTTTTAATTTTAATGAACTAATTCTTTTACAAATTCGATGTGCAAGGAAAATTTTTACTGGGATAGGGCTCCAACATTGTTGCTAGGAGGGTTTAGGCGAGTCACAATGCAACTAGGTAAGATTGAATTCAAAATGTTGAAATTTTTATTTAAATGTTAAAATTTTATTTTTCATTATCTTAACCGATAATTCATTTCTATCATATAGGTTGCTTGATTCTTGGTATGAGAAGCAAAAAAGTTTTTTAAAAAAATTGCTAAAGAAAGAGGTCTTTCAAGTTGGAGAGATGCGGTGGTTTGGAGTGATTTCAGACAACTGCACATCTCGAAGGTGATATGGGTAAATTACATCCAGCATATGATGTCCGAGCATTTTGTGTAACGGTTGTAGTTTGGTGCAGAGAACCGGAACATGGAGTTTCATGATTAAATTACTGCACACACTAGTGGATTCATTCCGTTCGTTTCGTATGCAAAACGGATGGTAAAATTCTTTTTTATTACATCTATTTTTTAATTTTTTTGTTTTATATGAAAATGTTTAACTAACAACAGTTTTCTTTTGCAGGCTATGATGAAGTTTTTTTTGTAGAAACTCACATGCAAAAAGTTAACCATCAAAATGGGGTGTAATAACTCGTAAATAGTTAACTCAGAAGTTCATGGTAAGTTGGATTTTAATAATCTTTTCTTAAGTCATTATTTTTTTAAATTTGCTGACTTGTTTTGTTTTAGTTTTTTCAGGAAACATATAACACCCGGTTGCATGAGAGATACGAGGACGATCCTTCGACCCATATGGAACTCGGTCTAGATTTGTGGTTAAAGGATGGATCATGCAGTAGACCCAATAGAAATTGGGTTTATGGTATCTTAAACACTATGGTCAAGGATTTGTGGATGACTCATAGTATTTCAACTATTGGATGCTCGCAATCGGCTCTAAGCACTCGATCTGTAGAGTTCTCAACATTTTTAAACTAAAAAGTTGAAGCTCGAATGACTCATCTTGTTGCTGAGACAAAACAACTTAGTGTTGAGATGGTTGAACTCTAGTGATTGTACATGAAGTTGGAATCATAAATGGGTGGTACATGTGATCCACCTTATTACCTTCTGATCGTAGCGAAGACCTGTCTCCTTCTCCTCCTTCAACCCTTTTTTTTTCGATGAATTATATTCAAAATGATGAATTTTAAAATCTATAATAAACATTTGGTTTTTTATTTTAATTTAATACCTTTTAATTTTGTGCCACATAGTTTATTAGTTTTTTTAAAAAAAATTAAACAAATTACTAATAGATTTACCAAAGGACTAATTTTGTTGGAAAGTTTCAAAGAGTTAACAAAAAATTACATGAAATGCCACTTGTTATGGAAGATGGAATCACCAATGAAATAAATCTCTCGCAGAATCCCAAAAAGTTTAAAGAAATTTACAGCAAATGTCACTAACAACATGTACTCACTGACGGGTTAATTCCATTAGTAATATGAAAATAATTCATCAATGAAATTACAAACGGTATTCTTTATCGGTGATATATCATATTCATCGAAGGTATTATTGAGAAAATGATGTCAATAGCTTTTATTGTTTGGTGCGCTTTTTCTGTCTGAAATCCATCAGTGATTATATTTTTCATAACCTGAATTTTAACCCCTTGTTTTTTCTTAATATTTTCAAAATACAAAAAAAAAGTAAAAAAAAATGTTCTTTACATATTTGCGTCATTTTCAGCATTTTCGGTGTCTTCTAAAAAAATTAAAAATTAAAATTTCTTTTCAACGCGTTCAGCTTTTAATGCGTCATTTTTAAAATCGTTGATTTTTTCTCAATGAGTCAACGTTGAAATTGCTTTTTTCAAAAAATAAAAATACAAAAAAATAAAAATTATATTTGAATAAAAGAACCAAAATGCAAAGGAAGAAAATGAGGGACCAAAGAGTTTTTGGAACCAAGCAATGAGGAGGAAAAAAAACAAATTATTTTCCCTATAAATAGGTGGTTATCTCACACAAATAAAGAAAAGGGAGACGTGCCTCTCAAGATCAGAAAGAAGAAAAAACAATAAAACCTAAAAAGACCCTAGCATCCCTCTATTCTCCCACACATAAAAAAAAACCTAGCCCCCATTATACCTAAACCTAGACGCCACCTAACATTAACCAATACCCACTACCTTTCAGCCCTCATACTCACCATTGACAGCTCACAATCTCTCTCTCTACAAAGCCTCTGATACACTATCCATAACTCCATCTCACCACCATTTTCCTGGCCTTGAACCACCATAAACAGCCTTCACCAACTGAAAATATCAACTTATCTTCCTCTTCCACAAAAATACCAAGAATGACCCTTTGCCTTCCTTTACTTGTTTTATGTCTGTCATGAGCTCCTCTACTAACAATCATATCCTTACCATCTTCTTTCACTTGAATCTTACCCACCTCAACACAATCCAGCCACCAACTACCATCTTCAACAACTAGCCTGCTACCTTTTCCTCTATAACCACCACAAAGCTAAACCATAACCAGCTTCACTCCATCTTTTCTACCGCGTCACCTAAACAGCTCACACCTATAACTTTTTTCTTTCAGCCAAATACCATACCATCAAAACCTCACCTCTCTTGGTCGAACCACCCATGATAGCAACTCTTATCCAACAACTCTTTCACATATCCACCAAAACCAAGCACCACCACACAACTCAAATTCTCTCTTCTTTCCAACTGCCATCAGAAGCTACAGTAACAACCATACAACCCTTTTTCCCTCTCGACCAGTAACAATAACATCAGGACAATAGCCTCCCTGTGCTAAACTCCTCCTCACTAATTGCTCATCTCGATTACAGCTACCTGAAGAAGAATTAAAACCAAGAGGAAAAAAGAATCATATCTAAAAAAAGAAACAAAAGTAAAAGCTATTGTTTGTGTGTTTTTTTTATATGTAGATGATGGTGTATGACATCGCCATTACCGACGTGAAGAGGAAGAGGAGACCTACCTGATCCACCTATTTTTATCTGCGCCAACCTATTTTTGTTTGCACTGATGATGGCGCATGAGACCCATGCTCTATCACTGTTCCTGCAATTCTAAAAGCTTCCCAGTTTTGCTCTGAATTCTAGCAACTTCCCTAGATTATTTTGCGAATTCCAAAATATCCATTTTGTATATGTTTTTATGTGTTTCATTTTAGAATTTTGAGTTTGTACTGTTTGTAAGCACGTAATTGTGGGTTGTATAAGTAAAATATAGAAAAAAAGATGAATAAGAGTGTGTGTGTGTGTTGCATTTTTTTTATTACTTTTTTTCATTTTATGTTAAATAAATGATAGAAAGAAAAAGAAAAAGATAGAACATATAAAAGATAAAAAAAATTAATTAACCCAAATGTTTTAATTGTACACTACCAAATTCTAAAAAAATTTCATGCATACTTTCTAAAAAACAAAATGCATTTTATCATGTTTTAAAAATACAAAATGCATAACGTAACTAGTTTATGATCATCTATTAAGATTTGGTCAAGATTTCAAAAATACCACCAAAATTAATTTGTTTAATTAATATTCGAGGTATAAATTTTGCCACGTAATGTATACTCGTGATATTAAATTAAATGAATTAATAATAATAAATGTTAGGAATGAGATGTATCTAGCAAATAATAGCGATGTTAAAATTTAAGCTTTAAAACGGTTAGGATTTAACTCAATAAGATAAAGATTTTCTCATAAATAGAGATTTGTTTTAAACATTGGGCAAAACCAACAGATCAAAACATAACCTAGAAAAATAATTAATCAATAATATAATTTATCTTAGATAGAATACACTAAGAGTAATGCGTCTTTTCCTAACATAACTAGTCTCTTTACCCAAACTTTCATTAATCATAAATTTTCTAATTAACATGTTACTTGATAGAAACTCCCTCAATTCATAACACTCAAAACAACTCTAAAAAAAAGCTCTGCCAATTGATGTCATGCATGACTTTTAGATATTACATAAACACACAAAACTCGATTACGACGATCGATAAAGTTGAGATAATGTAGAGGTTTTACTCCCATTTGCATGTGCCCAGTTAGATTGTGTAAAAGCTGGATCAAGCTTTGATTAAAACCTTAATGAAGTGACACCCAGCTAGGAAGGACATGGGTGACGAGTGTTTTCTTTGGCAGTGTCTTCCATTCCAGTTAGAATGCGTGGACTCCCCTTGGGTGCTGCAATCACCGCCCTTCATTTTTTATGTGGACCAAGAATCTTAGCCTTTTGAGTCAATTATCCTTTAGTCTTTAATTTTCTAAAGTATTATAACCTAGTCCTTCATGTTTGAAGATCTATAACTTAATCCCTTGATTATCATCGATCATTGTCTTGCTGAAATGTTTTCATTTTCTCTAAACCCCCACTATATTGGTTTTCCTCTAATAACTTAAATGTTATTTGGGATTTAAAAGAGTACATTGTAGGTTTTCTTGACAAAAAAGGACTAATTTGCAATAAGTTTCAAGAGATGGGTACTAAAGAATAATTTACTCTAACCTTTTTAGTCGCTTTCCTCTTTCTATTTTCCTTTCCTGACTGCCGTCTATGCTTGATATTTAATGCATATCTTTGGCAAACCCATGTGAATTGCCTCTCCAGCTAAATTCCACACACATTTTACAAGATTTTCCCATCCCATCAATCATGTAATGCTTTCTCATATCTTTGGTTTTGGGTTTGCTATTAGTTATTGTACTCGCAAAAAAATGCTTTCTCTGCCCTCCTTTGTAGCGTGTATTTTATAGCTGATACCTATAATTCTTGTTTTAGTTCATGTTGAGAGCTCTTAGGCCTTAGCTTCTGATTCGAGACTAACATTTCACCAGAGGAGGGTTTTTATTTCATTAATTTGGTAGTCTCCAGGAGTTTCCCTTTTCTTTTAAGTAATTTTTTTGGTGTTTTCCAACATTAGTATTGCTTTTTTCCTTTATTTTATTTTGGCTATGATGGGTTTTTGGTTCTTTGTGAATTCCTCATGGAAGTTCTTCTGATAGAACACAGAAGGATTTATATTTGTTTAATATTCTGATATTTTACGTTGAATATCAGAGGAGAAAAACTTGAGCAAAATTCAACCAAAGATTAGTTGTTATTGAGATGTGAATTTGCATTCCAGCATGACATCTTTCATTGAGTTAGGTATTGGTTTAGGCCTAGTCTTCGGTTGCCTTCTTTTAGCAATTGTTGCAGAGCTTTACTACTTGCTATGGTGGAAGAAGAGAATCAGCAACAGAGAAGTTGAAGAAGATGATGGTTATAGCAGCAACTATGCTAAGGGATTCTTTCATCTTATTTGCTGGAAAAAACCCTCCTTTTTCAGAAGTAACATTACTCAAGATGGTGTGAGAGATCCAGAAGCCCCTTGCCAAGAACCAGACCAAGAATTAGGCACAAGCAAAGATTTGCTTATAAAAGCATTTGGTGAAGAAAGTGCGGAGTCTGAGATCATGAGGCTGCACAACCTTTGTGGTCCACCTAGATTTCTCTTCACTATAAAAGAGGAAACAAAGGAGGATTTGGAGTCTGATGATGGGAAGTCCAGAGGCGATAGGAGCAGAAAGGGTTCAAGGACAAGAAGCTTGAGTGATCTTATGGTGACTATTGACACCCCATTCCTTTCTCCTTTGGCTTCTCCACGTTTAAAATCCCCTCCTGTCAATGTTTTGGATGCTTATCATCACCATGGATTCAATCCACTCTTTGAATCATCAGTGGAAGCAGAGCTTAGCCGGCTGAGATCTTCCCCGCCTCCAAGATTCAAGTTCTTGAGGGATGCAGAGGCGAAACTGTTGAGAAGGTTAATGGAAGAAGCCGAGAAAAGGGCATCTAAAAATTGTGTTTCTGTTCAAGATTCATCAGAGATTAAAGTATCTAATTCAACGATGATAACAGAAGAGACAGAAGGGTCTTTTCTAGGCTTTATTGTTGGCAAGAACAAAGAAAGTGAAATTCTACATCATCTACCACAATATCATTCAAGTTCTTCTCAGGTACTCCCATTGGCTTCTTCCCCTACAACATTCAGACCCCTGGACAAGAAGCCCGTTATGCATTAATTTAGTTTTCTTTAAATTGACATGAAATGAGGCTTAGTTATTCTTATTACTTGCCAAGAAGTCAAGCAATAGTCTTACCTTAGGCATTCTACGTTCTCTACTCTATACCTGGTACCAATTTACTTTTCAAAGTGAATGTTTGTGTACTAATATTTCAAAATTTTGTGTTCATATTTCATTTGGATCGTCCATAAGTAGCCTGTGCCAGTCTGCAATGTATTGGTTAGGCATGGAACCTTGAGTATTCCAAGGCAAACTGACAGCTTCTGCTTACTTCTGTTCTGTTCAGCTGTTGGTTAGGTCAAGTGGGGTGTCTGGTGGGGTAATCTGTTTTCTGTCATGATACATGTCTCCAGTCAACTAAATCATTCATATGGTAGATTGGGCCACCAATTCTCATTATCGAACGGGCACCGTGATTCTTCGATCAAGATGGTGCTCTAATCACTACTCTCGCTTCTTTTCATGCTCACTTTCAATCTCTGCACATGGCTTCGGTTAGTTGGTAAAATTGTTAAAATAAGTTGAATTTCTGGCAAATGTCATTTAGGCCAGAAATAAGAGCTGAGATAAGGGCTTGTTCTCCACTGAGCTGTCCACTGAAAAGAAAAATGGATACTAATATTTCAATAATGACTTGGATTTGGTGAGACAAAAAGATTAATGTGCACTGAAGATCAATGTGAATATGATGAAGTTCTCAGGCGTCTTTGATGTATGAAACTCAAACAAATGCTGCCCTGTGTCAAGTATGAAAGAAGGAATGTAAAAATATGCACACTTACGCGTGAAAACAAAACACACAATGGTGTCCAGCTAATTGCTGCTAGACGTTGTGCTACAAGTTTAGGTTTTAAAAGTACTATAGTTGAAAGTTGGATAGAAAACTTTAAACTTTTTGGTTTATGAACTTCCTCATTTCAGGCCTTTTGTTTTTTCTCAAGAATGTCTACGAAGCTTTGAGTTATATAATAAGAGATAGTCCTCCTCCATTCTGGAATTTCCATTCACTCTTTCTAGGATTTGGATCCTTTATCGACTCTCTTTTGTAACTCTTATATTTATTTATTTTTTTGAGAAAAACAGTCGGAATTTTCCCCTTTTTTACCCCTCTCCCTTCTGAGATTCCCTCTTTCTAGTTCTTGGTTTCAAGAAAGTGGCAAAGAAACATGATTATAAATGCTGGGTGATCAACTACAAATCTTAGTGAAGGAAACATAAGCAGCATGCTTTCGTAAAGATATTGACGATGATGATGACGATGATGATGATGATGATGATGATGATGATAGTACACTCAATGCCAACAAAATTATATATGTTTGGCGAGTAATTACCAGCCTTTATGAGGGCATGGAGGGTAGGGGAAAAAGAAACATAAGATAACGTCTTAAAAGAAGCCATTTGAATTTTCCTGTAGCCAAGTCTTCAACAGAAAGTGATAGGGTAGAGAGGAGTGGTGGAGGGTTCATGAGCTTCTACCTAAACAACAAGAAATGTCATTGTTGTCACGCGATTCGACCGAAAGTTGCCCCCAGAAAGAAGTGTTAATTACTTTCAACACTCTTGACAAAAGATGTTAAATCCTTTCAACACTATGACAAAAGATTTTGAAATTTTAAATTTAGAATTGTTTGGAAATGTAGTAATAATTATATTTAAAATATTTTTAAATTAAATTTTTTAAATTTAAACCGTTTTTTTTTTTGCAATGTCAACGCGTTTTTCCTTGGAAAATGGCATGTTGCGTTTTACTTGTGCAAATGACGGTATAGATTGTAGAATGGTTCCATGTGAGAGGGAGACCAAACCCTCGTGGGGATCTTTTAAGTCAATTGATGCGTCTGTTTATTTTTAAGTTTTAAAAATATTTTAAAAAAATTTAAAGATTTTTTATTTTTTATTTTAAATTAATATATTTTTAATGTTTTCAGATTATTTTGATGCGATCATATTAAAAAAAATAAAAAAATAAAAATAAAATATTATTTTAATATATTTTCAAATAAAAATTACTTTGAAAAACAATCATTACCATACCTTTATCAACTTGGTAACAGCAAATCACTCATGGTTCCAGGTTCCTGTTCTTTATTAATTTTTGTCCTCCATTGCAAGCTGCCAGTCTTATTTTGATTTTTCTCAGAATAATATTATTGTGCTTTTCTTCTTCTTCTTCTTCTAATAGATGTTCTATTGTAATTTGGATCTGGGGTTTGTGACGTGTGTCATCTAGACAGGACAGCCCCCTTCAACACCCTTGATCATTGTTGGCCTTTCAGGTATTCTGAAGGCTGTTGTCTGAGAAATACAGTCACGTATGCATATAGGAGAAGAGGTTGTCAGGTAATTTTCGGTGTCGCTTCTCAAAATAAATAAATAAATAAATTGTTCATTTAAAAAAGAAAAAGAAAAAGAAAAATAAAACGAAACCAGAGGTGGGGACCGGGCAAATTTGAAGTAAGCTTGTAAATAGAAAGGCCGAACCACCACAGAAGGAGGAAAACAGTACGTGCGTGGAAAAGCCAAAACCAGTGGAACTCTCTTCTCTCCCGTAAAAAGCTATTCCTAGATATCCTCGAAAAAGTCAAAATCAATAAAGTAATGCCAATAAAAAAAACGGATTAAATAACTTAAAATTCATCGAAGAAAAAGTAAAGCAGGACGCATAGACTATTCAAAATATCATATTAACCCTTTGTCACTTCAAAATAGCATCTTGTCTTGGAGATGTCTACTAGACGGTAAGCATTACGAAATATTACAAATTTTAAAACAATTAATTATTTTTAAAACATTAATCATATTTTCACAAGCAATTAAAACTCCAATTTGTCAAATTATTAATAATAGTATACTTGGAAAAACAATTGAGGTTGTCTTTATATATAATAAAAATTGAAAATCCTAAGTGACAAAAAAAACTAGCATATTGGTCTGTGCTCTACAACGAGTTAATAATAAATTTTTTAAAAATGTACAAAAAATATAAAGAGTATAGAAAATATATTAAGTACATTGGGTCTTGAGGCTAAGCCAGACTCAATATCTTTGGGTATGGCGATCAAGTCAGACCCAAAAGCCTTAAATCTGGTGGAAAAGCCAGACTCAATAGTGTTGGATCTAGTTGCCAAGAAATCCAAAAGTTGCTAGGTCTGGCTAGGCAGCCACACCTAACGCTATTGAGTCCTGGTGGAAGCAGAGTCTAATGTTATTGGGTCCTTCTGGCGGTAGGACCCAACACCATTGTATTAATATATTTTGGTCTAAATTATTGATTTATTTGTGACAGATCCTCTCATTCTATCATGTCCTTTGGTGCAACTGTGAGAATGACTCCTCACTATAAAAATCTTCTGTTAACGATCATGCAGTTACTTGATGATGAGGATTTTAATGGTGATTGTTTTTAAAATGTTTTTTTTTGTTTGGAATTGTATCGGAAAAAAATTTTAAAATTTTTTAATTTATTTTTTATATCAGCATATCAAAATAATCCAAAATCATAAAAAAATAATTTAACATAAAAAATTAAATTAAATTAAAAAATATTTTTTTAATGCAAAAACAAACACACAAATAGCTTCCGGCAGGACTCAATAATATTCTAGTATAATTTTATTACAAGTGGGTGCAACATATTAGTATGGATTAATTTTTATTTTCTTGGCTTGATTGTGAACCTCATGTATTAATATATTTTGGTCCAAATTATTGATTTATTTGTGACAGATCCTCGCCTTCTATCATGTTCTCTAGCTACCAAGCCAGACCCAGCACCTTTTGTAAGCGATTTGGGTCTGGCTGTCAAGTGAGACGCAATAGCTTTTGACACTGAAAACAGAAATGGCAAAGCCCTCCAGCAACAATTTTCTTTTACTAAAAATAGCAAATACAATGCGCCCATGATGCTATAATATCATCCATAATGCAAACACTATATATCTATAGTGTAGTCCACAATGTAATGAGTTTATATCCACAATAAATGCACAGTATTTTTCTTCACTTTCTTTAAAAATATAATAATAATAATAATAATAATAATAAATGGGGAGTCCATTTTTAATACAATCAAGAAAAAATGTTACTTCTTTTTATTCCAAAAAGTAACTTCTATCCAATAACTATATTAAATGGACCGGGGTGAAAAAATTCATGTCGACCCACATGTAGACTCATCATCATTTTCCCTTTGAATTTTACTAATTATTTGACTCGTGATTCGTCATAGGATGGATAATTATTTTGACAAAAAACAAATAAATATACAAGTTATTCAAATGTATTTTTTTAAAATTTAATTATAAACCAATAGGCCTATGCATGCTTTTAATTAAATATGTCGAGAATCATCTGTGCCAATAAATATATAAAAAAACAAAGTGTTAACGTGTTTATTCAACTTGTCTCATTGTAGGTTGAATAATTTTTTTAAAATGTAAAAGAATTAATGTGTTTTTTGACATCGAGTAACAAATGTAACAGTGAATCAAAAAGTCAATACTTATATATAACAAAATATAATAAAGATCATATACATTAATAAAAATATGTAAGATCTTAAGTTAATTTCAACGTAGTAGAAGAATGGAATAATGTTTTAATTGCTACATTGAAATATTATTTTCTTAGTCTTTGTATAATAATTTTTTAAAAAAAATGTAAAGAAAAAAACAAAAACAAATTACAAAATAATAAAGATAAGAACAAAAAAAATAGTATAAATAAGCCAACTTTAGAGTCGTAAATATTCAAAGTGTAAAAAATAAAAAATAATATTTTTTTTCAAAAAAAAGTGTAAAGAAAAAAAAGGAAAAAATAAAAATATATTACAAAAAAATAATAAGAAAAAAATAGTGATAAATAGGTGAAGTATAAAAATAAAAAAAATATTAAGTATAAAAATAAAAAAATAAGGAAAACTTGTTTTCAAAAAAAAAGAAGAAGAGAAAACTATAATTTTGCCACTGCTACAATAAACAGTTGACAAAATCTATAATTTTGCCATTTCTATAGGAAAACACGTTTTATTTTAGTATATGTATAATATCTCAACAAGAAATTATATCTTTCTTTTTCTTTTTTTTTTATAACTATTTTTAACCTTTTTGTTCTTATGTAGCCTGTATTTGTGCCGAAAATGTTACCTTAGCTCCCTCCACAGACTAAGTGGATGGAATTACATGGTGGACTCAATTGACTGCAATAAAAAAAAAATACAACATGGCGTTCAAATGATTAAATCAGATATACAAGGACTGGACCGATGGATTGAGGAAAACACAAAGGTGACTGTATGAGTTTAGCCAAAAACCTAGGCTAATTTACAACAAAGCAATAAATGCCACAAGGGGCAACACAAAACCTTGCTAACTTGAGATTTTTATACTGCAATTCGAGAGCAATCGTAGATAATGTTTCTTAGAATAATTTTGAACAAAGTGACTTGGAATGAGGATGATCATTCACACAAAAAAAAAAAAAAAAAAAAAAACTAAAAGGTATGGCATTTTAATTACCGTACACTATGAGAGTAATCATTGTGAATTCGTGGAGTTGTCTTCTGCTCTTCCACTATTGTTTTTGTTTTCAAAGCAATGGTTGTTTAGGTTTCTCTGGGATAGGAGCTGGTGTGGTTTAGCTCTCTGTGTTGTTCTTCTGGGACATGAGCTACTATGTTTGGCTCTCTAATTTGTGTTTGTGGCTGGGATTGGCGCGCCGGTGGGTTGGGCTGGCCCTGTCCTTTTGGTTTCTATTACGAGTGAGCTATTATACATCAGTGTTAGGATACTCGCAGGCAAGATGATTTGTCAGTTCAACAAATGATGGAGAAGTATTTAACATTGATGTGTAATGCCGATTAATTGTAGTTTTTCCTCTTTTTGAAGTCGATGGGAGGATCAATCTTTCTCTAAATGAGTAGAACAATTATCTGGAACCACGTGTGCCTATAGCAAGATAATTTTAAGCTACGTAAACTGACTTTAAATTGAATTCCCAGGAATTGGTTTGTGGCTTTTTTGTCGATTGTGTTCGTCGCTCTTGCTTTTTCTATTCCTTTTCTTCTCCTGTTCTAGTTTTGTTTTTTGGTTTTTATGGACTTTGTAAGCAAACGAACCTAACTTTAAATAGCTGAATTGTTCTTCGAATAAAGAACAATGTCCTTTTAGGCTTAGTGTTTTTCCTATGTAGATTTTGTGTTGGTTTTCCTTTGTCCTCTATGTGCTTAATTTCTGTTTATGTTTGCTGGAATATGCATGCTTCCTTTTCACTTATTGGTTCTTCTCTTGGTTTTGGTTGCTGGGTGTTCTCTGAACTCTTCTGCTACTTGTTAGACTCTTCTTCCTTGCAGGTTTGGTTTCCTTTTTTCCTATGCTGGGGCAACCATCTTTTTTTATTTGTTGCTTGATTTTATTTGTTATTAGGTTTTTTCCTGTTTTGCTTGATTTCTGCATCATCCATTTTTTTTCTTCTACGCAGTTGATGTCTTTTCTCTTTCGGTTTGGCTCGGCTCGGTTCATTTTAATACTTATTTTTCTACTATTTTTTTTCATTTTTATTTACTGGTTCAAATCTTAAGAAGCTTTAAATTCTAAATATCTACAAGCAATCTCATTTTGTCTGTTTCTTATTGTACTGCTTTTTTTACTACACAACACCTAGAATTCTTGGTATTTCCCTCGTATTTTCAAATGCATTTGCATTATCCATTCATCTCAAAGATACCTCCCTTGCAACGACAACACATAGCCAGTTATGTCTTAGGCACCCACAAGGTTGTGTTGTTTTAATACCAATCCAAAACTTATTTTTTTAGTTGAGACATGCAGCATCCACTCATCCTCTTCAAATTGATTAGTCAAGATACTGATTAGTCAAGATGCACGTAAATTATTTTTAATCCAAACACCATATTAATTAAAAAAAATCAGTTTCGGATAGATTTCTTCTCCATGAACATTTTTTTCGTACTTAAATAGCATCAATGCTATCTTGCTTTTGCAAACCACCTGGCTTTCATTGTTATGGATGTTAGCTTCCTCGAGTTACTACAGGGGAAGTGACTCTCCAATGATGGCACAATTTTTGGAACCTTGGGATGAACTACTTCTATTTCTTTTTTACAGTCACCACACGTTGTTACGCCATTCCTGCACTGGTGCTCAAACATGGCTACCTTAGTAAAAAAAAAGCCTTTTTTATTTGTTTGATTTATTACCTTTTTGCTTGGATTAGCTTAGATGTAAACTGATTGTGCTATTAGCCTATTACACTTATGCCTAATGTATAATGAATTAACTTCAGCCTCCAGTTTCTTTTTTCTGAATGCTGATAGATAAACTTTTTCATTAGCATTTGCATCGCTCAAGCATATGGAATTTTTCTTTTGCGTTGTGAATATATATATATATTTTTTTATGTGGGGTGTCCAGGTCAGCTTACACGTACCTCGATTAATCTTTACGGATTCTGTAAATCTTTACTGGTCCTCAATATTAACAATTAATTACAAAGCTCAAATCTAAGATCATATAAAAAAGCAAACTTTTTAATTTCAAATTCTTACCGCGGCAAGATGAGTCGTTGTGAATACTTCTTCGCTCCAATCTTGGTTTCCTCTTTCACCCGGAAAACAAAAGGAACTTGAGACCCCGTTTATTTCTTTGGAAAGTGGTTTCCTTTTGGAAAGTGAATTCCAGGAAATTGAATTCCGGAAAAATGAATTCCGGGAAAGTGAATTATTTTATGATGTTTAGTAGTGTAATGGAAAATAAATTGAAAAACACTTTCCAGTATTTGATTATGTCTTGGAAAATGAGCTGAAAAATAATTTATTAATATTTTATTTTTCTCAAGTTTATTAAAATAATGAGGAATAAATCTTACAAATTAAAAAGTTGAATGAGAATGAAATTGAAAAAAAATAATAATTTCATAAATTATCTCAAATAAAATAAATAATAAACAAAATAATAGAGATCAAATCTAAAAAAAAAAAGATGAAGAAATTAAAATAATAATAATTAACATTTCATAAATTATTTCAAATAAAATAAGTAACAATCAAAAGAATGAGGACCAAATTTGATACATAAAAAATTTCAATAAAAATGATGAGGGAAAAGCAAATAACAATTATAAAAATGAGGACCAAAGTTAATATAAAAATTAAATTTTAAGAGATGAAATTAAAAAATAAATATTCAAAACAAAATTTATATAGCAATCAAAAGTTTGAGGACTAAATTTGATATAATCAGCAAATAATATGATATTTTTAAATTTTTTACAACTTTCAGAAAGTGTTTTTCGTCCAAATTTTTCAGGAAAACACTTTCTTGAAAACCAAGTCAAATTTTTCTTTAACCGAAAAATATTCTTCATTAACCAACTTTTTTAATAGTAAATAATCATTAAAAATTTAAAAAATAATTTATTAAAATCTAATTTCAAGAAACAAAGATAGCCTAGATTTAAAAGGCGTCAATCAATCTTTCACATTCCGCCTGCAGCATAGCGTAGGCATGTGACCACAACATAAAAATAAAAAAATAAAAAAATAAAGCAATCAAGCAAATCTTTGCCTTCTTACAGGTCCTGCATGACAACTGCTTTTGTCGCTATTACATTAGATTCATATCTCTTAGTTATTGTTATCGTTGAAAGTGAATTTTGAAAAATTATTTTTAAAATTTTTATATATTTATTTGTTATTAAAAAAATTAATACAAAAATTGATACAAAAATATTTTTCACTTAAATCAAATTTGATTTTGTTTCCAAGCAATTTTACTTTAAATGAAAATATTTTTTAGAAGTGGTAAAAAAATAAAAAATATCTTGTTATTTATTGATGATATTAAATTTAATTATTAATTTTTTTTAATTGAATTGTTTTATATATCAAATTTTATCTCTATTCTTTTGATTACTATTTATGTCATTTGAGTAATTTATGAAATTAATTTTTTTATCATCTTTTAATTTTTTTTATCTGTTAAATTTAATTTTCATTCTTTTAATTATAATTTATTTTATTTAAAATAATTTTTAAAATTAGATTTTTAAAATTTTCTTTTTAATTTTTTTACCTATCAAATTTAGTAATCATTCTTTTAATAAATTTTTTTAAAAATAAAATAATAATAAATTATTATTCCAGTTTAGTTTGTTATAATATAATCAAATACTACAAAAAAAGTATTTTCTGAATTATTTTTCCATTACAATGTCAATCCAAGATGTGAAATGCTACTTAATTTAGGGTGGAAAGGTGAAGAATGAGTAGGTTTGATGTGACCACCTGTAATTTTCGTATCACTTGGAGAAATACTCGTGTCATTTCCAATGTGTTTGAAAAAAAGAGGTAAAGTAAAATGACTGCGGGAAAGTGAGGGAGAGGAAAGATTTTTCCCTCCCTGGACCTCGCTTTAACCACTCTCTCTCCTATTCCGAGTCCATTGATTTCACTGACCAGTTTCTACATCACTTCAGGCATCCAAAGATTAGGGAAGTGCTTTCACCCTTCCGGACAAACTAGCGGGCCTAGCCTAGCGTGTAAAAGTGAAATGAAGCGTAGAAGAGAGCTTGAGAGTTGAGAGGCTGTGATTTGCTGCTGGGTTTTGGATTTGTTGGTGATTAATCGAAACTATGTGGCCGGGCTGTCGCCAGTGGTGGTTTTGACAATGATATTTGGGTGATTGTGGCCGGAGTAAAGGGGTCTAAGGAAATATAACAGTAGTCGTTTTTTAAAATATTTTTTTATTTAAAGATAATCAAAATAATATTTTTTTATTTTTTTAAATTTATGTTTAACATCATTAATTTTAAGCTAAAAAAAAACCTTGAAAGAAAAAAAAGGAGTTTAAAAAAATAAAAGAAATAAAAGGGAATTGCAGGGGATTATTAAAGAAAACTTGTAAATAAAGCAAATAAATATACAAACAACAATACGAAGTACTAGAAAGAAAGATAAACTAAAGGAATTAAAGAAATTGTTTATAAACTCTAATCTTATAAGTAATGTCTATTGTACTTTTCTATTTAAGAGTATAAAAATTCTCTAAATCTATCACATAAACAAACTTATTAAATCTCCTTGTACTTTCTATTTTCTATTTTAAGAGTAGAAATTCTTTAAAATTATAGTAGAAATAGATTTATTAAAGGTGCAAAATTACATATGTAGAGTTGTCCATTGTTTACAAACTAACCTTCTCTTTTACTTAATTCAATGCGAATCCTAAGCTAATCCTTTTTATCTCTGCTAACTTCCAATTGAATACTACGCTAATTTGTTGCTTTGTTGCTCTGATTAGCTATTTTGTTAAGTTATTTTGTTTAAGGACTCCTGCTTTTAATAAAATTAAACCTTTTAATTATCTCATGACTCCTGATCAGCTCCTGATCACCTGGTCGACTACACTACACCTTTAACTCTACTGGTCGATCAAGATTCTTCCTATTCAATCAATCCAACTATTGTGTGTTTATTTTTTATATAAAACTTCAACTCTAAACTCTATAAACATATTGTGGCCAGGAGCTGATCGATTCACATGGTTTTGGATTTGAAATTCTTTCCTCGAGGTATATACTAAAAATGGACATCCACACAGGCTCTTAATCGCTCTTAATCCATCTCTTTTATAGGCCTATTTGTTGGATTTGATAGTATAATCAAAGAGGCTTCATTCTCCATCATAAAATATTGATCTTTTATTAATGGCTCAATCTGTCCTGCAATAATGGAAGGAGTCTCTATAAGTCGCCCAATCTCTAATTGTAAACCAAAAAGGCCCCCGTCCAAATTTTCCATTCAAACTAAAACCTTTGGCATGTGAATTGCAAATGAGCCTAACGCCATGAAACATTTAGGGTGAAAATGACATGGTATATTAGAATCGTGTGCAATTCAAAGGCGGGAAGTATGCTGGTTTAAATCGGCAGAATGATGTTAGTGCCAAAAGACTAAAGATGAGGATGCGTATGATGTCACTGTAGCATCAATATTAACTGGTATCCTGATATTATCTGCCTCTAACTAAAGCACTACTATCTCAAGAAAATCATTCTCGAAGTAAAAATTTGGATAAACAGCTGAGCTGTATCCAACAGTTCTATGAGAATCATATCAGCAAACAGCCAAAAAACAATTTTTTAGGAAGGCTTAATCTCTGGCAGCTGATGGGAATACAATCCTGGTTACAATAGCAAGGAACCTGTGTGTATTATGTAACTTAGGGCAGCGATAAATATATTTTAAGGCTCCAATTGAAACCTGATGGTGTGTTTTAACCAACTTTCCTAGAATTACAGCTGACTATTGTGATTCGACTTTCCAGCTTTTTATCTTCCAAAACAGCACAATACAGTAAATAATATACTCCCCAGTTTGGATATAGACCAACCCAAAACTTGGCATCTACAAATTTCTCAATCATACCAATTAATCTCTCTAAAATCAAGAGTTCTAATTCTGTGAATGTTGATGTAGCAAGTAGCTTAGGTTCTCAGAGAAAACCTAAGAAATGGAAATTCGTGTCTAAGAGTATACAAAGGAAAGTTAGTACATTGTGCAAGCTTAAAGGTAACAACTACAACATGGTAAATTCAGGTTAACAAGTGTGAAAGCGATCCATCATTTAAGATCTCAGCATACCAAGTGTGAAAACTACTATTTAGATCGCCATTTTTTATGTTATTGCTACATTCAGAGTAAATCCTACTAATGCATGGTGATCATCTGTAACGACTGACAAAGATTCACGTTACCGTAACTATATCATCAAGGGTTCAAATTGAAGTATCAGAAAACATTTCAAACTCTGATTTCTATGGGCAAGCAATACATCAAAAGTTTTACATTGCACAGTAAATGTCATCTTGATTCTCTGCTTCCCTATTGATAAAAATTTATTGAAAAATCCCCAGCCACAAAGCATAATACATAAAAAAATTGTCTTGCTCAATACCGAAACTATTTTCTTCAAATGCTAATCGTCTCGAGGGAAGAATCTCAAGTTTTAAATGTCAATCTAAAAACTTACTTCATTTTCTTGTTAAGCCTCTGTAAGTGGTAATTCATGCTCCCCCCTTTCTTTTTGCTTTTCGCAGTCTGCACAGTGGTGGTCAAAATCCATAAGATTTTAAATTCAATCTTTTGAAAATAGAAAAACCACACTATCAGAAAATGATTTCTCAATAAAAGCATAGAAAACATTCTGCAGAAAAATTAACTATAAGCCTATTATACAATAATAATATACAAATATTGCATCGTCACTTACCTCATCATCCAAACAGGTTTTCAAAAGTTCCTTGCTGTGAAGACATCTTTCATCATTCATCTGGTTTTGTGACAAGCAACTCAGAAATGATATCATCTCCTGCATGCAAGGTTTCGCGGCAATTCTACGTTTCTTTGTGTTAAAAAATAATCCACCAATTTTTCGACCCATTATTCTGTACTCTGCTTCAAACAATCAATGGTGGTGTGCGATGGCGAGTGAATGTGGCTGCTGGAGGCGCGATGCCGTGATGTTTTGCCGGGTATAGGCCGCTGCAGCCGCTTTTTCGGATCTGCTGGTGGTGTTTGATGGTTGGAATTGTGATGGAGAGACAAAGGGGTTCGGCGAAGAGGGCAGAGTGCGGCGGCTCTCGTGGGAGTAGAAGAAAATACTTGCTATATGTGCCAAACCTAGGGTGTGTTTGGCTTGTGCAAAAAAGAGTGTGTTTTCAAGACACCGTTTGTTAATGAGGTGCAACCGCAGCATCAAAAAATGCTTTGCGGTGGCACCCAAAAACAAACGGTGCCTTAGTAAAGAATTTCTAGGTATTTCCTTTTTTTTTTTTTTCTCTTTCTTACTTTTTATTCTTTTCTGCTCTTTTTTTTATTATTGTTTTCTTGGATTCCTTTCCTTTCTTATCTTTTTTTTCTCTTTTCTCTTTTCTCTTTTCTCTTTTCTCTTTTTTGTTTTTTTTCCTTTTCTTATATGGTTTTTTTCTTTGTTATTATTTCTATATAGTTTTGCATATTTGTATTGATAAATGGATTTGTATAAATAATATTTTTGCATTAAATTTAATTTAAGAAAAATAAATTTTATTAATAACAATACTAAAAAATAAAAGTATGTTATTTCAATTCTTATAATTCAATTTGTTTTCAATTTCTTATTCATTCATTTTATTATCGTAATAATATTGATGGAATTTTAATTCTTCTAGTTTTGATTACCAATGAAATTTGAAAAAATTTAATGTTATTTTCTAAAAATAAAAATCTTGAAAAAAAATTAATGAATAATACATTGCTGAATATTTATCAACTAGCAATTTATTAGTAAGCATTAGAGTTTTAGCGATAGACTATATTATTAGTTTGTGCTATATTGTAAGTTATAATAATTTTTTAATGTAAAAAAATATCTATATGTTACTAACAATTTTTTGGTAGAAAAAAATAATTTGTGTAGGAATTGACTTAATATGATTTGATCAATTTAACATGTCTAAACACAACTTGAACGATAAACAAAAATATAGCTTGACTCATAATTTTTTTTTTTAAACGACATCTTTTTTTAAAAAAATATTTAGATGATATTATATTGGATCAACCCGAGTTACCTTGTTAAATCCATGACTCGGGTCATAAGGTCATGATAGACCTGTAAAAAAAATTAAAACAAATTATGAAGTTCAATTTTTTATCAACTCAATATTGAATGATGGAATAAAAAAAAAACACCCAAAAAATGAACCAAATTCACCAAAGTTAACCTGCTAAACCCACGACCCGAGTCATGGGATCAAGATAATCTCATAAAAAGAAAATTAAATGAAATTATGAATTACAATTTTCAATCAACTCAATATTGAATGATGAAATTGAAAAAAAAATAATTAAAAAAATACAAAAAAAAACAACTTAAGTCAACCTGGAAGTAATATGCAGGTGCCTGTCAATATTGACATGTACACTAAACTAATCCACATAAAAATTTAATATGAAAAGATCACTTATATTTATTGAAAGGTTTATATGATAGTTATGTAAGTGATCTTTAAATTTAAAATCACTAAATTATTTTATATAGAGAATGTTATTTTTTTTATTCTAACTACGTGTTGGATCAAATCCAAGTGTAACAAAATAGGCATATATTAGGTAATATGAAGGTATCTGAGTAATTAAAAATGGATTTAAGTGAATTAGAAAAAATATCTCATATATTCTTTAATAATATTGATTGTTAAATTTTTATGTAATATATAATAAGATTTGAAAAGAATTTTAAATTTTATTTAAAGAATCAATGATTATGATATTAAAAATAAACATGATTTGACAGAGTAAACACATATTATAATTTAATATTATTTCTCTTATATTTTTTAAATAATCTAATAATGAAAGATTCAATGTAATCAAAGACACTTGAAAACACATAGTATCAAGAAGGCAGGTAAGATTAGATAAGTAGATAAATTATATTTTAGAAATTTAACTAAAAATTTAAATTATTAAATTTAAATAATTTTTTTAATTTGATATTAAAATTTTAATAACCGAATAATTACTTCGATTCATCCGATCTCAACATTATCTTTCTCTCAGTTAATTATCTTCTGTCTTGGATGCGCCTGGACGTGATAGCTTGTCTAGTTGACGAGAATACGAGGATGCATGCCATAGGCGTCCGCAAATCATATTGTTGCTTCTGTCTCGTCCATGCCTTTTAAAGGCATAAAGGTTGAGGTAGTTGTCTTTTTCCTTGCAGCATCTAATTTATGTCAGATTCAGGTAGTTCATTATTTATCATTTTACATTTCTATTTTTTTTTAATAATAAATAATAGTTATACAGTATATATCAATATAGATACTCAAAATGATAGATAAGACATGAATATCTAAATTTTTTACCTAGAAAATAATGAATAAAATACAAATATAAATAAATATATTCAATGGATACTCCATTACTTCGTGCTTGCATCAAAGTAGGTTCCATTATTTCATGTACACAACACTAACAAATAGGGAATGTTCTCTTTCTTTTATTGTTTTGGACCAACAGCATTAGGATCATCAGCTAAAAGTGTATAATATTTTTTTGCTCTTCTTTTGTCGACAATAACGGGTCTCAGGACACATTGATCTGTTGTAAATAGTGCCCAAATGGCCTGTAAACGAGAGGGAGAGGGAGAGGGGGCTGGATGGGAAGGAGACAAGCGAACGTGTTAAGGCTGCAAGTTTGCTTCCTTTACAACTAGAAATTTCCAGATATTAATTAGGAGTTTTCTTTTCCAATGAAAATAAGGAATTAGATTCCAGCACCTCTAAGATGCCTTCTTTATGACCTTTCACTATTAAACAAATAAATGCAATCGTCCATATTTGAGATAAAATTAATAAGCTGCTGGGTTCACGATGCGTGCAAATTAATATCAATATATTAATGTCTAAATTGGAAAATCCTACGAGTTTCCATGCACGTTAAATAATTTTGCAGTAATTTATCTAATTTGCAATCTCTATATCTCCTGTCACACCCATGCATCTGTGGGCATAAGTTGTTGTTAGAGAATAGTTTGTGTATGTGTGTATATACATAGTACTCTAGCGACTTAAAATATTTTGCTGAAATAATTTTTTTATACAGAACTAGAGCTTTAATAACCAAATAATCATTAATTTAAATCTCACTACTTCTATTTTAATTAATAAAATTAAGCATAATCACAAGGTAATATAATTTAATACAAGTTTCAAGTTTAAATAACTTTTACTCAAGGAGATGTATTAGAGAATAATATAAATTATATTTTGAAATATCATCTAACATCTTAAATTGTTGGATTATAATGGTTTTTTCACACAAGGTACAATAATAAAACATTTTTTCTTGTTTGTTATAAAGATGCAAAAACAAATACAATTTTCAGTACAAGTACAATTTCTACCAAGGCGTATGGGCTTGGGCATGGTAGTCGAGCCCTTCAGCAGGGCGCATGCCCAATGCTGGGCGTGCACCTACCACCCTTATAGGCACGGCCGCACGGGCTACCACACCCGAGCCCAGCGTGCTTGAGTCTGCAGCATGCCTTGACTCATTTTTCACCTTTTATAGGCTCAAACACATTGTCTGAGCCCAACACTTGAAAATATTTTCCAAGACCCCATGCAGATACCTCAATATTTTATATTAATCCAATATAAATTATTTTAAATAGAATATAACTCAAAATATCATAAGGGTGAGATTACAATTTAGCCCCTCCTCTTCACAAAAGGATAAGACTCATGAGCTATAAATACATCATAAATCCTTTATACTCAAGGTTTACAATCTCTTCATTCTAAATATTTTTAGCATACATATTTTCAGAGTCTATCTTTCTAAAATATCATTGTATTTTTTCTCTACAAAGTAATTGACTTAAGCATCTGAGAGTCCCCACAATTATTAAAGGGGACCTTTTACAAGTACAAACTACTAGCCACATTGGCGTACCAAACATCACTAACTATCAACTACCTAGACTTTTCATATCAAGCCACCAAATACCTTAGCTAGGGGAAATGGATAAGATTGCTTGAACTAAGAGATTAATTGATTATCCATCACATCAGTCTTATTCCTAAGCATCTTGAATTTTAGGACTCATCACAAAACCAATATAGTTTACAAATTATAATGCTAAATTTTACAAATACTATGAAAAATATTATATTTAAAAGAACACTACTAGCTAATTGAAGACTCAAAATTACAAAGTTTTAAAGTTAGGATTGATGTGTATTATTCAATCTACGTGGCTCAACAAATTTACATACAAGAGTTTTGATGATGTAGCTATAAATTAGTAATTCAGCATGGAAATTTTCCTTTTAAAAAAAATGTATTTTTAGCTAAACATTTTAAATTATAAAACCTGCTTGTTATGAATAATTATGAAGGCATTGATTATATATATGATCAATACTAACTTAAACTATTGATGTTTTGTAATGATCTTAATAACATATTTTAATTTTTTTGTTGCACTGATAATGATCATTACCAGAATTTTGTATACTACTGACGGATTTTTTCATTGGTATTTAGACATTGATTCTATCGAGAAAACATTTACTGATAGAATCATGAACGATACTTGTTCATCGAAAAACTTATTATCAATGATTTTTATTTTGTTAGTCTTTCTATCGATGGTATAATCACCAATGGATTTAAAGACAAAAAAAAGCATGTCAAACAAAAAAACATTATCGATTTCATTTTGTTGGTACTTCTATCAGTGATTTAATTTATAATGTCGATGGAATGAACTCGTTGGTGATTTACATATAGTCAATGGCATTTCTTGTAAATCTTTTCAAACACTATGAAACTCTCATAGGGATTTAATTCATTAGTGATTCCGTCTATAATGGTTAGTGACATTTCTTGTAAATGTTTTTGAACTCTCTCGTCGATAATTCGTAAGTAATTTGTTTAATATTTTTTAAGGAAAATTAAAATAAATAAAACAAAAAAAACCAAATATTTATTACAAATTTAAAAACCATTAGTTTGAATACAATTCATCTAGAGAACAAAAATTGAAGAATGAGGAGGCGGATCACATGTACCACCGAGGTTTGATAACAACTCCATGTATAATTGCCTAAGTTTTGTTCTCTCAGCACTAAGTTGTTCTGTCTCAACAGTAAGTTGGGTCATTTAAGCTTCAACTTGTTCTTGTACAATCGTTTAAAAGGTTAAAGTTTGGGAGCTTGAACCCGATTACAAGGAACCAATGGTTGATACACTACAACCAGTCCGCATATCCTCAGCCTTAATGTTTTGGATGGGTTAAAGGATCATTCATGTATCTCTCCTGCAATCGAGTGGTATATGTTTTTTGGAAAAACAATTGGTCAATTAGTTTAAAAGGAAAATAACTTAAGAAATATATTTTAGAAATCCAACTTACCATGAACTTCTTAGCTCGGTTATCCACGAGCTACTACACCTTTTTTCTGACGGTCATCATTTCGCATGTGAGTTTATACAGATAGCTTCATTGATCTTGGTTTGTGTCAAAACATTATAGCTTGCAAAAGTAAATTATTGTTAATTAAACATTTTCATACAAAACAACATATTTTTTAGAAAAGTAAGATATATAAAAAAGAATCTTATCATCCACTTTGCATGTGAAATGAACGGAATGGATCTATCGGTGTGCATGGTAATTGAACCATGAATCTCTTAGTTCTGGTTCTCCGCATCGGACTACAATCGTCGCACAAAATGCTTAGACATCACGTGTTGTATATAAGCTTCCTAGATAACCTTTGAGATGAGCGGGGATCTGAAATCTTTTTAAACAGCCACGACCCCTAACTTGGAAGACCTTTTTTTAGCATATTTTTTGCTCCTCATACCAGAAATCACGTAACCTATATTTGTAAACCTGGAATCATATTTGTTCATTGAAATTAATTATTCAAAAATAATCCAATATTGTTTATTTTTTAATCGTGAAGGAGAGGAAAACAAACTTATATTAAGAGGTCTAGCTTCTTTTGAGCTTCCCATAACATACATCTCTCTCAAAATGGACACCCTCTTTGTAAGGTGGCATCGCACTCGATGAGCCTAAATTAAAAATGGGTGTATGTGCCTCATGTACCTGGTCATGGTCGATACCTAGTGACTCATTTCATCAAAAACACTGCTAAAAGAACGAGTTGTGCTCCTATCTGTATTACTCGTCAATGACCTTCTCATTAGCATCTAAACAAATTAAAGCATTAAAAAAAGGTAATAACATTCCTATTTTTTTAAAAAAAAATTAACAGCACCTCCTCTATACAAGAGACTATCCAAAATTCATGTACGTACAAACACACATCAATAAATAAAGTCACAAACCAATTGGTTTTATTTATGATTATTATGTTATTATAAATTGATTATTTTATAAGATATGGTTAAAAATGATGAATTTTTGCATGTAAAATAAATAAAAAATTAAGTCTTCATGAATGAAAACAGGCTACTTTAGCTTTTACAAAACTAAAGTTTAAACTACAATCATGTGTGGGGTTTGGTGTGAAAAACATAAGCTACCACAATACTAACCAATCTCTTAGGCATATTTGATGTTGTGATAAATGAGCAATATATTTATACACACACGAACATTAAATCAATGTTGAAGGTGGAATTGAAAGAAATTCTATTAACAAAAGACACAAAAAATAACCCAAGTCAACCTGAGTTAACCCATCAAATTTGTGACTCGGGTTATGAGACTAAAATAACCTCAGAGAAAGCAAACAAAAAAAACAAATCATTTATTGACATAAATAATAAAACTAGAATAACCTTATGAAAAATAAATCAGAGCTAATTATAAAACTTAATCATTAATAAATCAAATATTCTAAGAGGTCATGTAAAATAAAAAGGTATCACTTCTTTAGTGTTTTGGTTAATGATTTAAAAACAATAATAATAATTTGTTAATATAGAAAGTGAGGAGAATGATATTTCTTTTCCACCGCCTTGGTCCAGATTTGCAGGGCCGTAGTAAAGTAGTTCTTGTAGGTAACAACACCTACCATTTGCTGACGTGGTGCCTTTAATTCCCGACCGTGAGAATCAGTTGATAAAGATTTGATTCTTCGTTACTATAGATTCTTCGTCACCCTCTCTCTGTTTTTTTTTTTTTTCCTTGTCTTTTTCCTTCAAGAGTCTCAACGTGCTTTTTGACCATACCAGCTAGCAGGTAGATTTTACCTATCTCCAATCTTTAACCCATCCCGGCATGGTTTGAATTTAAGAACTTTTAGTAAGAAATTTCAAATGTTAACGGCTAAACTGTTATTTGCTTAGGCACTTCATTAATCTGTAACAAGCATCTTAATTTACTGAACTCGTTGAGGATTAGTGCATATATAACACTCATTAAATTCATGTATTTAATGGATTTCATTTATTTTTAAATTATGATAAAAAATAATTAAAACAAAATTCAATGATACTAATTAGATATATTAAATAAGTGTTATTTATATGGTGATTTTTTAAGTCTTTACAATGAATTCTAAACAAAAAAAAGACAGAAAGAAAAAGAAAATGGCTCAACTTAATTAACTATTTATGACTAAAATATCTTTTTATTTCATAAAAAAACATATTGCATTAACCAAAACTTATCCGTTTACAATTTCAATTATAAATTAAATTTTAACACGACTATAAACTGGTATCAAATCAAATTACATTACCCAAATCACCACTTATTATCTTAATCATAGTTTTAATAATTTTTTAAAATATATTTAATAAGTTGATAGCTAGATTTTAACCGGATTAGATTAGGATTTACAATGTCAATCTAGATTTTTTTATTTGATCAGCCAAATTTATTTATTTTTTTTTTATTCGTGAAAATTCTTCCATTGGAAGTAAATAAGAATGACTTAGTTTCAAGTCTTTTTTGGGTTCATTTATTGGTTTTTGATGATGGGCTTTACCATGGTTGGTTATGTTGTCGATCAAAGATGCTAGTAATGAAGGATAGAGTCACTGAAATTTTGATTTTCATGAAAGACGCCATTAATAAATTATCTTGATACCATTCATTTGATAGATATTATTTTTTAAGATTGTAAAATTAATTTTATTCGAAATTAGATTATCTTTAATAAATTAGTAATTAAAAAAGAGAGGACATTTTAGTCATTAGGAAAAAATTAACAAGCTTATTGCAATAGATTGAGAGGTTATGTCAATAGAAACTCCTAAAAGTTTTTTTTTTAAATGATAAAGAGAGTCAAATGACTTTAGAGTGTTTAGTCATTTTCACATTATTTTTTATTAAAATCTCTTAATTAAATTCAGTTTAGAAAATTCCAAACATATTCTAAATCAATCACCGTATGCAATTTTAGAGTTAATTTTGTATTGTGGTATTGATTTAAAAAAAATTATTTTAAAAATTATTTTTTTTATTTTTTTAAAATTTATTATAACATTAACATATTAAAACAATTTAAAAATATAAAAAATTAATTTAAAAAATTAAAATTTTATAAAAATACTTTTCAAATATAAAAACAGACAGGGAGAAAAATATTAGAGATTCAAAATATACCATCACATAAAGACAATGAAGAACTTCAAAAGCAACTATACTACCTACCATATTTAACTGCAAACATATTTTCAACATCGAAGTTTTCAAAAAATTGTATCGAGCACCAATGTCCATGAAGATCGCCGCCAATAGTAACCACATATAATGCAAGATCGATATGGTTTTCCCCAGAAAAGCTTAACTAAATTAATTTTTTGTCAACTGATTATATGATATGTCATGGGAGTTTTTTTTAAAACCTAATAATTAAGAGCTGATTAAAAAGCTCATGCTCATTTCGTGCTTTAAGCTTTTTTTTATATATATATATATATATATATATATATATATATATATATATAAAAACCTAATAATTATCATTTCCATGATATTGAAGGTAGAGATTCTATCGTGTTTGTTTTTTTCTTTTTCTTTTTCTTTTTTTCTAATAAGATACATATTATTGATAATTTCGTTCATGATAATATATATGCTAACAGAAACACTTCTGTCACCGGATCTCCAATTCCCTTATCCCATCAGTACCCTATCTCCCTTGGAATCCCTACCTCCTTCTCTGCCAGTATATATGAAGTAAGATCTTGTCACTGAAAGAAAGCAGGGAGAGTTTTGTAGTGATTTTAGAGGTATAAAGAAGGGGGAAAAGTAGATCAATAATGTTGTTGTTGAGTCTACTGAAACGCAGCATATTCTAACTTCTGTAATACCTAGCTAAAATTTAAGGTGACCTAAATGTATCCCATCTTTATCAACTTTTTAGCTTCAAGGAAATCTCCTGGCTATCTTTAACTTTTATCGTCTAACGATATATTATATGAATTCTACTTCAATTTGTATTTTACTTACTCTCATACACTTTCTCCCTTTTCCCAGATTAAGATGTCGTGAAATTATGATAGTTGTACGTGTGGGGATGTTAGGGAAAGAAACTGTTTAATTTAAATATATATTGGGCCAATAGGGATGGAAACATATCATGATCATCATGCATAATTTTCTTCTTGATTAAGGAATCTTGTCCTGTTAGAGCAAGTTGTGCAAATTAGACTAAGTTTTTTGGATAATCATGGAAAGAATACTGAAAAGGTGATAAAGCTAGTAGCAAAAATAATATACAAAGATGGAACCAAATAGAGAGAGAAAAAAAAAACTGACTTAGTAAAAGAAAAGAAGAGAATATTGAAAAAAAAAAAAGATATCAGTGCTGGTATATTACAACAAAAACAAAGAGACTAGAAAAGAAAAAAAAAAGATATCAGTGCTAGTCTATTACAACAGAAACAAAAAGACTAGAAAAGAAAAAAAAATCGAAAATGATAGACTAAGATTTTTTATCACACCATAATTTGATATTATTATCAGATCTTAGAATATTAATTTTTATATAAGTAAAACTTGAATCCAGACCATGCAATTAAATAGGAACAATAAAAAATAGTAAAAAAATAATCAAACAAATTTATAACTTTTTCATAAAAAAAATAATATTATTCCTTAACAACTAAATATCCCAAATAATACTGCCGCAAATTAGCTCCAAGCTAACCTTTATAACTATAAACTTTGTATGTTGTTGATTGTCAACATGTAGGTAAAGCATTAATATGTCTATATTTCCATCCCGGATCCATTTTGTGTGTACTTGTTGATTAAGAAATTAACCCTATAACAATAATATTAGATTGGTATCTTATAATGTTCCTTCTTATTACTATGTTCAGTAATATTTTTTAAATTTAAAATGATTATATATGTTAAAATGGTAACATTTTAACTTCTAGTTATTTTTCTCTCTTGCCTAATTTAAATTTAATGTTAAGATTTGAAACATGATGGACCATTTTTAACAAGAGATCATGATCCAAATACAACGATAGTCATAAGCTTTAAAATGAATAAACTTGATAAAAACATCAACACTCACTTATTTTGAAATAAATCGGTTGATGAACAAGCGACAACACAAGCTTTTGCATTGAGGTTTTTTATTAGCATGTATTTAGATAATATTTTTATAGTTTTTTTTATAATTTTTAACACTATGTATTACATCAAAATCATTAAAAACACTTATAAAAATATTAATTTAATTTTTTTTCAAATAAATTTAAAAATTAGTTTGAAATACAAAAATAATCACAGTAGATCATGTGGAAAAAGCAGTGTTTATCCTCTCTTAAAACCCATGGCAGGATCATAGTGAATGTGCAGCTCCAGAACTAAAAATTTTAATTACGTGGTGGGGGCACTGATCCCACCACACACTGATAATTTGCTTTGTTGTGTTCATCTCTCTCTCTCTCTCTTCCATGCACGAGTCACGACCCTCTTTTTGAGCACGACAATCACTGAGACAGTGCACAGCATCACAAATTTAAAGAAAGCTTATTGTCGAAGAAACTTCCTCCATTAGCTCAAACCCTAAAAGTATATAAAAAAAAAACAAAAAACAAAAAGAGATGGAATGAGAGAATAAAGTAGAAAAAATAAATAATAAGCAAAAGCCTCCTCTATCTTTCCTTCAAACCTTGCCTTTATTTGTCTTCTCTTTTCCTTTCTTTGTTCTGGTATTCTCTTAGTGTGTGATTCTTCACCTCATTTTCTTTCTTAAAGACCCATCAAACTTTATTAAAGAAGAAGATCAAAAACCATGGTGTTCTCTTCAGTTCCAGTCTATTTAGATCCTCCCAGCTGGCAGCAGGTAATGTTTTCTTCAATTTCCATCCACATAGCTAGCTTCTTTAAGCCCCCCACCCATACCCCAAAAGAAAAGGAACCATATCAAAAAGAAAATTATTCCTATCCCTTTGTGATCTTTTATTGAATATACCAGATGTAGTTTTTTTTTTCTTTAATATTGTTAGCAACCCCTAAAATTTTTAATCTTGCAGCAGCAGCAACCAAGCCAGCAACTAGGAGCATGCGATGAAAGTCCACAGCTTCCGCCTCTTCCTCCGCCACCTCATGTTGGTGGTAGTGGCACTGCTGGCTCAATTAGACCTGGTTCGATGTCTGATCGAGCTCGGTTGGCCAAGATACCTCAGCCAGAGGCAGCTCTAAAGTGCCCAAGGTGTGATTCTACAAACACCAAATTTTGTTACTTCAATAACTATAGCCTCTCTCAGCCCCGCCACTTTTGCAAAACCTGTCGGCGATACTGGACTAGAGGTGGTGCCCTTAGAAGTGTTCCTGTGGGAGGTGGATGCCGTAGAAACAAGAAAACCAAAAGCCAAAGTAGCTCCAAGTCCCCAGTTTCCAGTGAAAGGCAAATGGGTTCAACTTCCAGTACTTCCTCAAGTGCACTTCCATCGCAGATTATTGGTCATTTTCCTCAGCAACAAACTCAATTTCCCTTCGTGACCTCTTTACATAATCTGACTCAATTTGGTGTGGGAAACATTGGATTAAACTTTGGTGGAATTCAGGGACAAATGGGATCAACAAGTGGTGCTAGTGGACAGGCTGGCATGGAATTTCAAATGGGAAGCGGTTCAGGAATGAGTAGCAGTTCCATTTTTTCAGCTGGAGGAGTGCAACAATTTCCTTTCTTTGAGTCTCCACCCGCAGGTTTATATACGTTTCAAAGTGAAGGCGCTGAAGCACCGACTGGCATTCCTGGGGAAAGCAGCCAGCTTCGATCCATGGCTTCGAGCTCTAGGGTTTCTCAGTTAGCTCCAGTGAAGTCAGAAGGAAACCAAGGGTTAAATTTATCGAAGCCATATTTGGGTATCCCAGAAAATAATCAGTACTACTGGGGTGGAAATACCTGGACAGATTTATCCGGTCTCAACTCTTCTTCCACCAGCCATTTCTTATGATAGATCATATTGATCTCTTGATTATCAGCACCATGAAGCTTATTACTAAAGCATTAGTTAGTAATTGACACAAAGTTGCATGCATCTTCTAGTACTGAAGTACTACCATGACTTGCAAGTTCCAACCCGATTGAGAACCGGGAAATATTGGAACAATTTGTTTGAAGTTTTATTTTTTTTCGTGTGTTTGGATAATGGTTTTGGTCTGTATTGTATGTATGGATTGTTTACAAGTTATTATCACAGTTGACTTATTTTGCATATATTGTTCTTCATGCATTGATTAGCATCATCGCTATTCGCTGGTTCATTGAAGTGAAAATTGAATGATTTATGTAACATTGCCTAATATTAGGGTTAATCTTCAAATTAATTAAGAAAATAAAAGAAAACTTGGGTCGACAACTGATGATGCGCTGTCGATTAATGGTTATTAATGCTGCATGTTCCCTTTAACAGTTCTACCTTACATAGTTACATGAATGTTCAAACTTGAATTTGTTTTCGTCTTCTTTGGTTTAACTGATCTTCTTTATCTTGATCGAACTCATTGAGCAAGCTAGCTATATATTGTATAAATGATCATCTGTCACTACGTTGTGAGTGTGACATCTCCGAAACTAGTTAGGCAATGGTGGAACAACAGCTAGCCAGTTCAACAAGTACAGTAAGGGCATTGAAGTTACGGTAGAGTTTCCGGATCCATCTCAGTATATATGTCTGTATGATTGTGAGTAGTTTCTCAGTGCAGGTCTTTCTATATTAGAGAAACCATCTCAAGTCAAGAATGGTAGATCAACCATTACGTACCTTGAGCTAAAATTCTTCTTCTTCTTCCTCCTCTTCTTGTTTTTCTTTTTCTTCTTCTTCTTCTTTGATGAATGTGTTCGGGGGGATTTTATTGAACATTAAAAGGAAGTCAAGTTACATTAGACACAAAGAGGGTGGCAAATTTGAAGTTCACACTTATAAATATGAAAGTAGCTGCATATTCAACACAGCATAATCAAACTTATATCAAGAAGAAGGCATCTTCAGATGATCAAGAAATTATCCATGAGTCCAAAAAACTCCCCAAGTCCAACCGAAAGTAGATGTTTAAATGAGCTACCAAGGAACACAAGAGTCTATAGAAATTCTAAGGAAGGAGTCTTCATAGTATTACAATGAGCTGGCACTTTAATTTAATTAGAAAAATAGGAATGATCAAATTTGAACTCCTTAATATTTGGCCATCAAGGTTTTGGTACTGGATATGCCAAAAAAATTACATCAAACCAAACTTTAAATGATTGTATAAGATCTTATAAATTAACGAGTTTATATATGACATGTTTCTCGTCTGTGAAAGCTTCAAATATTATTTCTAAAAGGTTTAATTCTCCATGTTGTCCTTAATCAAATGAACTATTAATCTCTCTAGAAATCTATACTACTTCATGTGTATTTGATATTATGATAAGTTTTGTGGTTACGATTTGAAAAATAAATTTAAACTATAAATTATAACTTTTTTTATACAAGATTTTAAGAAAGAGTTTGGAAAAAAATAATGATGTGTATAAACGCACCATAGCTTCATGACAGACACTCCCCATTTCGCATGCTTTCCATATTCTTATAAATGAGTTTATAGATGACATGTTTCTCGTTTATGAAAGCTTAAAATATTATTTCCAAGAGGTTTAATTCGTTATATTGTCCTTAATCAAATGAACCATTCAATGCTCTTTAGAAATCTTTACTGCTTCGTGACAGAAACTCGCCATTTCGCATGCTTTCTATATTCCTAGCTATTTATATATGTATTAAAACTTGATTTCCAAGAAAGATCCTTGTTGTCTCATATTTTTAGGTGATATATCTGCGGAGTTCGTCCTTCTTTTCAGTCTTCACTTCCCTAAAAACTATTCGTTACATTAATTGTATCTAAGAGGTTCGTACTTCTTTTCGGTCTTCACTTCCTTAAAAAACTGTTTTTTACTACATTAATACTCCATGCCATCTAAGATATGGTGTGCATAGAAAGAGAGAGAGAGAGAGAGAGAGAATTATCATCGCATAACAGTTTAATAATTTCATAATTATGTGGAAAGGACGTACGTCCTGCTTATCTGTGACTTCTTTTTTGCTGGGATGAAGTGAAAAACAACAACACACAATCTAAGAAAACGCCAAGAATCCCACTCAAAACCATGCAATTCCATTTTCAACAAAATCCATCTGTGAGAAGAGAAGTGTCCTGGAATTTCGTCAGAACAATAATGAAAGTTCAAACCTACTCGGTCAAAAGAAGTAGAAACACTTTTGAACCTTTTGTTTAGATGGGTCTGCGGACCCCTCTCCCTCCCCCTCTCTCTCCGAACCAAACCGATTACTATATAAAAAGAAAGTTATCATTGTAACTGCACAAATCCTCCACACTGATGATTGCATACTATATAGTGTAAAGTATTATAATCCAACTGGGTTTCTGTCGAGATGGTCTCATATAAAAAGAGCGGAATCAAAGGATTGTTTTCTAGCTTTTGCAAGGACCAAGACTATTGCCGCCTTGCAAGAACGAATAAAGCAAAGCAACCAAACCAGCTGCATATATAGACACAAGCCACAAAGCGCGCACAACCCTAGCTCTCTCTCTCTCTCTTCCTCTCTCTTCATTATATGGTCAGTTGGACATGGAACGTAAGAAAGTGAAAACAGTTAAATTTTGATGCCAAAACTAGGAGGATACAAATGCTCCAGCTGATACAAAAGTCGATAAAGCAAATAAGAGAAAAAGAGGAGTGGTTGCTGTTGTTGATGTGATGGTAAGGCGTTGAATGTTAAGAATATAAGAAAGGAGAGCAAATGGAGGGGGGGCTCGGAGATCCACGCTTAATGTTGAGTTGTTGTTTATGACCACATAGATTGACGTGAAATGCTATCTCTCTAGATGTTAGTTTTGCCTCCACGTCTTCCCCTTACTTTTCTCTCTTCAAATATCAAGGTTCTGAACTCAATGATAACACTACACATTACAAACTAGTGTTATTACAACAGAATCTCGAAACTCTCTGGTTACTGGTTTAGTTTAGTAGTCTGACTTGCAAGTTATCAGTTGGCCCGACAGGTCACAACTATCTATATATATATATATATATATTTGTTAGAACACTTTGTCTAAAGTTATCCTGCAGTTCAGTGGTTGCAGGCGACATTGATATCAACTCTCGGGAAGGACCACCTCTTTTTTCTTCTTGTTTAGGGGCAGGTTGAACCAATTCCGATAGGGCCGATCTAGGTTAGTCTGGTTCTTACTGGTGTAACCAGGTCGAATGCATAAACAATACTAATCACTAACTTGGACCAGTCTAGGATTCGATTCACCGGTTCTGAGTTGAACCGGCTGGTCCTGTCCGATTCCAATAATTGCCATACAAATCAAAACCAAATTTAACAACTCTTACACGATAAATACAGTAATAACAATTATAATCTTACGTAACTTTATTCTTATAAAATTTGTTATAACTTATCTGAAATTATTAGATAAATTTGATCTATTATATTGCTTAAGAAATATTGAGCTAATGAACATAAAATATATAAAGAAATTACATGATATTAGACCTTATGTGTTTTTGTTTACTATGTGGAAATTCTTTGACGGCAAACTCCAGGTGGACGGGCCAGCCGCATGCTAAATCACCAATAAATTCATGTAACTATTCCTTTGACTCTTTTTTTTTTCCTTGATAATGTAGTGTTCCTTTGACTTAATTTTCTCTCTCTAGATGTTTCTTTGGCAATCTTTCTCTTTTCCTGGGATTCGAGGCACCTTTGGGCTTGTAAATTTGAGTTTTCTTCTTGTTTTTTTTTCTTTTCTTCTTTTTTTTTACTTATGATACTTATAACCTAACGTTAATCACAGTTTGAAATGTGCTAGCTAAGCTCTCGCAACCTTTTCTTTCTTTTGAAATTCTCTCACGCTAGGTGTTAATTATATTTGGTTCATAATTGATAATATTGATGGTTTAAAGCGCATGGAATCCTTGATATTTGTAACAGTACTATGCAAAAATGAACCTTTTTTTTAATGGCTGCCAGCACAAGCATAAGAGAAGAGATCGATGGAGTGCACGCTTCACTGATGGAGTCCTCCAAAACAAATGAAAAATTAAGATGCAAACACTTATTGGATGACGCGATATTTTACATCGGTTAAGATTCATGAACATCGACATGAAATCCTCTTTGAGAGGCCAAGCATTTAGAGAATTTAGGTCAACATCATCATTGATATTGTCTATTGAAGTGTCCACTATATGTTGTCGATTTTCAAGCCCCTAAACTAAAGAAGCTACGATGACATTAATATAACACATCGATTAGGAGTCGGAGATATAAACAAGTTATAAGTTTCATGTACCACCTTTCTCCTAAGAGATGCCTTTAATTCATGATAAAATATATCTCAAGACCATAAATCCAGACTTGGAATAATATCTCTTAAAAAATCAACTATATAATGGATTTGAGTTAACATCATCACTGTCAACTATATTAGAGAATAATATAAATCATATCTTAGAACTTCACATAACAACTTAAACTTTTGAGTTGAATTAGTTCTTTGACATGGTTTTCTTGATGACTAAGCGGTCACGAGTTCAAATATCATCATCCCTATTTATTTGATAAAAATTAAGCACAGGTAATGTGGGCCTGTACAAGTTTCAAGCCCACAGAGTTTTCACTTGAAAGAATATGTTAGAGAATAATATAAATCATATTTTAGGACCTAACTTAACATTTGGAGCTTTTGGGTTGAATTAGTTCTTTGACAAACTAATTGAATTAAGTTAGGGTCTTTGTTTCCTAAAACTCTAGCACTTAATTTAGAATCTAATGATTTAATAAAAAAAATTGAAATAATAGAAATTGAATCTTTGATTATTTATATGAAAAAAAGTAATTTTTATTTACAAAAAAACACTTATTTATTATAGAAAAAACTAAAAGAGATTGAGGTTTTACTATGCAAAATTCACCATATACACACTCACAAATTATTGTGGATTTTAATAATGATTTTTTTCATTTTGTTCATCGAACTTTTTTTCTTTGCTATTATCATTTTTTGGTTAAATTGATGACAATTGCTTCTAATTTATTGAAGAATAGCAAGATTCAAACTTAGAAGGCCAAAGTGAAAAATACAAGAAAACTGGGTGGCAATTTCAAATTTGATGCAAAAAGTTAACTTTGATCCTTCTATTTCCAATTGATGAAATTCAAGTCACTTTGGTTTTTGAAAAATTCACTTTTGATAAAGAGAAACTTCATTTTCTTTGTTTTCCAATTGCTTGGTTTTAGAGAGGAGAGAAAGAGTTGTCGGATTCTGGTTAAAAAGAGAGAAAATTGATGCTGGCACCAATTCCGACCATGAAAAAATTCAGTCTTGATCATTCAATAAGAGAAGTTCCACTTAAGTGTTCATGAGCATTCACCTTCCATGAGAAGGTAAATCTAGGGTCAGGAAGTTTTTTGAATTTTGGTTTTTTAACCGGTTTTGGGTTATTAGATGTCATAAATAGGTTCATTAATGTTTTATGTGTTTTTAAGTCAAAAATAAGTTTAAAATGAATATTTAGATATGAAATACCCTTGGTGTATTGTTTGAATTGTTTTTTTTAATTAAATGGTGGACTACTCATTGTCCTCCCTCTTATATATAAAAAAAAAGATTTGAGACTAAAACAAAAAATAAATGAAGTTTAAAAATAAATGAAGTTTAAGTAGTGAAACATGAAATTCACAGGAAAAAAAAAGATAGAAAGTAAACACTTAAAACTATATGGACCAAAGTATAATTTTTGTACCCCGAGTGGAAAAAGGATTGCACATGTTTGGTTGTGTTAATATTGGTTCCTTTGGTTTCAATTTTCTAAAATTAATAAAATCAAATTATATTTTACAAAATTGAGAAGCAACATAATGTCGTTATATCTTTGTTACATCGCAAGTAAAATGTTGCAAGTGAATTGAAAAAAATCGTCCATGTTAAAATCCTATGAAAATAAAGAGGAGGGAAGTGAAAAAAAAATTCAAGGACTAAAATGAAAAGATTTCTCGTCCAAAATTATGCTTGATCTAGCACGCAGTGAAATGAACAGAAAAACAACGTTTTCCTTTAGTTGATTGTTCAATAATTTAATATAATTAATATTAATATTACTAATTTTACAGGAATGGCCAATGAAACATGTCCACCGCATCCTGTCTTTTTTTAGGGTTTATCTGATTTGATTTTTGATCAGATTCAGGTTGTAGCCACGGAATTGATTCTCAACAAGTGGTATTTCCTCATGAAACCACATGGAGTTAGCTGATTGGCCAGGTCTTGCCTCTACTTTATTCCAAATATCTTCCAACCAATGGCAACTTTTTGGACCTCCAAAGCTCCTTCAGGCTGCTACTGACTGCTCCATTTCCTACGCTTCTGAACTCTTTTGGACCTCCAAATGATTGACGAATTCCGTCAAATTTAAAAGGAGGCGCAATGACTCTAAAATTTTGAGAAAGAGATGACGATAAATGGGAGTTTTTTTTTTTTAACTTAGCACAATATTAAATAAATTAAAAAAACAACACAATATTAAAAAATATTTTAAAACATAATATAGTTAATGAGTCATGATCTCGACTTTTTTAAATGGTTAAATAGGCTTACATAAATTATAATAAAAAAAAGACATCGAAAACACATCAGGACTCCTATAACAATATTATTTGTATTATAAAAAAATCTTAACAAAAAAAATCACCAATAATAACTAGAATAGACCACATGAATTATTCAAAGATGGCAACGACTTACTATATTCATTGTTGATCATTTTTTTTATGTAATTAGATTATTTTTGTTGAGATTTTTTTAATAATATGTAGTGTCATCGAAGTTTTAGTATGACTATGAAACTCTTTTTTTTCTCTCTCTATTCTTATTATAATTTCTGTCAAACCATTTAATAATTGAAAAGAGTTAGCATATGATAATTAAGACTTGCTATTTTTCAAAAAAAAAAAAATTGTACTAAATTCCAGAAAAAATCCAATAAATGGTGATCGGGACGCTGTGTGTGTAAAAATGCTTGCGGGGTATATGCGTTTTTGTGATATGTGTTTAGGCTGAAGTTTGATTATTTTTTAAATATTCTTCTAATAGTTTTAATGTATGGATGTGAAAATTATTTAAAAATATCTGGAAAAAAATATACTCTTACACGCATTACCAGATACATTAACAAAAACTCAAGTGCTATTATCAAAACTCCATATCTCCACTGTTATCCACGAACTCAGTCTTGGCTATGCAGACGGAATTTTTAGCCAACTATCACTGTGATGGGGGTGGGTCCGGCACGAAGAAAAACATGAACATGTTCGGCTTTCAGGTGCCGATGACACTACAGATGATGGTCAGAGTGGTGAGCTTTGGTGGACAAAATCTCGCGCCTTACCTGAGAGAAATCATCTTCCCTTCTGACATTCAAATATCCAATCTTACATTGTCTTTGCGTCTATATCAATTTCAGAGAACGTTATTTTGGACCTCCTCTGTTTTTCATGAACTTGCAGTAACATCAGCTTATAATGGAAGCCATCCCGCTCATCAATCTTTTCTTGAACACAAATAAAACCTCTGATAGATTGCGACAAGTTAACCATGTATGAAAAGAATATATCATAATTCTCCGCATCATGAATATTTGCACTTATCATCTGATAACAATCATCAATTAGATGCTAGAAAACATGGCGGCATTTGAACAAAACTGATGGGATTGTTGTCAATGAGACATTTTGATAGCATGGTTTGTCTATTGGAAAGGCATTATGATAAATAAGGTCTTGCAATAAATGCCATTCTCATTCTGTGTGTCCAATGCCAGTATCAAATGTTTCTGTAGAAAGGCTCGAAAAAAACACGCAGATCCCCGATGAAGCTCCAGAAGTAACAGGGTAGTTTCTTCCAAGGTCCTAAGACCTATATCACTACGACTTGTTGGCCATATTCTTGGGATTAGCACATTTTCTTCATGCTTGAGGAGCTGCTGAACAAAATTAGAAATATAGTTCGTTGTAGCAAATAGAAGTAATTATTTTTTGTTCGGTTTTTACATGTGAAAACAAACAAACTGAATTTTTTAAAAAAAAAATAACGAAACCAAACCGAACCAAGAGAAAGAAGAGAGAAGTGATGTAAGTGATGTATGGACACAACAAGATGCACAGAGCATGATGAACTATTACATAGAATCTCCAATGATGCCAGACAACAATGCTACTTTTGTCTTTGACGATGAGCCTTTCTTAGCCCACTGGGATTCCTTTTTGTTTGAATCAATAGGTTGGGTGTGCCGTGTGGGAGCTTGGGAGGGGTGGCTGGTTTGCTAGATTAAAGATTGAAGATCTGCCAGCAGGAGTGAAGATTGATATTGTTTAAACTCTCCTACAGGAGATGAAGATTGATATTGTTTGTTTGATCTGATCTGGGTGTGGGTGCCTGGGAGTGTGACCTGTGCAGGGAGCGGCTTGTTTGCTGGGGTTAGAAATTAGAAAGTATTATGAAACCAAAACCAAACCAAACCAAATATTTTTTTAAATATTCTAATAGGTTTTTTCATGGATCAATTTTTTCAATTAATTTTTTTAGTTTTCTTGGTTTAATTAATTTATCAGGTTTTTTTTCTCACCCTAGTAGCAAAGGAGCAATAAATAAAAGCACTTAAGACTGCTACACAAGAAACCGCTAAATAGACGATATCATTTCATTCTTTCATTTCCATATCAATCGTTTCTGTATGTGGAACCGTGTATCTTAATCTTGTATATGACTTCATGTGAGTTCAGAAAACATCTCTTCAATAAAAACTGAGGATGATTGTATGTTACATGATACAATTTCACATACACAGTTGGATTTGTTTTGGAGTTTTCTCTTCATTCTCCATTTCCCCTTGGATCTTTAGTATCTCCTGAAAGAGCAGTCCTCATCCCACACAAACAAATAAATAACTTAAGCAGGTGATCTTCCACCTTCCTCTTCCAAAGCAAAGCTGCCTCTTGGAATCATGAAACGGAACAAAAACCAAATCAATGAAACAGTAAACAAAAACGTCAGCTATCACCAGAATTAGCCATGGTGGGTGGCTGAGGCTGCTGGATGTGAGCCTCGATTTGTGCCTGAGTGTGCTTTTGTTGCTCAAAGAATCTGCTTATACGCTCAAGCAACTGTTGAGCCTTCCTCTTTCCCCGGTCTGTGCCATTTTGTGCCAAATCCACCAGCGGCCCCATCACTCCATGCTCTTGTGCCTCTACCAGATGTTTTTGGTCTCCAGAACAAAGATGCACCAACACTGCTGCTGCATTCTCTCTGTTCCTGGGTGACCCATTCCTGATAACTTCCACCAAAACCGGGACAGCCTCCGCAGCTCCAATGATTGCCTTCCCTTCAGGGTGGCTAGCCAGTATTGCTAGTATAGCCATTGCCTCATCAACCATTCCACCACCTGTTTCCGTCAATAGACGCATCAATGTGGGCACAACTCCTGCCCTCACTGCCTTTCCCTTGTTCCCCTGATAAATGCACAAGTTGAAAAGTGCAGTCGCGGCATCCTTCTTCCCCCTTTGTGTTCCTTCACTTAGAAGAGTCACCAGTGGAGGGATGGCCCCCAAAGAACCAATTGTAACCTTATTTTCATCCACAACTGAAAGGCTGAAAAGGGTGGCTGCAGCATTTTCTCGAGCTTCCATACTGCCCTTCTTGAGCACATGCACTATACCAGGAACTGCCCCAGCTGAAACAATGCTTCCTTTGTTTTCTTCACATATGGAGAGGTTAAGAAGCGCTGTAATTGCATGCTCTTGGGTGCGAGAGTCAGGAGTTGAGAGGAGGCCTACAAGGAGAGGGATTGCACCAGCTTCAGCAATAGCCACACGATTATCAGCATTTCGCTTGGCAAGAAGACGGATCTCACCAGCAGCAGACCGCTGGTCTTCAAGGCTGCCAGATGCAAGCTTGTGAAGGAGAATTTCAGTCTTTGCACGCTCAGCAGGTGAGCAAGTAGATACAGTTTTATTTGACCCAGAACTGCTGGGTCTTTTTGGTGGCTCAATGCCATTGGCTTCACACCACTGGGCTATGAGGCTGCGTAGAACATAGTTGGGTGTCAGAGCAGCACTGGTGAGTTTCTGTAGTGTCTTTGGACATGTGTCATGCCCTACTTCCAGCCATTTCTCAATGCAGGAACGTTCATAGGTCTATAACAGATACAAAGGAGATATGTTAAATAGGACAGCTGTAGAAAGATGTATAAACAAACCCTTGAGCTTATACAGGGCAAGGACCAAGCAAGAGATCTAGTAAATGACCAATCAGCAATCAATCCCCAAGATGTTCGTTAGTGGTTACCATCCTATCTTTAGAGCAGTAAACCTTCAGATTTTTTTTGCAAGTTTCCATCTTTCTAAAGCAACATGAAAGTAATTATGGAAGACAGGTATAACTTTCAGGGTCCAAATCTTAGATAGAGGTCTCGTCAAAGGGAAGATCCTAATTACTTGATGAAAAGTGACCTAACTATTTCGATGCACTAACAAGTTTTATCCAAGCATATGGCAGTTTCTGTAAACATTCTACAGTCGTAGTTGAAAAATGGAAGATGGATCCAAGGTGTGAAACTTCGTATCATCAAATTGCAGACTAAAAAGGAAGAAAAACAAAAACTAAGTTTCACCCATTGTTTCAAATACTATAGGGTATAACTAAGATTCAGGATCCATGTACCTGCCCTGTTGAAACAATGACAGGATCGTTCATCAATTCCAGGGATATTGGACAGCGGAAATCATCTGGTATAACTGGTGTCTTGTGACTTCCATCAGCAAAAGCTTGTCCACTGCCACTTGGGGGAAGATTCTTTTCTCTTGCTGGAGCATCCAAGTTTGGGTTTTCTGTTTGCACAAAATCTTTAATTTTCTTCAGAAGCATTGACATCTTCTCAATGTTCTCCCCGGGATCTCCACCAGTGGCAGCAACCATCTCATGCAAAGCTAGAGACTCTTGTGTAAGGTCAGCTATTCCCAACAACTGTAACTTCTCAGACAACCTTCTGAGGACAGCTAGATCTTTTGCTGAATCATCAGTCTTGTTGTAAAGGGACAAGAGATCTTCATACAGCTCAACATCAGTATCATCGGCCCTTCCTTTGGCTCTTCTAAATTGAGAAAGGACAAGCTCAACCTGAAATCAGTGTTCGTTTTTTAAAAAATAAAAAGTAAAAAGAGATGTACAATAAAACAAATACAATAACATGGATAAGTTAATGCAAGGAGCTGTTGGAACCACTCATATTCTTGTTAAACCACACATCCTAGACAAAAAGCAGGTGTAGTTTTGAAGTGTGATTGGATCATCTTAGGATCTTTTAAAACATACAAAATTTTGAAATGGTCAAGAAGAAAAACAGTGGTACCTAACTAAGCTCCTTTGATGTTTATGATACCCAAGAAATCACCTCAACTAAGCTCCTTTGACGTTAAGGACAGAATATTAAGTTGTTGAGTTCTGGGTTATCAACGTCCCCAAATAAAAACAAACACTAACAATTCTCTACCTGTTCCTTAACTTCTTCAGATATGTCAAGGCTTTCGTAGGAAATTCCACTTAGAGCTTGCTCCAATTTAGCTGTCACCTCATGGTATTTATTCATAATTTGTTCCCTCTCTAGGACCTGAAAGCAAAATAAACACGGTGATTTTAGAAGGAAAAAAAGAAGAAGAAGAAAACTAGGCATCTTGATGGGACCATGAAAAACAAAAACACAAACTAAATAGCATTTTGGAGAAGTTACCAAATTTTGCCTCTACTCTTTTGCAATAAGAATTACAAGAGAACTTTTGTCTAATAACACCTAGGCATGGTAACATCTAGCTAAAAGATATTAAACCATGCAAAAAACACAAATGACATAGAATGTGCATTATAGGTTAGGAATGAGGAAGTGTATATGCACACTAGCATTGAGGAAGTGGACATATATGTAAGGATAAACCAAAAATTCCAATGCTTAAAACCATTCTATTAATGAACCACATCAGCTTAAAATCTTTAGACACGTTTCTGCTGAATATTTTGATACATTGCAGTTGTCAATGGAAAAGAAACAGGCACTACCATAACACATTCCTATTTAGAAATGCCGCAGCGTTCTCTTTCATGGTTGACAACTTTCTAGCTCCCTTTTTCGATTTATTTATTTTTCCTGTAAGACAAATTGTCTATGAACCCCCATATCAAAGTTCCAGCGGCGACTGATTAGCGAAATGTTGTGGCATAACCAGGTCCAGCACAATAATTTGCCAAAAAAAATAATCAATTCTGTACTCTGTAGTTTATGCAGTATCAGAAGATTCATCTGAGTTGTACTCATGATCAAAATCCAAAACCACCATGAACCAGCTCCATAAAAAGAAATCAAGGTCACATCAATAGAGTCTCTAGAAAAACTGTCTAGCTACACAACAAGTTAATGTTTCTTTGTTGTTGTTGCAGTAGCCCATGAATCATCATGCATCCTTGCAACTTCCTCAACAGGTACAAAATCCATAGGGACAAGAAACATAAGAAGAGACAAAGTCAATGACTCAGACTCGAATAAATGCATCTCGATGGAATCTAAGAGAAACAAACATCAATGGGAACAAAAACAACAGACATCTAATTCCCAAATATCCAAAACACTTTTTTTTTAAAAAAAAAAAACCCGAACTAACTGTGTGGAGTCGTCAACCATACGGATCCGTTTTCGTCATTCCGCGCGATAATATACAAAATCCGGGTCAGAATCGATAGATTTTTCTACCCTATATATATATATAGAAAATGAGAAGGAATCGTTAAGAAAAAAACAAACAAGAGAAGGGGGGTACAGACCATGTAAATCTTGCTTCCTTCGCTACCAAATTTAAGCAAATCTTTAGCGGAATCCAAAGCTTGTTTGAGCGAAACAAGAGCTTTGAGAGTTTGTTGAGGGATGATGGAGTCTTTGCTGTCTCTAATCTCTTCCAACATTGGTGTCAATAACTTCAACCTCCTAGCTAGATTGCAATACTGCTTCTTGACCGCGCATCTGTAATCTGAGATCGAAGCTATCTCGTTCACTGTCTCTATCAAACTTTGCACTACCAGTCCTCCGTTCTCCTCCTCCATTATTATAACCCAGATAACAAAACGAACCAGATCTCTCACTGCACGCACCGTACTACCAGACGATACTCCTTTGCCTTGCTCAACCGGATTACTGAAATATTAATAGACCAATACCCATAATCGTCAGTCAGTCTACATGAGAGAGAGAGAGAGAGAGAGAGAGAGAGAGGGAGGGAGGGAGACTTTTTTTTTCTTTTGGAGCGGCTAGTGTGAGCTAAGCCGGGGTTGGGTTGGGTTGGGTTGTGTTTATTCGGAATTTGGCTTGGGTTTAATGGATTTGGTTGTGGTCTTATGTGGTGAGTGAGGCTTTTCTGGCTTGGCTAGTCAGCTTGAGCTGTACAGAGCTGGCGGCGTTTTTATTTTATTTTTCCATTTTCACCATAAAAAAAAAAAAAAACGTCGGGGGTCTGGTTGATTCGGTTAAACAAACGCCAAGAGAAACACAAACAGGGTGGGAGAGGTGACAGTGACTGTTGTTTTATACGGCGGCTAGGTGAGATAAGAAAAGTTTTTTCACGATAATTTAATTTAATGCGATTTTTCAAAAAAGGAAATGCGAGGTGAGGTGGGGGGGAATTCCAGCTAATATTAGGGATGTAAGAAAAATTCGCCTAATCTATAATATTTATATTATTTAACCTGATTTGATTTGATTTAATTGGTTAAGATCAAATAATATAAATACTAATAAATTAAAAAAATTAATAAATAGATATTGTGAGTCGGGTGCAGTTTTGAATTTTTAAAACCCACTTAACCCATCCTAATATATTTAACCTAAAATAAATAATCTAGTTTTCGGTATAAATAATTTTTTTCTTCTCTCTTCATTTGTTTTATTTACCGTCTTCACACTCATAACCCTCGTAACCGACTGTCATTCTCTTTAATCTTTCCCTTCAATTCTCTCCTTTATACTTCATCATGTACTTTTAATTAATTATCAATTTTTTGTCTCTTACTCATATAATTGATTTTCTTTGCAAGCAATAAACTTAAAGTTTCTTTTGAAGTTTGATATGAGAAGTGAAAATGTATTCTATAATTTCAGTTTTAGTAACCAGAAAACCATGAGAAAACAAATAAAAATTGCAATAACCCCTATTGAATTTTTATTTTCTTAATTAAATCAAAAACTTAAAAACACTTTTATAATCTTTTACTGCTAGTCTATCTTTATATCATATTGCACCCTGAATGTTAATTGTTTGGGATTCAGAAGTAAAAGAAATCATTTTATCTACTAATAGTGGGCAAATTGGTGTATTACCTAATCACGCGCCTATTGCCACCGCCGTTGATATCGGTATTTTGAGAATATGCCTTAATGACCAATGGTTTACGATGGTTCTGATGGGTGGTTTTGTTAGAATAGGCAATGAGGTTACTGTTTAATAAAATGTTTGATTATAATTTTTATTTTTACAAGGAAACTATGGTAGTTTTTATATTATCCTTAATATATGCATTTCAAGGTTTTATCTAGTTTTAGTAGTTACAACCTAATATTTTTTTTAAATCGTAGAGGAATAAGGAAATTAATATGCTCAATTCGTGAATATCTATAATATCCAAAAAAAATTAGCTTGACCTGATATATCTAACCCACTCGGATACCAAAAAATTTTGAATTATATATTTTTTTATATTTTTTAAAACATAAATAAAGAGAGAGAAAAGTTCGAAGAGGAGAAAAATTTATTCGAGAAAAAAACACATTTTTAAAGTAAACAAACCACGCCATTGAAGATGATAAGACTAATTAAGGGATTATTTAATTAAATTTGATACTATAAAAATAATTAATTAATTTTGACAAATCACAATGGACTTAGTTATTATCACTTTCCTTTTTTTTTTTTTTTTGGCCATATTGATAATTGTTTTCCTTTTATGTATTGCAAGTCTAAACACATAATAGAGAAACAATTACGTATATGTCATGTATACTTGGGATAACAGAAGATAAAACGTTGTTTTAATTTTGTCAATTAATTAAGTCTCCTAGTGCTAAAAACTAAGGCATGTATTGATATTTTTTAAAAACTATTTTTCAATTAAAAATACATTAAAATAATATTTTGTATTTTATATTTATTTTTTAAAATTAAAACTATAAAAAACAATTAATTTAATATTTCTTCACACATAAAAAAATTTAAAAAACAAGTTGAACCTTGAAAATAAACACACTCCACAACTAAAATACTTGACGTCGTGGTCGCTGACAAGTAAGCAAGTCTCAGGATAGACAAAGTGTGCACGACACAGCCTAGCCATCTACGACCCTTGGATTAAGCAATTTGCTGGAGATGCTGAGAAATGTCAAGAACAGGACATGAAATGGCCTGACTTTTCACACCCTGAATTAATCAAAGTGCACACGTGAAGATCCAAGGGCTATTTTTAATTCCTAGACACTTGATAATTCTTAAAAAAAAATCTAATCTCACCAATCCCATTCCTGGAAAAAAAGAAAGAAAGAAAAAAACCCTGACTAGTAGACGGGATGATATGGTTTTTTTATTTTGATTAACGTGGTTGTTCGAGTCAGTTTACGTGTATCTCGACTAATTTTATAGACTCTAAAGTTAACGACTATGTAAATTTTCAATAGTTTTAAAATTTGTAAGACTCAAACTGATAATTTTTAAATAATAAATTTAAGCCTCACACGATGCATGTTTTTTAATTGACTTCTAAAATTATTTTAAAAAATTATTTTTTTTTCTAATATAGTAGGTGAAATAACATTATTATAATCTTTAAGGCCACCCCAGCAAGGAGAATTATAATAATGCCAATTGGTCCGTATATCTTTAACACCAGAATAAAAGATTTAATGATCCCACATCGTGATCCATTTTTTATTTATTTTTTCTGTCTTTTTTTCTAGAGGACTGTTCCATGGACAGGAATGGGTTCATGTGATGACCTGTCGCTATTATGAACTTTGAGCTTCTATGTAATAAGTCTTACATTTATATTTATTTTTTGGAAGCGATCACAGCCATAATTAAGCCATCCACTATGATATTATATAATTGCAAGAAATTCCTTTTTAAAAAAATATTAATTTCTTTTTATATGATTTTTATTCTCTTGTAGATTTATCATTAGGTTGTATGAGTAACACACTTAATACTTAACCAAGTAAATATCTACTCTTTAATTAAATATTTACGGCCATAATTAAGCCATCCACTATGATTATAAATATTCAAAATTGTATTTGAGGTTGTGACCCAGTGATGGAAGGGACTTGTTCCCTTCCTCTGCACCAGGGTTCAAGTTTCATTGTGCACGTCTGTCATCCCCGCGGTGCCTTACATGTTTACTGGGTTTGCAGGATGTTCAGTGGACCCGGGAATTAGTTATAGTACGCGTAAGCTGACCCGGACATCCCGGGTTACAAAAAAAAATATTCAAAATCATTTAAGAAAAGTATTATTATTCAAATGAAATAGGAGATTAATGAATTTTAATTTCAAAAAATTACTCTTTAATTATTAAAATAGAATAACTTGCGAAACACTTCTAAACATTGTGACCCGACTCATGTCGAATAATATAAAACAAATGAATATCTGGAATCTAGAGAACGAATGAGAGAGCATTGACAACCGTGTGTGTGTGTGTGTGTAAATATAATATGCGCCGTCGCGTTCCTTTAGGGCCAGCACAATTTCAGCCGGCGCATGTGACCAGCGTCAAGGACAGCTAAGTGTATTTAAAAGTATGAATTTAAAATTACGATTGAATTTATTTTTTAAAATGTTTTTTTTATTTTAAAATAGATTAAATAATTATTTATTTATTTTTTAAATTTTATTTTTGATATTAATATATTAAAATAATTAAAAGAAATTGAATCTGAAAAAAATTAAAAAATATAATTGAACAGCAAGATTTAAATAAGAATTTTTACCATCGTAATCATGTTTGGACGGCAATGAAAAAGGAGGTATGAACAACGAGCTATAATATAATATAAGAGAATAAGAGGGTCTAACTATAGTTATAATAATATAAAGGAAGCAGTCGTTTAACGCTGCGACTAAATCTAATTTTAAAGTCAAGAAACAATTATTGCATCGCGAAATGATCATGTTAAGGTTGATATTGAGAAACTTTTTTCTTTTTTTAATTATTTTTTGTATTTATCCCCATAAAATATTTCATCAAAAAAACTGCTCAAGGTTTCTTTATGTCAAACTTGAAAACTTAGCTGGATATATATATATATATATATATATATATATATATATATATATATAAGATATTTTTATTTATTTTCAACTAATATATTAAACTTCAACCATCATAACCAATTACCATAAACTAATTCTCGTGGCCAGACTATTGTAAAATAGGTGTGGGTTATTATGGATTATAATAGTAGATTTATATTTTTGTTCTAAAAAAGAAAACCAATTGAACTAGTTTAGAGGGGTAGATTTGTATTTTTACATAATTTATGTTGTTGAGGGGTATCTTTATTATTTTATAATTTTATTATACAGTAAATTTATTTTAATACTCTTAAAAGCAAAATATCACTTAGCTGGTTTTTTAATTTTTTAAAAACACAATGTATTCACTGTGTTGTTATTGGAATCAAAATTCTCAAAGTATCTTTGCGGGGATAAATTCATCATTTCATAATGGTTTTTTAACAATAATTATTTGATCTCGAGGGTGGTGTTATCTTTTGATACATAAAACTAAAAAAAACAACAAGCTGCTAACGCATGCTATTGTTGCCTTCAAGCGACATGTGTGGCTGACTCCTGCAGTGGAAAAAATTGTTTCGCCGTGTCATTTGATATGTTTCGATGTTCTCTTTTTTCATAGACAACATGTGTATGGTGATTATATTTGATTTGATGTCGATTCAATTTTTTTTTCCCTTTCATTTTTCTCTTCTCTACCTTGGTTTGCACACTTCTCATGAAAAAAATCACACCAACCCTTAAATTTTTTTTCGTTTTAGATTCAGTCCATATTCTTTTAATTGCAATCGTTCAAAATTAAGATGACTTTAAATTGAAAGATTTTTTCAATTTTATCCTCATTCAGTTTCCCACCTCTCAAATTCGATCCCATTCCTTTTATTTTATTTTATTTTCTTAAGATGACTTATAAATCTTATTTATTTCTTGCGATTTCATCCTCATTTTTTTTTCATGTTTGGTCCTTATTTCTTTTATTGCTATTTTTTTTAATTTTACCATTCAAAATTAAATTAGTTTGGAATTGAGCTCTTGCTTGAGCTCAAGTTTGGGATTTCACAGGTTGCAAGATTAACCTTGGTTTAGAGGATTTGTTTGGATTTACTTGGTTTTTCATGTTATTAAACAGGGGTTGTTTTATTTTTATATATATTATTGGATTAATCAAACTTATTAAACTCAATGACCCGAGTCTTAAATTTCTTTTGCTTATGTAGAAATCCTAGTGTCGCTTTAACTATTTTTTTAGGATGAAAAATTTGTCCAATCCCAAGGCGTTGCACCAACCACTTAACCACTGAAATAAGCTCATTGAAGTCATTTTTTTGTGTTCTTTCAAATTAACTTCTTTTTTTTTCTTTTCACTTTTAACCTTCAATACTTTGTTCTTTATAATTGGGCTTTTTATTTTGTTTTGCTATGGGTTCCACGGTCGCTATCTAATACCCACATTGCGAGTTTCGCATGATAACCATAATTACTCCAAGTCAATCCAATGTGTCGTTATCTCAATATCTTTTAAAAAAACATATTGTGTAATATGTCACCATTTAAGTATTTAAAAAGCTTTTCGGCCAGTGCAAATCAAATTTTTAACTTTTTAATATCTTTATATTATTTTAGATTGAAAAAAAATAATTAAACCCGTGATTTAATGCGGGTAAAAAAAAATAAATTAGTTTTCACTAAAAATAAATTATTACATGGAAACTAGAGCCTAGAAGACCCAAGATCCCTCGGAGTCTTTGCAAAGTCCCTGTAACATCGATTATTTTCATGATATTTCGTTCTATCTCTCTATATTTTGAGTAGTGTTATATAAACAAAATTTTTATATGATTTCTCTGTATACAAACACATGTTACAGTCATTGTTTTATGAAAGATCAATTATTTCAATTAATATGACTGACATTATACCATTCATATGTTCAAACATAAGTTTATATAAATAAATTTAGTCTGAGAAAATATCTGTATATCACTTCTTCTATATTTCTCAATTTCATATATACCCTCCTAGTTCTTAAAGAAAAATAAATTGAGGCATTAGATTATGATGTCATGGGAGCTTTGATTGATGGAGTCTTGCTGCAAATAGAAGGTATGCGATGTGCTTTTCTTGCCCCAGTTAATTCATAGTTATTAAATCTAATTTAGGTTCAATTTAGTGCAAGGTCTAGAATATGGGTCAGATGTATTAATCTGATCAATAAAAATTAATTTTTTTTAAAAAAAATAATATTGTTTTAAAATAAATATTTTTTTTAAAAAATAAATAATTTTTAACCTGATTATAGATTAACTCGTCAAGTTAACTATAAATTGAACTTTTTTGAGACTCAGTTCATAAATTGAACTTTTTTGAGACTCAGTTCATGGTATGAATGAGTCTACTGGGTACTAAGTCAACTCACCAAGTTGGGGCTATGTTTAATAATAGTGGATGAAAATATTTTTTTGAATTTTAAATAATCATTTTTTTTTTATAATTATCAATACAAGTAGAATAACTTGTTTTTTTTTGTTTTTTTATTTTAATTTCATCCTTAATTTTTTATTTAATTCCTTTGTGGTTTAATTCTACGAGATAAAATTTTAAATTGTAATGGAAAGATAAAATTAAAAGATAGAGGGATGCATTGTAAACCAAATAGAAAATACATGGATAATCTCTAAGTTTTTACAATTTTATTTTTTATCTAAAAAATTATTTTGTTTATTTGTTTAGTGGTTCGAGAGAGGAGAGATAAACTTGTCGGGAAAAGATGAATAAGAGAGAAAATTATTGGTTGACCACCAAATAAAAAAACCTTTGTATCAATGATGAGAAAAGTTGAACGGTTTTGTTTGGTTTATTTATGTTTTTTTAGAGTGATTTTGAGTGTTCTGGGGATGATAAGTAGTTTTTTTTTAATTTATAAAACAAACTAAAATTAGGTTTTAGAATAAAAAAACATGAATCTTGATGTTCCAATCACTAAATGTGACTTAAAAAAAACAAGTAGGCAAGAGGTTACTTGCAGTAACGAGTAACATACCTCAAAGAAATACAAGAAATGATGACATGTTGTTCACACTTAATGGAAATAAAACCAAGTGCATGCTTAGGTTTTTTGTTTTTTATCAAGGTTAGGTATTTGGGTCTGGCTTATCAATGCTTAATTTTTTTATTTTTGACTTTTTTAATATATTTTTATCCCTTTTCATAGTTTCTATTTAAATATTATTTTTCTTATATTTTTTTTAAGTTGTATGATATTTCAAAGAGTTAGTTTGATTTGTATTAATTTCTTTCCTCTTATATTTTATAAGAATTAATTGTATTTATATGAATTTTTTTATAAAAATAAAAATTATTTGTTATTAACGACAACATTTAGCCGCTAAAATAAATTAAATAAAAATGTTTAAAATAAAACAATAGTTAATGTAAAACATTTGAATACACAACTATTTTTTATTTCTACTATAAAAATCAACCTTTTACTTTAATATTTAATAAATGTTAATAACTTTTTTTGGACTTATTCGTTCATATATTTATTATTTTATTTATAAAGAATAAATAATATTTGTTTTTCAATTACAAAAATATAACACATGGAAGCATATCCATAATTTTTTTTTTTCATGTTAAAAAATTTACTTGAAATCCTATTTGCAATGCAAATAGCATTTTGAGTGAACAACATTTTTTCTTTATGAATTTAAAAAAACACAAAATTTCTAAATAAATTTACAATATCAAAACATTTTTTATTACAAGCGAAATAACTTTGAATTGTATCTGCGGATATTGTTTTTAATAAAACTAGAATAAATACAACTACCTTGAATCAAATTCATTAGACAAAGTGAGCTTTTCATGTTTGAATGTCGTGAAAGTTATTTTTTAAAATATTTTTTATTTAATTTTTTTAAAATAAATTTAATTTTTATATTTATACATCAAAATAATTTAATAATTTTTTTTTTAAATAAACATGGTTTTATACTCCATGGCCGCTGATCATATGGGCAGCCACAGCCCCCAGCTTCAATGAAACCAGCAGCAAAAAGAATCAAAGAGTTAGGGGGGAAAAAGAGAAGCTGAAATAAATCAAGCAAAGCAGAAATGCAACAAATTCAGTATCAAAGAAAGAAGAAGGTGTTAGTAAGTTGCTTCAAACAAATTGGGCGATGTACAGTTTCGTGCATTTTGGTTTTGTTAACTCAATTTGCTCTGACTTTAGTCCCCCACTTCTTCCCTGCTTCCTCTCTACTCGTCCAACTGACACTCTCAGGTCTCTCTCTTCACATATTTGGTATTGCATGAATTTTTTATTTTATTTTACTTGAAGACTTGAAACCTTGTTTGGTTTTTGACAGTTGTGGCGCTAGTGTTTGTTTTGGGATTAGGGAGATGGTGCAGGCGGATTGTTGGAGTGTATGCATCCGCTCCAGCTCTCGTTTTCTTTAATCTAATCTTTATTTGGGCTGTCTATATCTTCATTGTTAGACAAGGTGATTGCATTTTTACCTTTACTTTGTTTCATTACTAGTTCATAATCTTCTGGGGTTTTGGGTTTTGAATTGTTGAAGCAAAATTTTTGTCGTGTTTGTGGGCTATATCCCTTCTATCTTTATAGTGAAAGAATTCATATCTGCACAGGCACAATTGTTATTAAATTATCGAGTTTCATTACTTAGTTTTCGGGTTTAGGATACCTTGGAGAAATTGATTTTATGTCAAAAATTAATGTAGAGAGCTGAAGGATGGATTTTAAAAAAAAAGCTAAATGGTGTTGGAATGTGTAAGGGACTGGGGTTTATATGAGCTAAAGTTGGAATAGGTGTAATATCAGAACCATCAAGTTCAGGGGCGGTTCACAGCAGCAACTTTGGTAATGTCAGTAGCAAGTTTAGGGTTTTTAAAGGAAACTTTTCTAGAGTTTTTAGGATAGAAAATGTAATATAAATTCTAACAGGATTGTATTCAAGTTTTGGGGAAAAAAAGGAAACCCGTTAGGTTTCACAGTGAAGGATAGCTGAATGTTCCATTGGCACTATGGCTGGAGTTAGGATTGCAACGAAAATCCCAATTTAAGCCAAAAGCTTCAGACTTTCTTTTTTTAACTTCACTTCATCGAAGGAGGCTTTATAAGCCTACATAAATGTTCTAAACAATCTTGACACTATAAAGATTTGTATTCCAAAGTTTGACCACCTGACTATCTGGTGTGTTTAGGGAAAAAAATGCAAAGAATTTAGGGAGAAGGCAGGGATGCGGGGTTCAGGTTCATGCTTATGACTAAGCCTGCCATATGAAGTGCTACAAATGGGATAATTGATGTATATGAACTAATAGTGGTGATTGTGTGGGAATAAATCCAATTTTATATTTACTGAAACTAACTCTTAAAATTGTTAGCTGATTCTTGCAAGTTTATGACTTCCTTGTTTTCCTTGTTTCGCAGCCATTCCGTATTTCATCAGTATTGTGTTCAACATAGAGGTTACCCTGCTCATTCTTGGTGTATGTAGGTTGTTTTCTCTCTCTCTATCCCCCGCATAGTTTCACCTCTTATATTTATCTGGGACAGGGGAAGAAATTTTCTATCTGAAGTTTTTTCTGGTCATCTGATCATCAAGCCGTGTGTTCTTAATCGCAGTATCCTATCAAGTGATCCTGGTTTGGTAACTCATGGATCTTCAGATGTGAACAAGCTCATTGAAACTAAAGCTTTCAGAGTTGAAGCTCATAACGAGGTTATAAATTTTAACTGAACTACAAATGAAAGGAACTTCACCTGAGAGGAGATCATTTTTTTTTTAACTTAGGAGGAGCTAGAGACTTAACCAAGGGGTATATTGTATGGGCTACTTGCAATTTCATTTTATTTTATAATCTTGAATTCATCAAGATTTCTGTTACCATGTCTGTCTTAGCTACTCCTTTCCCGTATTATTTTTTAGTTTCAATAACTCAAAAGGAGATGTGATAGCTTTGTGTTTATTTATTTATTTATATTTGCCTCTCAATGCAGACAGAAACATGCTTTCAAGGAAATGTAATGGTTTGATAGGTCCAAGTAGCAGAAAGCTGGACAAAATGCTTTCAATATAATGTATCTTGATCATCAACAATTTAATGTTTCTTTTGGCTCCATACTAGTGTTGCTTTATATAAATCTGGAGCTCTCAGTTTCTCCATTAACATCCAATCACGCATTACTCAACTAGATTAAGCTGGTGGGCTTTTCTTTGTTTGAGCTTTTAAAGTATATTCCTTCACATTTACATGCTAGTATATTCTTTTGACTGTTATTGTTCATTGGCTTTTCTGACCCCTGGCTCTTATTTGGTCCTTCTTCTCTTCTTCTGTTCTTCTTTTCTCCCCTTCTCCCCTTCTTCTGTTCTTATTTTCTCCCTAACTCTTAACTTATTTCAAACTTTGATATTCAGTGACCACTTTCAAACTACTTCATGTTTCCAGCTCAATTCATGCATGTTTCCAGCTCAATTCATGCTTCACTGTTGCTTTGTAATGGGATGGTGCCTTTTCTATCACAGGGTTCTGCTCTACTCAAGAGGGTGAGGTATTGTAAGAGTTGCAAAGCATATATAAAAGGATTTGATCACCATTGTCCTGCTTTTGGTAACTGTATAGGTAATTCTTATCTGATCCACGCAATTTCCAATGTAACTTATCCATCATTTTGTTAAATTGATGTGTCTCTCTTGTCAAAGATCTGTTAGTTTATACACTTTGGAACTTTTTAATCCTTAATGTCACTACACTGTGCAGGACAGAATAATTATGTCCTCTTCATGATTCTTCTAGCTGGATTCCTTACCACCGAAGCTTCTTACATCGTTTGCTCGTCCCAGTGTAAGCTCATGCCTCCTTGATCTTGTATGGAATTGTACTTGTATTTCCTTTACATTTTATGTCTCAAATTATAATGATTACAGTTTTTCGACCGTCCCTAAGGATAGATCATGGGTCAATAATTCAGATAGATGAGCATGCTGGGTTTAGGGTGTAAACTCATCTAATCTGCTTATTTCCGTATCCCTTATTCAGTTTCCAGAGGATCCCAGATTCTAGGTGGAACTTGGTTTGAGGTAAGTCATCGTACAGCAGATGTTACTTTTACTGTTTATTGTTCTATGATTCTAAAGTTTTTTAAGGAAGCCACTTGTGCCTCTGCTGTTTATGCATTTATGTATGTGATCCTTGGTAGACTGATCTAGCTGGCAGCTTGGTTGTTAGCACAATGTTATTCTCTCTTCTCCAAGTGATATGGCAGGTTTCCTACATGTTTCATCTAATTTTTCATTCTGTTATTTTCCTAAAGCTGTAGTAACAGAAAATGAAAAGAGCCGCTTCACATTTATAAATAATATTTTTTGTTTTGTAAATGTAGGGGGTGTTCTTCACGTGGCATCTGTATTGTATATGCTTCAACATCAGGACTGACGAATGGGTATGTTCATGAATAGTGTCAGAGTTGTGTATCTGTGTGTGAAGGAAAGAATAGGGATTGAGTATTCAGCTCTATACTCTGTAGGTTTCTACATAAACAAGTTCTAATTGAGTTGCCCACCGCTCTGACTAACATATAGTTTGAAATAGAAAAAATAACCTGAGAGTAAATTGTTAGTTAAACATGTTCTGTTGAAGCTTCGCAATTTTCTGACTGATGTATGGAAATGCTTTCTAAAGTACACTGTTCATTTTGCAATATAGATATTTATGATTAATGCATCCTTCTTCAGATAAACTGGAAGAAATACCCAGAGTTTCAATTTGTCATTCAATCCCAACCAGGTATATATATTTCTCAATATTGTTACTGGTGATTAATATCCATAGCCTCGTGTGTAATTTGAGTTTTATCTTCCTGATCCAGGGGAAAGCTTTACTAGGGTTATGTTCAAAAATCCATATGATAATGGCTATCTTCAAAATGTGAAGGAGTTTTTATCAGTAAACGGCGATAGTGCATCGATGCGTGTTTTTCAATGTGGAGGGGTGCCCACTTCCTCCAATTGTTCTTAACTGAGATCCTGAGGTTTGAACTCTAGTATTCATGCATATACTAGTTGTGAGACTGGAGGAGATACGGATTGGAGTTTCACTAATTAAAGTTCTTGGCTGCTAAGGGGAGATCAGTTTGCTTACATATTGAGTTGATATCCTTCAACCAATGCACAGACTGATGTAACACTAGAGTAGAACCTCCATGCATATGTTCCTTGAGAGAATTTAACTGAACGATGTCTTCACAAACCCTATAGCTAAAGTATAATGTTATAAAAGTTCATATTTCTTTTTATCATATGTTCTATGATTAAATTTTTGCTTTAAAATTGATGACATAGCTTAGGGGATGCTACCCATGCCAATCTCTTATAAGTCTTCCTAGGGAATTATTTTCCTTGAATTCTTGAAGCGCATGTGGCCTTTAGCTAGAAATTTCAATGGCCTTGACCTCCGGCTGCTTTTCCTCCGTAGGAATGGTCACAGTAAGCACACCAATCTCCATGCTGGCTTTCACCTGATCCATCTTTACTTTCTCAGGCAACCTGAACCTCCGTGAAACTTGCCGCTGCTCCTCTCAATTCGATGCCAATTATCATTCCTTTCCTTCCTCCTGTTCTGTGCTCCTCTCTCCACCGATTTGCAGGATTCTTACTTCTTTCACCTCCACTTTGACCTCCTCGTTCTTTAACCCTGGAAGGGTCAGCTTTGAAAATGTGAGCTTCTGGAGTCTCTTTCCAATCGATTCTTGCATTGACAAAAGCTGATGTTTCTTACTTTCTTGTGTTGAGGCAGGAACATTGGCCAATGGGGCCCTCGAAAGGATCCCAAATGTCTAAAGAAAACGGATCGAACACATTGGTCCTTTGGCTGCCGAAGAAGCTAGGAAAGAGGGATGCCATGCTTGAACTAGTGAGAAATTGTATGCTTTGCTTCGATCTGTTCACGACGAGAATGATTGGTTAGAACAAGCTACATGTAGTGGGTGAGACGAGGCTTCTAGCTATATTAAAAAATCAAGAAAAAGAAAGAACATTCCTGTACTTCGTTGCTCTATCCTTGAATAATCACATGAGCTATAAATATTATAATCTACATCTATAGTAATAGACGGTCCCTTATTTTTGTTCTCCAGTCTACTAATTTCTTAGGACACAAAAAAAAAAAAAAAAGAGAGAAAAAGAAGAAGCAGCATGATTGGGCCCTTGACCCAATCGAGTCCAACACACCTGGTTGTGTCACGACTCCATCCTCTTCTATTTATTTTATTTTTAGGTTAGTATAGTCTCATTTATTATTTATAAATAGTATTTACTATACAAAATTCATTCAGAATGAATCTTTGGCTTGATCGTGCTATTTATGATTATTCAAACTGAGATCCACCCTCTCTTCTCTCTCCTCACTTCTCTCTCATCCCTTAGTTTAATATAATCTCGTTTATTATTCATGAATAGTGTTTATTATACAAAGTTCATTTAAAAAAGATACCGAGTCCTCAGACACGATCAAATTATGCTCCATCCCTTCTCTCCCTCCCTCTTTTCTCTTCAGTAAAAGAGGGAAAAGGTGGTGAATCTATTTATTACAAGCGAGTAATTCCTCCCTCCCCTCCCCTTCTCTCTTTTTCCTTGGCATTGTTTTAATATTCATAAATAGTATTTGATGAATAGTAATATTTACATGGTGCTATTAATTACTATCATGCGTAATATATTTTCAATATGCTTTCTAGATATTTTCAAAGCTATATATATATTTTGATTTTGAGACGGGGTAGATTCAAAAGATTATTCATCAAAAAATACTACACTTATCATCTATTCACTGCATAAAGAACACACATCTCCTCTTTACTTTTAATTTTTTACCTCCTTGTCACTTGATAGAACAAAATCAAATACTAACTTAAATATTGGAGTATTTCTTATTCCACAAAAGACTTATTTTACATGTACAACCATGGTTCAAATCTCATTAGTTAGGAAAAATCAATATCTTTCTATGAATTTGTTTTCTCAAAAGAAGCTAGTGATTGGAACTACTTTGGCATATAAAAAGGCCAAGAAAGTGGGTATGTTATTAAACATGGTCGAGCTAACAGATCAACTTGGTGATTCCTGACCTAGAACCTAGTCCGGAATGAGTTTTAAATTAAACCAAATAGGAATTAAAACGATCAAACTTGGTCAACTTGGCGTGTCAATATGCATCATGGTCGACCCGATTAAAACTCGGTTTGACTTTTTAAAGAAAAAATCAAAATAAAGTTATTTTAACTTTTTTTAATCTTTATACAACATTGTTTTAAATCCTGGTCAACCCATGATCCAATCCTTGGGTCGGGTCATGTGTTTAACCAAATTTAATAACTTTGACTATATTATTCATATCCAAACTAATATATTTATAAGAAAATAAACTTCTTATAGCCAAATAAAAATTACATGAAAAACATAAATTTTATACCAATTAATATTGAAAGTGATATATGACATCATCACTTATTATATAAATAAAATGATATCCTACCTAGGGTTTTCTTGTAATTTTTTTTAACCTAGTTTGGCTTTTTTTAATCTTTATACAACATTGTTTTAAATTCTGGTCGACTCGCTCAACTTGTGATCCAATCCTTGGACCGGGTCATGGGTTTAACCGAATTTAATAACTTTGACTATATTATTTATATCCAAATTAATACATTTATAAGAAAATAAACTTCTTATAGCCAAATAAAACTTACATGGAAAACATAAATTTTGTACCAATTAAAATTGCAAGTGATATATGACATCATCACTTATCATATAAATAAAATGATATCCCATGTAGGGTTTTCTTGTGATTTTTTTTTCTTTTTTATCTAGCCTTATAATATAATTGTATTGTTCGATTAAAGGAATATTTACCCCCCCAAAAAAAATAAAAATTAAAAAACCCTTCCAGAAAAGAGATCCCTAAAAATTAAGAGAAGCATCATTTTATATTCATTGCATCATTGATAATTCTGAAGATATTCAACTTAAATTAACTTCATATCTTTTGTTACTGTTCACTATCACCATAGAATCAATTCTCATTACTTCGTTGTCTAGTAATAAGACTTTTTCAAAGAAAAATGTCAACTAAAGGATCTCAAGGAAAAAAAAAAATTATAACAAGAATTTGTTATAAAATAAATAAATCATCTGCATATCATTCAACTGTTATGATATATTTAAACTCTAACTCTTTTTTTTTTTATACCTTTAACACGAACATCTATAATCGTCTCTATTAATACTTTTTTGAATTAAACAATGAGTAATTAATAAAACCCTCAATATCATTACAATAATTCATCTCGTGTAACTCTTCGAGTGAAACTTAATACCATTACAATAATTCATCTCGCGTAACTCTTTGAGTGAAACTCAATACATTCAAAAACAATTATCCATTACTTATATGAAACCTATACAGAATATTGATGATAACAAGTATTAATTAATTATGTGAACTAAACAGATTATCGATACCCAACTAATTAACTATCATTGGTTTAACTCAAATTTTTTCAATCTATTTTATTAGCACCCTTAAATCATTATCGATTTTATACAAAAATTTAAATTTCTCCATATTTACTAAAATTTTCAACTTAACAATAAAATTGACAAAATATAAAACGTACCTATTAAATAAGTCATTATCTATTTTATTAAAAAACATCTAAGTCACAAAATCAAACTTAATTTCATCAAATTACAAACATAATTTTTTAAAATCTCAAACAAACTCTAACATGTACAAATTATATATTTATACAACAAATTTCTATTGAAAAATGCTATAAAATAAGTAAACACAAACAAACTACATACACTACATCAAAATGCCAAGAAAATTAACATTTTAAAAATGATTTACAAAAAAAAAAAATGAATAGTTTTGCTTATATGATATGGGTAATCTTCAAAAGAATTTGATCTAGAAGAGGGATACTGACAGAATAAGTATCAAGGTGGCCGAATTTGTGATGATGAGAGCTTGATTTGTGATAAAATAGGGAGGGGGGTTACTGTTTTTTGGAGGAAAAAAAAAAGAAGAAATGAGGAAGGGAGATAGGGGGTCGATTTCCAGGTTATAACTTAAAAAACTTTTGACGGATTCATCGATGAATATTAGCGACGGGTTCAATTCCTTGGTAATAATAACATGTTATTTTTTTTTCATTCCATCATTTCCAACTGTAATTCCATGGTATACACTAACAGAAATTTTCTATCGATATATACCAAGAGACATAACAAGGAATTATTATGTTGGTAAATGTCACTGTAATTTATTGATGGTAAAGATTTCGTCAGTATTTTTGTTTATATTTGTCAATTTTTTGATAGTGCTCATTCTCCTATATATGTAATAACCATTAACTATGTGAACTTTAACATGATCAGTCTTTGCATTTTGTAGATATATAATGATGTGTTTTTAGAATTTAAATTGTAAAAATAACAATACTTTTTTGGTTTAATGTTATGATCTATTAGTAGTTTTAAGCAATAGGGTTTGAGTTTTTCGCATTATTCAATCTCTGTACTCTTTGAATGTTTTAACTGAAGTATTGCAATAAATATATATATTTGACTGAGTCTCTTTACCTTTTATTTTGTTTTGTTTGAGCAAAAGGGGTGTAAAAGAATGAAAAGCCAAAAGTTAAAATATATTATTTTTAGCTTTTCCATGCTACTAAACAAAATGTCAAAATACTTTTTTCTTTTTAAAAATACTATTCTTACATATCTTTTAAAAAAATCAAAACCAACAAAAAGAAGCCAACAAAAAATATAAACTAATTAAATGCAACCATATGGGGAAAAAAACATTAAACTCTTTGAAAAATAAAATACTTATTTTTTCCACTCCAATACAATTAGCTTTTCAAACAACTTTTTTTTATTGGAGTATATATAAAAATAAAAACTATATTTATACTATTCATCAAAATGCCATTTTATGAATTTGGCTATTCAAAATACATCTACCTTTAGCATCCTTCCATTGTAAGAAATTAGTTTATGAGATGACTTGGTATATGTACTCTTGAATGTGTGACACATGTCATATACGGGACCTAATCGATACAACTAATAATCGATAAAAAAAAAGAGTAACATTATGCTTCATAGTAAAAACTGGGTACCCATTAATTAAAAAAATAAAAAATAAAAAGAGAAATATAGTAACGTCCCTAGTTTATGATCTAATTCACAATAATCAGAGAAAAAGACACGTCAAAGAATAATTAAAAAGAACATCACGTCGCTTTAACCCCCAAACTGCAGAAGCCAAACCCTTCACGAAGGATTGATGATCGCTCAGGAAGGACCCATGCATGAATGCCAAGCTTGTCGAATTCTTAATTAGGTGAAGTATGCTGCTAAACATCATTCTCTCTGCAATTAACAAGACAAAGGAGGCAAGTGGTCTCTCGAGAGTAATAAATTGATCGACACACGTCTGATTCCAGGCGTCATTAACATCCATGGGTCCATGGAAATGGCGTACAAACCATTTCTTCTACAAACTTACTTATTGTATTCGTAAAATTGGACTTCGTAGTTTCATCACTTGATTTTCCTGTGAAAGCTAAGGCATAAATATCTGTAATCTACCAATAAATTGCTGTCCAATTAATGAAGTTTTATATATATGTGGGCTAGCTCTTGATGGAATCCATCTTGGAATCTTCAAAGTTGAAGCAGAAGCTTGCTAATAACGTACAAGCTACTACCACCCTCGTACGTGTTCATGTCATTATTTAAGTTTAATATTGTAGTGTTTCTTTCCTTCTTGTTACTTTTTTTTTTTTTTTATCAAAGATATTAATTTAGTTTTGATTAATATATATATAAATTAATCCAGGGATATTTCATGTTATCGAATTCGAGGATGTATTAAACATCTTTGTAGTTTTCTAGCCTGAGGATATTGAAAATAATTAATATTCTCATCTTTCATGATTTTCATAATATACATTTTACAACCTATATTAATTAGATACACTGTGTTTTTAATCTGTAATCTTGGCTCGTTTTAAGAAAATTTCCTGGCTCCATGCCTAAATTTCTATGTGATTAGGCATGTAAGGGGTATTTAGAAGTCTGATAATAATAGTTGTTTATCAAATTTTTTTATTAAAAAATATATTATAATAATATTTTTTTTTAAAAAAATATTTTTAACATCAGCACATTAAAATAATCAGAAAAAATAAAAAAAAATTATTTTTTTTAAAATTTAAGCTAACCTCCCTTAGATCGCAATAATCCTAAACAATACCTAAATCCAAAAGAAACTAATTAAACGAACTCAGCTAATCCTCATCCTAAATGATAAAAGCAATACTTAACTTGAGAGACTAACATAAACTAACTTGATGCGCTAATATTAATTACCAAATCACTTTATAGAAGTTCCATTATGCTAAAAACTAAACTTATATAACAATATATATGGCGTTTTATTCTTGTGTTTCATGTACAAGTAAACTGAGAAGAAGCTTTCCAAAAAGTATGATACTGTCTTCTTCACTTTCTGCGCACGTATGGTTATATATATATACTTATCATTTGTAGAAAAAATGGTTGGACAAATTCGTAATAAAGCCATTTCTTTTTCTGGTTGATTTTTCTTTTCTTCTACTGAATATTGGCACGTCTTTATTTTTTGGTAATTAGTTCTTTAAATTAATGCTTGTAGGGGAAACCCATTTGTTATGAAACTTTTTTCTTGTATTCCAAAATTCAACGGTTTTTTTTCTTGTAGTTCACTTCTGTTTTGATGTCCCATTCCATCTCTAGGGTTTGCCTAATGTTTAAGAATTCAGTATATATCGAAGACCGGATAAGAAGATGATTTGGTGATAATTAAACGAAGTCTCCATAATCACAAGAAGAAGTGCAATGCTTCCATGGTGATTATATATATAAATGGTAGGCCAATGTTGCAAATTCTGTGTCAGTGATGCTTGGTGGTGCAGTACAACCGTATTTTTAAAAAGTTATGATTTTTTTTAGTTTTAAATTATTTTTTTTATATATCTTTTACTATTTTGATGTATTAATATCAAAAATAAATTTTAAAAAATAAAAAAATATATTATTTTAATATATTTTCAAATATAAAATCCTTTAAAACTTAATCTCCACCAATAAAAACTTATTCTTTGCTTTGGTTTGGAAACCGCAGCTTTAAAAGTAGGTTCCGATTGTTTTGTTGATTTAAAAGTCAAGGTGTCGATGAAGTGATTCTAAAGAGAAATGCTTTTGTCTGGGAACTGATTTGTTGCTTTCAAGATTCACATGAATGGCTTTCCATGATCACTTTCCTTACGATTTACGAGATAAAAATTCAATATTTGATAACTCCTTTTTTTGACAATTTTTTCTTAAATAGCTCCATTGCTTTCGGTGAAAAGAAAAGGAATAAAATCCATACATATGAGCCTATCAACTTCTTTCTCCCTGCTAGGTTGTTTGTTTACTAAGAGGTTTATTCTCCCTGTAATTTCAGGTTCGAGTCTTATGATTGTTAATAAAATGGCTACTAGAGATTTACATGGTCGTTAACTTCAAGACCTGTGAAATTAATTAAGGTACGTGTAAACTGACCCGGACACCCATATTAATAAATAAAAAATAAAAGAGAATATAAGATCTAACATGCAAGTGCATATCTCTATTGTTGTAAACATTGATTTTTTTATTAAAAAAATCTAGCATTGTTTGAAAAAAAAAGACAAAATAACATGAATAAGATTTTTTTGATGAAATAACACAGATAAATATCATGATTAGGAATAATATATTTTAAAAAGTCATGGTTGGGATCAATGATATTTTTTAAAAAAATAGTTAAAATAAATTGATAAATAATGAAGGGAAAAAAAAAATTAACGAGACATCAAAAATCCACCAAACTCCTATAATAATACTATAATCTTAACAAAAATAAAATCTAACAACACAAAAATAAAATCATCAAGTAAAATCGGTGTAAATCACTCACGCCGTCCAAAAACAAAGAAATCTTTACATGTTAGAAAAGTATCAGGCAACTGGCAAGGATAAAAAAAAACACTTCGAGTGGTCATTTGATTACACATGTATCCGACCAATGAGGTTTTGTGCAGAAATCTAGCCAAAAGATACTACTTCTACTACACTCGGAATCCTAAGTTATTTGTCCAGCACTCTCCCTCTCTATACATTACGTGTCTGTCTGTCTGTGTGGGATTTATCATTTCAAATTATGAACTCTTAAACAAATGGATATATATATATAAAACATATCATCCTTTCTAGAATAAAGTTTTTGGCATTTCTTCTAAGAAATATGTCGCCATCCTCATACAGCATTGGCGGGATCATCTACTGCGTTATCATTCATTGTCTTTGGTAAAGAATGATATGCGGTTTTTTTTTTTTACTTTAGAAAATGTTGGTTTAATTTTATAACTTGATATATTTATTGAATGAATAACTTTATTTTCAGAATTGATTTAAAGAATTGAATGATAAAAAAGGTAAATCTCTTTATTACTAAAACTTTGTTTTGTTTTGAGTGCAACTTCAATCTACATTTAGGATGAAAAAAACATTATAAAAAAGGTTTTTAAATGACGTCCATGTAAGCTTTATTTAAAAGTGTAGTTGTAATTGTTTTTTAAAATATTTTTTATTTAAAAATATATATATTTTTTTTTTAAAAAATTATTTTTAATATCAACACGTCAAAACAATCTAAAAATAAAATAATAAAAAAATTAAAATAAAAAAATATTAATTTTTTTTAAAATATTTTTCAATCACGAAAACAAATAAACTCTAAATATATTTAATAATATATTATATATTATTTTTTAAAAGTATTTTTTAATTTTAACATAACAATATTATAAAAATATTATTTTAATATCTTTTTAAATAAAAATTACTTAAAAAATAACCGTTTGTAAATATAATAAAAATGATGGGAGCTTATTTATTGGCCACCAATACTAAACAACTGCTTTTCTGCCTGCCTGCTAACAATCCAACGGACAAAAGGAAACCACAGCGCGACTGAATGGCTGAGATGAGTCCGAAACTAAGATGTTTAGTCAAGAAAAGGACTCTTTCAAAGGAGAGAAGGACCAGGGAGCCAAAATTTACTGTTTATGGAATCTATCAATCAAACTGCCCGAACAAATATCTAACTGCTGCCCACACTCTCACTTACACCCTCTCTCTCTCTCTGACACGGTCAGCTTCCGGGCAGCTCCAAACTCCAATACAAGGACTCTCTCTCTCTAGAAACAAATATAATAAAAATACTATTCGTACGACTACATCTCACTTTCTTTCTCTCTCTAGACTTGCTTAAGAGTCCAACTTTTGTTTTGTTGCCCAATAACTACTTTTAAGCAAAACTGAGATAGAGCGGAGAGAGGGAGAGAGAGCTGCTTCTCGTCAGAGAAGGTGGCGGTTAGGTAGTGGTGCAGCTGCTCTCCGGTGAGCGGAGGGTGAAGTGCGCGCCTTTTTTTTATATAGAGAGATATATATCATCATGGGTCAGGGACTGAGTTGTGCAGCGAGTCAAGAGCATGCGTTCTTCACTGCTGTGCAGTTGGGTGAATTCGACACCGTAAATGCTATGCTTGAGAGAGACCCATCTCTCCTTCATCAAACTACTTATGATCGCCAGTATCCGCTACATATTGCTGCTGCCAATGGCCAGATCGAGGTCCCTTTCTTGCTTTTCTTCTTAACCATTGATTTTGGTTTTTTGATACTGGTTACTACTCTTCTGGGCTTTTTATTTTGCGGTCTGAACTTTTAACATTTCTCTTGGTGAAAGTCTTTGCGTTTTGCTGAATGCTGATAAGAATGGATTTTGTGACATCTGTTGTAGATTTTAACAATGCTTCTGGAGCGATCTGTGGATCCTGATATGGTGAATCGTCACAAGCAGGTAATATTTTGGTAATCTTGTGTGAATGGGAATTCTCTTTTTTCTTGATCTTGTGGTATAGCTAGCACCTTTTGCTTTGTAGTGATCTTGATTTGTTGATTGTGAATGGTGATAGACTCCGCTTATGTTGGCTGCAATGCATGGCAAAATCTCATGTTTGAAAAAGCTCATCGAAGCAGGGGCAAATGTATGTCAAAGTTCAAAATCTCCGTCTCCTTTTTATTTTAGAGATTAGCTTATTCTTATTTGAAACTGTGAATTAGCATATACTGATAAGGTTATCTGTTTGGTTTTTATCAGATTTTGAAGTTTGATTCACTTAATGGAAGAACTTGCTTGCACTATGCTGCTTACTATGGCCATTCGGATTGCCTTCAAGCTATTATTTCTGCTGCTCAATCAAGCCCTGTTGCTGTTTCTTGGTAGCTACATGTTTCATTCTGAAGATTTATTTGGTTTTTTATTGTTCTTTTCGTTTCTTCTCTTTTGATGATTTTGCCTTTTAGTTTTTATGATAATAGCTTCTGTGGAAATTGAAATCTAGGGGATATGCACGGTTTGTCAATATCAGAGATGGTAGAGGAGCAACACCATTGCATTTAGCAGCCCGTCAAAGACGGCCTGGATGTGTACATATCTTGTTAGGCAATGGTGCTCTTGTTTGTTCTTCGACAGGAGGATATGGGTAATAATTGTATTGATTTTCTCACTCATTTCTTGCCTTTGATATGATTTGTTGTTTTAATTTTTGTTGATGTATTGCTGCTTACAGTTCCCCGGGGAGCACTCCTCTTCATTTGGCAGCCAGAGGGGGATCTCTTGATTGTATCCGTGCATTGCTGGCGTGGGGGGCAGATCGTCTTCAAAGAGATGCATCTGGGTATTACTTGATTCTATCCTTCGTTAGTTTAGAAGCTATAACACATTCATAATGTAATAATACTGGGTAACAAAGCATGTGGTTTTCATGTTCTTTGATGTATTCTAGAAAATGTTTTCCAATGATTTCAATAGGCACATAGCATTGGGGACCTTAATGTTGTGACAGCTGTTGCTTTATTTTTAATTAAGAGCTGGGATAGCCATCATATCTCTTGATCTAGGTCTTTTTTATAGCTTGAATGTTTTCTTATTTTTATATGGTCATCCAAATGCAGGAGAATACCCTATGTAGTTGCTTTGAAGCACAAAAATGGAATGTGTGCAGCCCTTCTTAATCCTTCATCAGCAGAGCCTCTTGTCTGGCCATCACCATTGAAGTTCATCAGTGAGCTGAATCAAGAGGCAAAAGCTCTACTGGAGTGTGCCTTGATGGAGGCCAACAGGGAGAGGGAAAAGAATATATTGATGGAGGCCAACAGGGAGAGGGAAAAGAACATATTGAAGGGATCTGGGCATTCACTTCCATCTCCATCACATTCTGCTGATGGGACAGATTACAATATATCTGAGGTAATTTCGATGCTTATCTGTACTTATGGAATCAATATTTTTTTTTTCACTTCTTATCTGCTGATGGGACAGATCTGGGCATTCACTTCTTATTTTTTTCCCCTGCAATTTCCTGCGTTGGCCAAACTAGGAACAAGGGTAGCAGATGGCTTGACATTGTAACTGACGTGTCTATTTGGTAACATATATAATGCAGGCAAGCGATACAGAGGTGTGCTGCATATGCTTTGAGCAGGTTTGTACAATTGAAGTTCAAGACTGTGGCCATCAGATGTGTGCACAATGCACACTAGCTCTCTGCTGCCATAACAAACCCAACCCTACAACCGCATGCCTTAACCCTCCAGTTTGTCCATTCTGTCGAAGCACCATTGTCCGTCTAGTGGTTGCTAAAATCAAGAACTGTAATGATGCTGATCAAGACATTGGGGAAATTGGTTCACCAAAACTGAGAAAGTCCAGGAAGTCACGGAACTTCAGCGAGGGAAGCAGTAGTTTCAAGGGGTTATCAGCAACATTTGGAAAAATGGGTGGCCGTGGCTCAGGAAGGATTGCTGCAGAAAATGAGTGGATGGATAAGCCTTGACGATACTTGGTAGCATTTGGTAATCGAAGATTCCATTTGGCAATCAAGGATTCCTTGTAATCCCAAACAAGGGCAAAAATATCAAGGAATCAGTGTCGGTGCTGGACATAATCGGGTATATATATATATTATATATATTGAGAGAGAAAGAGAGAGAGAGAGAGAGAGATGGCCCCCTTCGGCAATGTAGATGTAAAAACTAAGCGAAGACGTGACTTTCAGGGTTTGGATTGGTAAGTTTGGTAATGTGATTGCCGTGGGTCATATTGTTGTAGTCTTTGTTTTACTTGAGATTGAAGTAGCATTCGTTATTATTTTGAGGGTCGGTCTGTTCTGTTCAATATCTGAATTGATAAAAGAAAGATTTCCTTTCTTCTTGGAAAATAAAACCTCCATTTTCTTGAATCACTGCTCCTTTACGTGTTCTGAACAAAAATCCAAGTGAAGCCTCAATTATGGGCTCTGTAAACCAAGGAAATATTATAGAAAAACTCTGTAAACTACTGGTAGCCGTCGTAATAAAACAAATGATGTTTGGTTGGTGAAACCAGATGGTTATGTGTGAATCTGTGATAATGTCCGCGTTGGTCAAACACTCTTGGCAGGAGAAAACTCCGATGATATAAAGATAAATACAAAAAAAATTCACGCAAGTCAGGGTGGTGGGGCAAAAGGGTAGGGACCCGATGAACATGATCTGACATGAGTATAGGTATGTGGACAGGATTCTGGGCCTATGAGAGTGAGAGAAGCCACAAGAAATTCACACACAGCTAACTTGCATTAAGGGACCCATAAATGGCTGTTTTTAATTATATTCTACTCGGTATATGTGATGATGACTCTTCAGACATGTACACACTACGAAGTACCTCATTTCTGCAGAAGCATTAACTATTAACTAAGAGCAGGAGTTTTTTACCCCCTCCTGACAAAAACACTGTTAATTATAGCAGTATATTACTTAAATTTTTTTCAATTATTTTTTTTATTTTTAAACCTCAAAAATAAAGTTTAAAGAGTTAAACTATTATTTCTTGTATTTTATTTTTAATTTTATTATTTATCATTAGATTGATTAAGAATTAAATTTCATAAATTATTTTAATTTACTTTTTATAATGATATCTTGGTCTCATGATTGAAATCGTTGATTTCGATATCTTAACCATGATTAAATTGGGTTGTTTTTTATTTTCTTTTCAAGAGATTATCTCGGACTCATGACTCGGGTCATGAGTCATTCAACATTGGATTTTATTTTGAATGGGTTGTCTCCGTCTCATGACACAAGTCCGCTTTGACGAGTTAACCTAATTGACCCAGCTTTTTTTTAATTGACTTTTTTTCTCTTAATTTTATCATTTAATATTATATTTGATTGGAAATTAAATTTCATGATTTGTTTTGGTTTGCTTTTTATTAAATTATCCCAGTCTTATGACCTGAGAATAATGCTTAACAAATTAACTTAGGTTGACTTAGCTCAATTTTTGTGTTATTTTTTTAGTTAAAATTTTTATAAATTTTATAATTTAACATTGAGTCTGATTATGGAGAGAGAGAAAGGGGGGAAGAAAGGGGTTTTGGGTATTAATTTTAAATAAACTGTAGATGCCATTTGTGATTCACGTGTCACAGATGACAACTGTGAAATAAGTGTTGTAAATGGTATCCACGAAGCATATCACAAATAACAAACTCGTAAAATTGTGCATATCCTCAAATATTTTATTCACCTTGTTACTTTATCAATTATTTTTTATTGTGCTAAAAACCCAGTAAAACCCGCTACCAACTTGCCTCCCGGATCCCTAATTCTTTCTTTTTCCTTGGTCCCAAAAACTTTTGGGATGGTTAAATGAGTAAATGCCCCGGTTTACACTCCTTCTACCGATGAGTAATATTTAAATAAATGATCTGCCTTTAATTAGATTACAAAGGTACGTTAATTTTAATGAGGATAATGGATATGGCCCTAAGGAGAAAACATGCCCCTCTAGGTTTGCATGTGGACTTCCATTATAGTATCGAAGCTTGTACACTTAATGATATTCTTTTAATTATAATATAACCGATAAATCATGATATTCTAGCTTGTAGACTTTCCTTCCTTGCATATTTTCCAAGCTTGGGAAGGATAAGCAGGCACTGATATAGCTAGTTTGCCCTAACCCTAGCTAGCTGCCGATGAAGACGATAATTCTCAAAATTATCATTATAAAGCAGTGCTTCTTTTACCCGGCAAATGTTGTTTTGTCTTGTCGTTTTTCTCACCAAACACGCAATATCTTCATTGGTTCTCTTTAAGCGTAAGAGGATGTTCTTGTTTGCTGTCAATCAGTCAAAAAGATCAACTAATTAATATCTGTCTTTTCGCTAACAAGTATTATCTTATGACCTTTGAGCAAGATTAGCAAAGAAATAGGGAGCTCCATTTGATTAGTAAAAGAAGAACAGAGTAAATTGTAGACCGAAGTTTCCAATCAAAGTAGCTGAAAGTTATGTTCACATGGTTCTGGGAACGTGTTGTTTACGCACATTAAGAAAGATATAGCAGCCAGTTACTGGTGGAATCCGCAGTCAGATTAGTCTCGGCAGGGCGGCCATCAAGAATTAGACCAGTTAATTTCTGTTTATCAATTCTTCCACAAACTTAAAAAATACTCGGTGCCGTCGTAGAAAAGAAAAGACGTTCTTTTCTCACGCAGGCTGCAGGCATTCATGCCATTGATAATAAATAAATAAATAAATTTAAAGTAATATAAAACTATTCTCCACAACTTACCTTATAATTTAAGTTTTTTATTTAAAATAATTTTTTTATATAGTATCAGAAGTTAATTAACCAAGTAATTACGGGTTTAAATTTTATTATTTTTATTTTAAATAATAAAAATTAAGTATGAAATAATATAAACTTATACAAGGATATAAGTTTTTGAATTAAGATAATTTTATAAAATTTTCTTCATAGAAATAGTTCCTCTGTGACTATGCTTTATGGCCATGTTTTTGGTAGTACCTTGATTGAATTCTTTTTGGTCAACAATGGAATATTATAGTATCCCCCCGAAGTCCCATGTTGATTAATTTCTTTAAGGAAAAGTAGCTGGCTTGACTTTTGTTTGGTCTTCTTGCAACTTTTATTTATTTATTACTTTCATGTTGTATTGTGGTATTTATTATGTTACTGCATAAATCTTGGTATATATATGGAAGGTCACTTACACACAAGATGAGTATATTAGCTATGGTTATCGTATCTTTGGCTATGAATACTTCGAAGGTGGAAATTAACCATTTCATGGCAAATGTATTTTACCTATAACATATTAATTATAAGATCATAGCTCGTATATATTTTTTTCTTAATGTTTTTGTTTAGTTTGTTATTGAATTTTCTAAACAGAAATATTGTTAGATGCATGAAATTAGAAATTAGCCAATTTCCCTATTCGTATGAACTCAAGGTTATTAATTTTATTCTGGTTAATGATATATTTTGATTTTAGAGTATTTCGTCATGTTATTTCGAGGTTATATATATATATATATATATAATTCAAAATATTAATTCAATACATATAGTTCAAATTCAAAGATGAATTAACTTGAAATTATGAAATTCAAATTTTAAACACATTGCCAAATATCAAAACATAATTTCAAAATATAAATATTCCTATTAGTAACTACTAAATGGTTGACTCGTGCTACACTGCGGGTTGGATTAGATTTTTTATCATAAAAAAAATCCAAGCATAGCTAATGTTTTTTCTAGTAGAAAAAGAAATTTAAACTTTGTGAGTTGACCATTTTGAGCTGATTTTCTAGTAGCTAATTTGTTTTCTAGCTAATCTGACCTGATTGACTCAACATGTCCAAAGATAATCTGAATAACTGATAACATCATAGTTTGATTAAAAAAAAATTAAGATGACATTTTAAAAAAAATATTGAGAAGACAACATAATGGATCGAATCGGGTTAACCTTTTAAATTCATGATTCCGGTTATGAAATCATGATAACCCCAAATAAAGCAAATTAAAATAAATTATTATGCTTAATTTCCAATAAATTCATTCTTAAATGATGAAATTTAGAAAAAAAAAATAATCTAAAAAAAAACACAATAAAACGATCTAAGTCTACTTTAGTTAATGCGTAAAACTCATGACCCAAGTGATAAGACTGAGATGAAAAAAAAAACAAAAAAAATGACAGTCTAATCATAATCAACCAAATGTTGAAAAAGTTGAATGATAAAATTGAAAAAACAAATGTCAATAAAAAAACTCAAGTCAACTAGGTTAACCCGTCAAACTCATGACATGAATCATGAGACAGAGACAACCATAAAGAAAGTAAACCAAAACAAATTATAAAGTCCAATCTCTAATAAACAAAGTATTGAAAGATAAAATTAAAGAGAAACATAGATTTTTTTTTAATAAAGCAAAAAGACAGTATTCATGGAACATAATTAACATAATGAAACTGGAACATCTCAGTTGGAATTTGTACAAAAATTTTAGAATGAAATGAAATTCAAAGCAAGATGAAATTTATTCCAAGTTGTTTTGTTTTTTAAAATAATACAAGATATATGAGCCATTTCAAATAAAATATGACATAATTAACAACCTTAAGTACAATAATCTAAAACAAAACAACATTTCATTGTTCACATACTTTGTGTACACTCTTGTAGTCACTTTTCATAACACACTATTCATATATAGGATAGTGAATAAACTTCTTTAACACTATGGTCTATGTTGTTTCCATCATTTATTATTTGATTATGAAATTTTATTTCTTTCATGTGTTAGTGTTGTTCACAGTTCACACACTTACAATTCATTATTCATCATACTATTCATTGAATATTAAAGGAGATTTCTTTACACCTTAGTCCTTTTAGTTTTCAACATTTTCATTTCGGTCATGAAACTTTATTTTTTATGTTTTAGTTCATAGATATTGAAATAAAAAAGAGAGAGTCATTGAAAAGGAAGAGATGTGAGAATTTTTTTGGCTAACCACATTACGACAATAAAAATATTAATTTTAATGTCAATGAGTTCTTAATGAATATGAGAGTACAATGGAGATGACTTGGACCTTTAATCACGAGAGAAAAAATAAATCAGAATTCAAAAAGCTTGTTTTGTTTTGAATTTAATTTTTTAGACTAATTAAATTGTGTTTTAAAGTTGGAAATGTGGTTAAAGCTCATAGAATATTTTGATGGTTTTAGATGAAAACATATTGAAATTTGAGTTGCCAGAAAACTCAAAACTAGAATTTCCAGTTATTCATTCATGGTGATCGGAAATTGTTGAAATGGATGACACATTCTTTGGCCAAGCATACAAAGTGTCGTCCACTGCCTCTTTTTTTTTTTTTTTTTTTTCTTTTGGCCCTTCAATGTTTTTTTTTAAATTAAAACAAAACTCTCTTTAATAAAAAAAATATTTACAATGATATTTTAAAAATCGATTATGTTATATTTTTCACATAAGATTAGATTTTTTATGGTAATATTAATAATTAACTTATAAATAATTATATATGAACCAAATATGCAAAGTTTTTAAAAATATTTCTCATGAATATTCAATGAGAATAAAATATTTATTTTTTTAAAAAAATAATTTTCTCGAACTATTTTTTTTTCATACGTGTCGTATACGAATTACCAAGATATTATTTTTATTTTTGAATGACAAATCTTGATATGTTTTTATTTTAAAATCACACTACTAATAAAAAAGATATATTTTTTTCAAAATAAAAAAAATGGATAATAAAAAAGAAGTTTTGGATAACAATACATTTTTTCTAATGAATTTAAATTATTAAATTCTTATGAGTTTTAACTTTAATAACCATGAAATTATTTTGGATAAACAAATACATTTTCTCTCTCTTAAATTTAAATTATAAAAATTCTTATAAATATTTATTTTAATTATCATAAAATAAAATAGAAATTATTTTACAAAATGACCCCCGCATTATGTTGTCATACTATCTATTTCTAAACCATTAATAAAACACTAAAAGAGATGGTAATTATATTGTTCATTGCCCCCACAAAACACTATTCATTTTAATAATGTTTGTTTGTTTTTTTAAATCTATATATTTTTTTTCAATTTCAACTTCATCCTCTAACTTATGGTTTATTAAGGATTAAATTTCATTTTTTTTTTCAATTTAGTTTTTATTGAGTTATACCAGTCTAATGATCTAGGTCACAAGTTAATCCGATTGACTAAATTTTTTCTTTTTTTTTATTGATTTATTTTTTCAATTCTATTATTCAATATTTTTATTAATTGTGAATTAGGTTTCATGATTTGTTTTGAATTATTTTTTTCAGGGTTATCCCGATCTCATGACTCAAGTCAAGGGTTTAACGGGTTAATTCGAGTTGACTCGGATAATTTTTTAGTCCTTTTTAATTTTTATTTTTAATTTTTTCCTTCAACATTGAGTTGATTGAGAATTGTGTTTCATAACTTGTTTTAATTTGTTTTCTACGAGGTTATCCTAGTCTCATGATCAAGGTCGTGGGTTTGGTAGGTTAATCTTGGATTGACTCGGGTCATTTTTTTGTTTACTTTCTATAAGGCTATCTTGGTTTCAAGACCCAGGTTACAGGTTTGGTGTGTTAACACATGTTAACATTTGGTTGATAAGGAATTGAGTTTCGTAATTTGTCTCAATTTGCTTTTTATGAGGTTATCTTAATCCCATGACCCGATTCGTGGGTTTGTCAAGTTAACTCGGGTTAAATCATGTTATTTTTCTCATCCTTTTTTAATTGAGTTCTTTTTGAGTTTTATTCTTCAACATTTGATTAATTAGAAATTATACTTCATAATTTGTTTCGATTTGCTTCTTGGTGGTTTATCATGGTCTTATGATCATGATTGCAGATTTGATAAGTTAACCCGAAATGACCCAATATGTTGTAATCTAAATATGTTTTTTTAAAAAAAATATCTTGATTTTTTAGTAAAACTATATTTTTATCAGTCTGGAATGTATTTGTGTCCACCAAGTTGACAAAATCACATTGGGTCAAGACAAACATGATTTTTTTCTACTAAAAAAAACTTTAGCAATATCTAAATATTTTTTTATATTCAATTTTGTTTTAATAACTCGCAATGGAGCACGCTGCCAATCATGTAGTTTATGACGAGAAGCACATGGCCCATGGCTTCAGCCGGAGGACAAGTTGGGCTGCTTAATTCGTGGGATCGGAGAACCAACTACTGTCCATGTACGGACAAGGCAGAAACCGGAGACACGGATGCATCTCCAATCCAGGACCATTGCACAGCAATCTCCTTGACACTCTCAATCCTGCCTTGTAGTCCCGCAAATTGGGAGCCTCACTCTAGTTATTATGCTCTTGTAAAAGTATCATAAGATAGCAGCAGCGCAGGTCAAGGCCTCTAGATTCATCCACTAATCGGTTGGTCTTGATATAAAAATAGAAAAACACACCTTAACAAGGTCTTACATTGCATTAATGGTGGCAGAACTATCATGGTCACGAGGAGATTGACATATTATAATCTCGTGAAATCTCTGTATTTGTTGTTCAACACCAAGCAAGAGACCACCCTATAGAGAGAGATCAAGTGCATAGACGTGAAATTGATTTCTTTTAGCCTGAAACCAATAAAAATTACAAGCTCCTTTTTAGTTTTCTACATAGGACATGAAATTCAATCATCAATAGTGACAACAGGAGAAGGATTTTTTTGTTTTTTTTTTTTGTGTGTAGAAGGTGATTCAAAGAGAGGGTTGTCCACACATGCATGAAAATAGAACTGGTACTGCATATTCACCACAGTGCTCTAGTTCTTCATTTCCTCTCCTTTCAGCTTCGGCACTGCAGCTTTGACTTGGTCTAGGAGGAGCAACATGGCCATTAACAAATAGTGAGTTGGGTTCCGTAACAGGCTGAGCAAGTTCAAGCTCATCATGAGGTCCATGAATAATTGGGTCGTGATTCCTTCTATATTCACTAGATGCTCTTCTCTCCACAGCAAGAAAATGGCCAAGAGATGGAGTATTATTCACAACTTCGGCATCAGTAGTGTCTCTTGAACATAAAGAGAAAATCCATGTTTTGGATTTGCAGCTCTTCTTGTCTTCAACTACTTCAACTTTCCTTGCCCTTGTTGATTTTCTAGAGAGCTCTAGTATGTTGGGAACACCTATAAGACTCCCCAGTGTAATGCTCTTGTCATGGAAGAAAGATCCTGTAGACTGGAATCAATCATGAATAGATGAGCAATATTAACTAGATTGACAAGACATTCAGTTTATCTATTTAATTACACGGCCAAGTCAAAAGATTGAAAAACTGCAAACCAGGTAGCAGCTTCTACAGAAGAGGTCCATTAAGGACTGCAAAGCTAGGCAGCTGGGTTTTGGTTCAGATGGACATGTACAAGGTGATTGAATCCTTTCTTAGGAGTCTCTTATTCTATTTTTTATACTGTATTTTCTGCACTTTATTTCTCCTATTAGCAAAAAATTCAAGCTTTGATCCTAAAAATGGAATACTACATAGGATCTGAAATTGATGTTAACACAAATAGGACAACGGAAATCAATTGGCAGGCGTTGATTTGTGCCCTCTTCTGTAATATATATCACAAGGGATGCCTGATATGACAATTATGAAGTGCTGGTGCATTGAACTGGCCACTGATTATGAAAGGTACCTAATTGTTAGTCATTGCACCCTAAAAAAGAAAGGAAAAGGCACTTTGAGAGCGAATTAACAAACAAGATTGATGAACAAGGTCACCAACCCTAACCACTACCATACTTTCTGGTATGGAGGAAAGAGATTTTCAATGCTGCATTATTACTCATTCAAAGAAAATGTCGAAGGAAACACTAACCAGTCTTCATTCAAATCAATGACATTGTTCATTAAGGTCACTTGCTATATTTCAAAATGGAGAAGAAAAATCAGGACACCAAAATCTCCTTGTCAAACCCCATAATTACCAAGAAAAATAAGGTATGTGAACAAACCAAACTGAAAAGAAAAGGGGAAAAAATACGTACATTTTTATAGAAAAGACTATGAAATAACGTACTGAAGAAAAATTTCACAGTAAAGTCTTGTCATTTTACTGACCTCGGTGTCTAAATCTGATGAGGAATCTGTTGAGGAACCAGTGAGTAAAGTGTTGAATGATATTGATCCAGAAAAATCACCATTTCTAGCTATCCCAACTCTCACATTCAGGGGGTGCAAACCCAGAGGCCAACCTTCTTCCTGCAATCAAATCAGCCAGTGAAATTATTCGAAACCGTTCAACCTCAACATCATGTACACAAAAAAAATAAAGAAGATAATTGTACTTTAATCAAGAACAAGAACAACTTGACAAAGAAAAGGTAGACCCTTTAATCAGGTAAATGATAGGAAAAGAACACACGCCCTCATCGGAAAATCAGAGAAACATGAAAATCTAAGAGACAATCCATGTGGGATCATCCAAGAAGTGAAAAGGAAGACAAAGCTATACCTGCTGAGCCATATCTGCCAAGAGTAATTGAAATAATTGTATAAATATGGTGATCGAAGTAAAAGAAAGTCACAGTGAGGAGGTCATTTCCTTTGTGTTTTCTACCCTCCAAGACAAGATAAGACAACTCACGAGGTGTGATTGATTATGAGAAGTTTAGAAAGTTAATTCCAAAATAGATGTACTTCACTTATACAGTAGTGCAAGAACCAATGGTTAATAATTATTAACATGCTTAAGTAGTCGGGTATCGAGTCAAACGGGTTGACTCGGTTTAACCCGAAAAAATTTAAAAAAATATTTAAAATTTTAATATTTCAGATGAAATTTTTTTGAGATAATACATGTGAATATAAACTATATAAAAAAAATATGAGTCATGCAGTGTAATATAGTTATCATATATCTAAAAGTTAAGAAATAATTAATATGAATGTAGACTATAAAAAGAAATGTGAAGTGTAATAGAATTATCCCACGTCAAAAAAAAAAAAAAGAAACAATGTAGCTATATATAGTTTTCTCACATAAAAAAATTAAAAAAACAATGCATATGGATATAAGCTATAAAAAAAGAAATGTGAGGCATTAAGTGTAATATTGCTATCCCATGTAGATTATATAGAGTTATTCCGTTGAAAAATTAGAAAAACATGTCATGTGGTTATAGGCTATATATAACTACCTCATGTAAAAAAAGTTAAGAAATATTTTGTGGATGTAGGCTATAAAAAAAAGTGAGGTTAAATATTTATAGATTAATTTTTAATTTTATTTAAAAAAATTAAGTCTCACTCGGGTTCTGGATTTTCCAGGACTAATTATTATAAGCTCGAGTTTTGTTTATTTAGAACTCGGTCAACATCCTGGATCACTCAATTCCAAGGTTCGGGCCGGTTTTCTTAACACAGCATTGGTTACGTGTGGGAGAGTAAAAAACAAGTAGAAGAGGGTCAAAAGGAAAAATGACTTCTCATTTGTATGATTTCTTTTCTTTGCTTTAATGAAATTTTGTTGACTAGAAAGAGGAAACAAAATCATATTGTACCAATAAAAAAGATTAAAGAGAGCCCACAATTTGGCTGATGTTCATTGCAAGATCAGATATTGTGCACGGGAAAATCACAGAACTAGCCCTACATTCGATGTCCATGGCAAGATTGAATGTCGATATCTTCAATTAACTTTGTTCCAAGTACTGTTTTAGGTGAAATAATTAATTATAAACCTCTTGTTTTAAAACACCCCATAGTAAATCCCTGTGTTAATTTTCACATATTTTTATAATTTAGTCTTTCAATTTATTAGTTTTTTTTTTCCCTTCATGTCCTTATAACGACAACGTATTGGTGTTTTGAGAGAGAATCTCACAATCCTTTCCTTATAACGAAATATGTACTGAAAAGACATCATGGTCGTCTGAGAAAAAGGACTTGGAAAATATAGACATCCACAAAGATTTCATGGCTATTCATTTCATCATGAGACCTGTTTTCTAAGGAGGATCCAATGAAGATCACTGCGGTAAAAAGGAGGAGACACCCTTAGGATTTGGTGGACGACAATATGTATAACGTTGTGACAACTGTGTTCCTTTTGGTTTTCTATAGAAAAAAAAATTAAAAAAAAAATCATCTTTGTTTACGTGAATTGAGTGTGTTGATATGCAAGCAGATAGTCATGGTTTAATTGATTATTTATATAATATAAAATATAGTTTTGATCATAATTTCTCCCTTATTTCATTCAATTATACATACAAAAGATGCTAGTGTTTTATGTAATTCTATTTCAAAATTCTTTTTAAGGGACATGAGCAACTATCAAGGCGCATCATTCCTTACAAAATAGAGATCAACTACAATGTATATCATGCACGAATGCATGATGAGGTTAAGAATGAGATGGGTGGCACCCACGTATCATAAGCAAAAGTGATTTGACCATGTGATTAATTTGTTTTTGTATTTTAAAAATATTTTTAAAAAAATTAAATTTTTTTATTTTTTTATTTGCTTCAAATTAATCTTTTTTTGATATTTTCAAATCATTTTAATGTGCTGATGTCAAAAATAATTTTTTTAAAAAATTATATTATTTTAATGCATTTTCGAGTAAAAAAAAATTTTAAAAAACAATTGTTACCACACTCCTAAACACCCTCTTTTAAATCAAGAAAAATAAGATAAGTAGTAGTTGACATCTGATCATCATGGTTACCCCGCCTTGATCAATGTCTAAAAAGGCATGAAAATGTATATAGGATGATCAACGATAAAGAAAGGTACTATGGTGAATGATGTGCTTTAAGTAATGTAGAAGTCGTTTAGTGGCTTGCTAGTGAGTGGAACTCGGCTTATGTATGAACTTCGTCAATTTATTCATTGAAAAAATTATGTCAAGTCTTGTAAATGAAGATAGTGCAGACACTAATCACTTTGTCAAATTTAGTGCAGTCAACAGCAGGAAACCAATATGCAAGATGCAATTTAACACTTGTTGACAGGGGTATAAATAATTTTAGCTCCTTCCATACGCGCATGATCAAGAAGGGTTATTTATCACGGTTTACCACTCATTAAAAGGTTTTTTATCCCTCATTAATACTATCGGGATAAAATTACACTCCAACCGCTCACTCAAATGAAAGGACAAGATTCATAGGCTATAAATACCCTATGAATCACCCAGGTAAAATGTTCTCAATCTATTCATTCTTAATATTTTTAGCATATATATATATATATATATATATATATATTCTTAGAGTCTATCTCTATAAAATATCATTATATTTTTTCTCTCTACAAAGTTACTAACTAAAGCATTTAAAAGTCCTCATATCCAATAAAAAGGATCTTTTGTAGGTATTTGGGTTTCCACATCAAGCTACCAATTACCAACCACATTAGCTTCCCATATCAAGCTATCAGCCACCACCACCCTGGCATGGGAGAATGAGTCATTGCAAAAACTAAATGATCAACTTATTATCCAACCATATAAACCTTATTCTTAAGCACCTTAGTTTTTTTAATATCATCAATTGACGTCGTCTATGGAAAACTAATTAAAAAGCTATCAGTTTTTTCTTAGAACTTATTTACAACATTTTTAGGTCATCCTATAATAGACAACCAAGACACATCTGGGTTAGAACACCTGACAGATTTATCGATCACCAGGGGCACTTCTACCCAATTGAATTTTTAACAACTCATCAATCAAGTGCAAGGCCTTACTAGGATCGTGTTGGCAACTCAAGTACAAAACCAGGTCTTAACATCCTAACAAGTTTTAGCACCCTCAGCAACATACAATGCCTAGTGCCATCATCCTCGACCGCTCTTAGCGCCCGTAAACAATTGCACTATCTAGAGGTGTCTGGGTAAAATAACATCCAGAAAAGTATTTTGCCTCGATGTTTCCCAAATCCCTCAAAGTAGGCATTAATTATTAAACTTGTCATTCCACGCCAAACTCCTTGGGCTACTTAGAGCTCAACAAACAAAGGATTGAGAGACGATATGTATTTGAACACCCCTAACAAAATGCCTACAACCCCTATCAAGTGCGAGGCTCTTCTTTGTCTTGATGAGTTTTGAATACTCGAATTTCCTAGGACTATATTTCCATAAAAATAAGCCTGAACAACTATGATGGCCTCGCCGACCTGATGAGGCACGTGTAAAATATATATAGTAGCTTGGAGCTAGTCATCCAAGGTAGTGACTCAATGTGTAAGATCTTTTCCATAATCTTTAGAGGGTCTATGCGTTCCTGGTACAACAATTTAGAGTCAGACTTTATTGGAGGGTTTAGTGACCTCTACGCCAAGATAGTAATGTATTTTAGCACGAGAATACCCGCTAAAAAAATCTTCACGAAGCTATTTAGTATTACTTAGTTAGAGGGTGATTCCACGAGGGCATACTTAAAGAGGTTTAACAAAGAGATGCACAAGGTGAAAGAGTTGATTGAAACAATGGCCTCAAAGGCCTTGATAAGTGAGGTAAGAGAACGTGCTCTATGGAGAAAGCTTTATGTTTTACCAAATAAAAGCTTGTTCAAGGTGAAGCAAGTAATGAAAAATTATATACGGGTGGAAAACGCAAGAGTGCTATTGCATAAGTCTTCCTTTTTTTTTTTACAGTGATAGCTAATATGAAGGACCTTTGAAGCGAAATCGTTATCCTTATGGGAATGAAATCTCAAGGAAAAACCAAGAGGGACCAGTTCATGGGCGCTTGGTGTATCCTAAAGGTTTGCTACACCCTTGAGTTATTGTGGTATGACTTATTTAAAGTTATCAAAACAATCAAGATAAACACCTACCATCTCTAAGATAAAGAAGGAAAAAATCTCTCTCACACTTAGCACTTAGATCACCTCTAGATATATTATCCTTGATAGGAATGTAAGGTTATTTCTAAAATAAAAATATTATATCTCTAATATGCATTTCCTAACTTCCACTCTCCAATGCAGTCTCGAACTAACACGATTCTCCAGTAAGGCTTCCGAGCCTCATGCTATTTTCAGGGATTGATATTGATCTCTCGCTCTTTAGTATAGTCTCGGACTGACAGGCATCCCATTATAGTGTGATCATCGATTAGAAGGCCACAAACCTCCCTCTCTCCAGTATAATTTTGGATTGGTATGGGGATTTCAAGCCTCATGTTATCGCCAAAACTTACCCTTTATGAGTTCCTCTCAATCTCTTAAAATTTTTCTAAGTATGAGCTTCCTCTCCATGGGTTCCCTCAACCTTTTAGAATTGTTTTTCAAGTATAGGCTCGTTATCATTGGGTTACCCTTACCCTCCCAGAGAATTTTCTAATTATGGTTTTCTTCGTAGTTTCCCTCTACACACGGGTTTTCTAATAAATAACCCCAAGGTTTCCACCATTCTTTTCATACGAAGAAAATATCAACGACTACATTATAATAACCATGCATTTTTATAAATTATTTACGTATCAGTATTACAAAGATTCAGGGGGCTACCGATGGATCAAGATTTATTTGTAGTTTCAAAAACAAATTTTTTAATAACTCCTGAGTCTAGATTTAATTGGCCTAAAAACCCACGGGTCCAGACACCTTGCTTGAGCCCAATTGCCTATAGGCTCAACCTTGGAGAGCCCAACACCCATGGACTCTATATAGAGAAAGAGTCCAACTCCCATGGGTTCATCCTTGGGAAAAAACCTGACACCTATGGAGTTAGCCTATAGAAAGAGCCCAACCTCCATGGACTCAACCTTGAAGAAGAGCCCAGCCCCCATGGGCTCATCTTAAGGGAATAGCCTAACATGTTTGGTCATAGAGCCCATCATTTTTTAGCTCAGGTGATGCATCTTTTTTTGGGTACCTCTTAGGCTTAACTGCATGACCCGAGCCTAACCCTATAAGCCTGATTTCTTGGGACCCACATGGACCCTGGAGATTTTTTACTAACCCAATATATTTTGGATCTTATTTTCTTTACACCCCTAGGTATATAAAAACCTCTCGTGGCCTACCACTCTTTCATCTCTTTAATTTTTATGTAAGAGATATTTATCTCACATTAATGCACGTGTAAGGAATATTTATCCCTTATTAATGTTATCAAGATAAAATTACACTCTAGTCCCTCCACATAAACAAAAAGATAATATTTATGGGCTATAAATACCACATGAATAACTCATGTAAAAGGTTCACAATCTTTTCATTCTCAATATTTTTAGCATATATATTTTCAAAGTCTATCTCTCTAAAATATCATTGTATTTTCTCACTATAGAGTTGCTAACTTAAGTATATGAGAGTCCTCATATTCATTAAAGAAGATCTTTTGTATGTATTTGGCTTTTCACATCAAGTTATCAATTACCAACCAACTTGGCTAGGAAGAATAAATCAAATTGCAAGAATTAAATGATCAGCCTATTATCCAACCACATAAATCTTATTGTTAAGCACCTTGAATTTTTTAACATCATCAATTATATATATGAATATTTATTTAGTTAAGTAATTAAATATTATGTAAAACTTGAGATAATGGATATACAAAAAAATATATAAAAAAAAGTACTTAGAAACATAATACTGGAATAAGCAAGTATAAATTTTTTTTGTATAAATAAAAAAATACTGAAACAATAATCAAAATGTTGCTAATACCTTTTATATCTTTCTAAGACACTAACAAAATGCCTATATATAACATCCATTCTATAAAGCCTCGCTCTCATTGAATGCATACCTTTTTTTCCTTAGTTCTACTTCATGATTGCCGTCTTGACTTTGTGGTCATTTGGGAATGTGATCAACCACATGGTTGGCTGCGTTACCAAACGAAAAGCCAGAGACATTAGTTGCAAGTCCAGAGAAAATTAAAGACTTTCACCATATCCTTCTTCCCTCCTTTTTTGTGCTTATTATTTTATTAGTATTTACCTGTTTATAAGGCCTTTCAAATAAAAAATTGAATGTAAAAAAAAAAGTATTTACTATTTGAAATTGTTATTAAACTTAACTTAGAGGGTCAACCTTAAAATCTCTTGACCCAACTTCTTGCCTAGCATGAGTTTAAAATTAAATCATGTAAGAGTTACCCCCAACATGATCCAATTGACTTAGTGGGTCCCAATACAATTCGGATAACTGGTAAAAAACATGGTTTGGCTTTAAAAAAAAACCAACATGACCTTTTTTTTATATTGAGACACAATATATTGGATCTGCCTGAGTTTCGTGGCTTAACCCTTTAAATCCACAATCCAAGTTATAGACTCCACTAGGTTTACAAACTTTGTTTTTTAAACTATTTTTTACTTAATTATAAATAATAAAAATAGAAGCTCATAAAACCAAGCATAAACTAATTGTCAGGATATTTATTTGAGATTACGATAACGTCATTAAAAGCAAACCAAAACAATTTATAAAATCAAAATCAAAATCAAGCAAATATTAAAAAATAAAATTGAAAAAAAAATAAAAATGAAAAAAAGGGGGAAATTTAGAAAAGAAAAAGAAAAAGAAAAGGAGGGAGATGAAAAAAAAAGTCACTTCACTATTCATATAAATAATGTAAGAAGTGAGTCGGCATCCCATCTCTGCTAAACTTAGCAAGCAATGCTTTGATCTAATTGACTAAGTCCTTGTGTTATTTTCATGATTATGAAATGCCCAATATAGATTTTTGTGATCCCATAGCTTTGTTGATAATTTATTTTTACAGGAATGCTGTTGATAAATATATAATAATATATTTGTCTATTATTTATTATATATACAAGTCCATACCATGATGAAATATTGATCAAAGAAATATCATGATGATTTTTCAAGAGTAATGGCAGGTACCTAGATTTCTTTAATAATACTATGGCAACTCCTCCACAATTATAATGCAGCATTAAAGGTGACAGCATTCAAATGCGATGATTTCAACTTTTCCACAGCATAATAATATTCTTTTTGTATATTATTTTCCTGTAGTGGGAAATCAGAACTTTGTTTTTGGGAGAATGGGTAAAACAGAAGAATTGGTAAAAGTTAATCGATGGCTCAGAGCCATCACCCAGAAGAAGAAGCCGCCTGCTAGAGAGAAACGACCCTTCGCGATTTTGGAACGCCCCAGGACCGAGAGTGGCTCGTGGCTCGTGGCTCGTAGCTCGTGGGAGAATTAAAGCTAACAATTAGCCCATTGAGAATTTCAAATGGTTAAGCCCAATTCAGATGGACCACGGCAGGTATGGAGTTCAAGGGCCAGAGATTCTTATGTGGCCCATGATCATCATCATAATGCTAGAACATTAGTTTAAAAAACTCCGAGAAGATTGAATTTATTATTTAAACGTGTTTTTTTTGCATGAAATTGAATGAGAGTGGGTATAATATGATTCAAGATTTTTATATTTTTTTTAATAAAAGCTTCAGTTCCTCTGGAGTTAACCCAATATAGCAAAGTGTATTTTGGATTGTTTTAATGCGTTGATTTTAAAAATAATTTTTTAAAAATCATAAAATATCATTTTAATATATTTCAGCACGAAAAACACTTTAAAAATCAACTGCAACCATACTCCAAAACAGGCTTTTAAGTATGAAATGAAACTCTTCATAGTAAAAAAAAGATCTAATTTAAAGATATTCCAAGATGAAAAAAAGGTGTCCAAAGCAGAATCAAACTAGAACGATATATAAAGAAGTTAGCATGCATATATTAATAAGGTGATAAAAACCTGTAGGCTAGCGCATGGAACATTTTCCTTTCCAGTATCATCAGCCCATTGAATGCTGCGTAACAAATATCACAGAGGATATATTTGCAATCAATGTGAAGTTCGAATTTCTAATTTCTTCTCCGGAACCAAACAAACGAATGGAAAGTGTTAATTAGGTTTTGATTATAAATACAAATCAATAATTTTTCTATCTTAAATATTTTATTTTTCAAAATAAGGTATCTTTAAGTTTATTTACCATAATAAGACACTTTTTGCCCACACTTAATTAATATGAAGTGGAAAAAAATAATTGTTTCCTAAAAGTTTTTTTTTTGGTTAAATTCAAGATTTTCTAATTAGAAATTTAGAAACTAGGGGTGATCATTTTCGTTTCGGTCCAATTTTTACCTATAAAAATAACCAAACCGAAATTTTATAAAATAAAAAAATAAAACCGAAATCAGTTCCAACTGACCGGTTTTGGTTTGGTTCGGTTATTTTATATCAAAAACCAAAACCTAAACGATTGGTTTCAGTTCTGTTCGAATTGGTTTGATTCGATTATTTTATATTAAAAACCAAAAACTATATTTTTTTGGACTTTTTGATAGGTTTCGGTTTCGGTTTGGTTCGATTTTCGGTTCAGTTGAGGTTTTTTGATTCCATGCTTATAAAACCGAAACTGAACCGAACCGGATATTTTTTAAAATATTCTAATCAGTTTTATCAATTTTTTTCATGGTTCGGTTTTTTTGATTTTTTTTCAGCTTTTTTGGTTTGTCGGTTTTTTTACCCCTGCTAGAAAAGGTATGTTTTGAATTTATTACGTTTGTCTTTTTTACTAAGAGAACATACTAGACATCGACATGCCATATGCATAGGGTTGAATTATTATTTTTTTGCAAAAAATATGTTTGAAAAAGATTAAAATGTTTTTTTTTAAATGACACCATAAGAATAGTTGAGTCACCCAGCTAAACTCGTGATTTTGGTCATAAAATTAGAATTAGGGGTGTGCATTTTCGGTTCGGTCTGGTTTTCACCCAAAAAACTAACCAAACCAATTTATTTTTTTTGTTTAAATCAAAACCGAAACCGGTTCAAACTGACTAATTTCGGTTCGGTTCGGTTAATTGAAAGGAAAAACCAGAAAAAATCAATTTCATCTTGGTCAAGTGTATCGAGTAGGTTTTTCTAAAATTTAAAATAAAAAAGCCAGAAAAGACAAGTATCAGACGAAGATTTGAAAAAAATAATTCTCATTTCTCACAACATCCATGACAATAGTCGCAACATACTATGGCAAACTAGTAACCTCGTAAAGAAATATGTGAAATGAATATATAATAGATCTACAGAAATAAAAAAAAAAAGTTAGTAATTGCTTTGGACAATCTAATATGTCTCCCTCTTGTTAAGAGAGATCTCAGCAACAAGAATATTTTGTGTGTCACTTTTGATGATGCACTGGGGACAAGTATATGTCAGTTCAGTAGATCAATGCTTTCAAGGAATCCCAGGTGATTCGTCACTAGACAGCACATTCGCAAATGCCATGAAAATTGAAGGGGGGGCTCCAGGGCTACTGTTTGGATGTTTAATCCATTAAGAGATGAGAAAAGGGACATAAAGATTGAGAGATGAGAGATGAGAGATGAAGATTGAAGAGGGAGGCTCCAGGGCTGCTGTTTGGTTGTTTAATTCATGGGCTCTTCTCTATAGCAGTCGGCTGTGAAAGGGGGTGGTTGGGGCTTGCTAGGGTTAAAAGAAGAAACTAAAAGGTAGATGAGAGGTCAGAAAGGTATTTATAGTACCACCGGGGTCTGGGTTTTTTATTTATATGTGAATCGGTTTGGTTCGATCCGGTTTATTCAGTTTTAGCCTTATAAAACCGAATCAAACCGAATTGTTTTTTAATTTTTCTAATCGGTTTTTTTTCACGATTTGGTTTTTTCAGTTATTTTTTTCTGATTTTCTCAGTTTAGTCGGTTTTTCAATTTTTTTTGCTCACCCCTAATTAGAATAACCTAGAAGAAAAGCGAACAAAAAAATCCATGGAGCCCCTTTTAAAAAAAATATCGAATGATGAAGTTGAAAAAGGAAATTATTAAAACAAAAAAATATCAAATTGTATTAACTTGCCAAACATGTAACCTGGATCATTAGACCCGAAACACCTCACCTAGAAAAATCACGAAGCCCAATCTCCAACTAATCAAATGTTAAAGGATAAAATTGAAAAAAAATATACAAAAAGATTCAAAATAAAAAAAAAAATAGCAATTAAAAGAATGAGGATCAACATTGAAATAAAAAATAAATTAGAGAACAACTAAAATTTTTAAATTGAATAGTGAAATTGAACTAATCAAATATTGAAAGATGAAATTAAAAAAAATTATACAAGATGATTCAAAACAAAAAATAACAATTAAAAAATAAGGATTAACATGAAAATATAAAATAAAATAAATGACAATCACTAATATTTTATTAAAAAGTGAAATTTATGTAAAGTATAATCTTTTAAAAACTATCAAGAAAAAAAAACAATTAAAATATAGAATACTGGGTGTAATTAACCAACATTATTATTTAATTTAGAGGAATTAATATTGTTGGGCACGATTAGAACATCTTTAATGGAGAAGCTAAATGAATAGCTAAAAATAAAAAAAACTAATATTTTGGCTTTTCTTTGCTTGTTTTACACACTCCAAAGGGAAAGCCAAACAAAATATTAAAATGCATTTTCTCTCTTACAAATGTTATTCCTACATATCTCTCCAAAGAGCCAAAACCAATAAAGTAGGGCCACTAAAAAAATAAACCAATTAAATATAGTCATGTGGAAAAAAAAAATAACATCAAATTTATTAAGAAATAATAAAACACTTATTTTTTCTATTCCAATATAAATGGCTCTTCAAATAGTTTTTTTTATTGGAATAGATGTATTAAAAAAAATATTATTTATATTATTTAAAATATTATTTTATTAATTTAGCTTGGTAAAATAGCATTTTGTAAAGCCTTCGGCCATCTTTCAGCTCCGATGATCTATGGATATGTCATCTCAAGCAATGAAAAGCCAGGAGGACATGAAAACCTGGACAGTCTTCAATCAATTGCTGCTCTGAATCTCTGATGTCTTCTGTCACACGAGGGAATATATATCTCCCTTGGATTTGCTTCACCTTGCTGGAATCCAATGTGAAGCATATTTGTTTACCTCGGGGAAGTCAACGCATTAACCCTTCGCTTAAAAAAGATGTCAATGAAATTATTATATCTATGCTTCCGAGAAATTCAGAGATTTTTTTTTTCATTAAACTAATTCCTGGAAACAAAACCCTTCTTCTTCTTCTTCTTCTTCTTCTTCTTAACAGATATAAAATCAATATTCAAGAAACAACATATAACTACTTGGATGGGTTTGTTCAAATAAAGAAAATAAAATAACTCGAGGGGTCCAGTAAATTAGCACCAGAATCCTACGAGTAATTAAGTTAATAAGAAGCTGTATGAGTAGATCGGTCATAAGCGATCATTTGGCATTAATCTTTTGCACACAACGAGTTACAGATTTCAGAATCCATGCCTATGCAAGAACCAAGAAAGAGGGGTTGAAAGAGATGAACATGAACCTGCCTTGTAAAGAAAGAAATGATATGAATCTGAGATACAGCGCTGATGATATTAGGTTCCTGGATATGGTTTTGCTAGTAAAAAAAAATTGGTAAATTAAAAAAAAAAGAGAGATAAGATTAAGAAAAATGTAACTACAAATTTTACTTCTCGAAAGTACATAATTATATATAGAACCTCTTATTTATTTGGTGTCATTGCCTTGTCTAACTTTCTTAATCTTGCCACCAAGATCCCCAGCAAGAGCTGGAGGAAACAAGGATTCGATCTCATTGGACAGATCAAGTAAGACTCTCCGTTGAGGCGATTTTCGTTTGGCTGATGGGAGTGATTTAGGTTTTCTGGGTGCGGGCGGACATTGAAAAATGACAGGAATTTTGCGATCCAAAGAAGTTGGAGTCTTGAACCCATCATCATCGTCATCTTTATCATCTTCAATTTGGAATGCTTCTACAGACGGCAGTTTTATCTTCAAAGTAGGCACCGATATCTCGCATTCGTCTTCTTGCTTTTCTTCTTCTTCAAGTACTTCTTTTTCCTGATGAAGCTCTTGGGGTACAATTTCACAGTCATCTCCAAGTTCTAATGCAGATCTCACAAGGAAATTGAATTCCATGGGATTCAGATCTTTCTCAGAGAAAAACATCTCAGAGTTGGACAACCCCATTAACGAAAATGATTTCAATTCCGAGAACATGACAAAAGATCTCTCTTGATTAATAAAGCAAACAAAGGACAAACACAGTTGAAATGTAGAGCTAGATTTTGAGAAACCTAGCAAGCTAGCAGGGAAAAGGGAAAAGAATGAACAAAAACAAGCAAGCAAGGACAACCACAAAACGTTTATGGCTAGAGTGCAGTAGTACGTAGTAGTGGCTCAGAATACAACCATATAAAATGGCCACCTTTAGTTAATGTCTATGAACTTGTTTGGATTTTAGCTATGGAAATGTTCTTGAAGGGGGAGGAGAGAGAGAATGTAGGAAACTTAGAAACACACTTGGGCGAAGGATCCGATGCCACATATATAGATCCAGGCATTGACATAAACTCACTCTCTCTATCAAGAAAAAAAAAAGCCCCTCGCTTTCTCGCTTAAAAAATGAGGGAGCTGAGCTTGACAATGGCGTCTTTTTCAGTCTTTATCGGGTCAGCCATTAACTAACTACTATAAACTCTGTGGCTTAAGCAAAGCGATCGCTTTTTCTTTGATTTCTACGAACTTTGAGGCACCTATGCACGTGCTTTACTACAGCAAAAACACATCTCGTGTTAACCACCGTTTTATTCAACTCTTCTCGCAACCTTACTCTCGTTTCTCGCCACTGCAAACAACTTCTCGTCTCTCCATCGATGTTTTTTCAAATTGGTGTTCTTTTATTGTATAAAATATGCAAACTACAAGAAAAAACATTGTTAAAAATAAATTCATGTATAATATTACGTTATAAGTTAAAAAAAAAAAAACACTTAACATGCAGCTGTTAGATAGATGATGGTTCAAGAAACAGTTTTACTTATACTTTCTAAACTTACAGTTGTGAGACTGTCAACTTAATATTTTGGTTTGTCTGTTTTCCGATTTGTTTCATTTTATTTTTTTATAACATGGTGTTTCGGATGAGGATATATTATTTAGCATGTACTAGTTTACAGAGCATGCATGCTCTCACTTGAGCTTGATTTAATTTTTTTTAGCATAAAAAAATAATATCTAAATTGTCGGAAACTTTTTGATATTATCATGTATGAAACTCGGTATAATAATACAAAATTTAAAAATCCTGACCTAACTATTTTCCTAGCTCAAGTATTAAATTAAATTGTGTGGGAGTTACCTCGCGTGACCTTGTTCACTTGGTAGGTTCAAAAAAAAAAATCAAATCAATACTGCAAGATAAAATTAAATAAAAACATTATATTAAATGATGGAATTAAAGAATAGATATGAAACATAGTTACATTGTTAAGGGGGAAATAAACTTATATTTATAGATTGTTTATTGTTGTTTAAGTCTTCAAGGGACTAGATTGCAAAATATAGGGGTGATATATATTTTTATATCTATAAGTATTTATTAATTGTCATCATAAAAAAGGGAGGATTGTTAACCTTTGGGTCACATAATAATATTTTATGTATTTTGATCATAACAATTAAATGAAAATAGACTAATGATATGTTTGGATGAGATTAACTTTAAACAGGTTTATATGAAGATCACATCAACATGCGTAAGGAGTTGAATGAAGAAATTCATCAACAAGTTCAAGATGTAAAGTAAGTGAAGACTTAGTTTTTAAGGATTCATTTTAATGCTTATCGTTAAATCTTCATATCTTACTCAATAGCAAGATAAAATGAACTCACACATTTCACATTGTATTCATAAATAGGATTGATATACATTTAATCAGTTTAAGTTTCACCAGTTTGAAACTGTCAAAAATAGTTTTTAAGTTGAATCAGTCCACCGTTGTTTATCCCGTGATGAACACTTGAGAATTTTATAGAAACCGATCAACCGAATAATATGATCATTTGAATCGGTCGACTACTTTAATCGTCAGAGACATTTTAATGGCTATAAACAATTAGTTTCTTTTGGAAACATATATATAGCTCTCTTTAATGCAAAATTAAATAGAGATTCTAACATACATGGTACAGAAGCTGTTCCAAAAGAAAAATCAACTGGAAATCATCAATCTTAATATATTCTAAGTTGTGCTAAATTAAATCTTTTTAAGTGCTATTGAGTGAGTTATAGAGATTATAGTTTTTAATTGTACAATCTACTCTTTGAGAGAGTAAATCTTGTTGTAAACAAATCATAATTATAAACACTTGAGAATTTTGATAAACTCTTGGCATTAGTGAGGTATTGTTACCAAGAAAATTTTTTTGAGGAGGGAACATTTTCAAGTAGTGTAATTGCTTAGTGTGGATTTATTAAGAGCATCGTGATCTTTCACTTTGAGTAATAAAAGAGTACAATATTCAATTACAGTTGGTACTTAAAGTATGGATGTAGACTTGTCGAACCACATTAAAAATATAATTTGCAATCTCTCTTTCTATCTCTTTACTTTAAACGCTTTAATTATATTGTTGGTTATTGTGTTATATGTGCTTGGTGTGTTTATTTTTATTATTTGACATAATTAATGGAACATCTAATTCACCTCATTTTAGGTATTATTGTTACCTTAATTCTAGAACAACAGTTACAATTAAACCATCCTCAACTTTTTTAGTTATTAATATAATTTGATAATGTGGTATAGATATTTCTATAAAAGTGCATTTGGATTAAAAATATATTTATTTTATTTTTTAAGTAATTCTTAATATTTTTTACTTTAGTATATAAAAACTATCTAAAATTATATAAAAAAATGATATTTTTTCAATTTAAATACATTTTGAAAAACATTTTTAAACACAATGAAAATGTACTACCAAACATGGCCTTTAAAAATTGAAAGGTGACATAATGTATAACTAAAAAATAGAAAGTTAGAGGTTTTATAGGCCTCAAAATTATAATTAAATTGTATAGAAAACTTAAAAGGTATTTAAAATTTAAAAGGTATTTGAGAATGTAATAACAGTTTTTAAAGTATTTTTTAATTAAAATAATATTTTATATTTTATATTCCTCAGCCCCAGTAGAAAAAAGAAAACTAGTCAGTTGTGGCTAGAAAATGCTGTTTTCTTCCCTTCCCACTAGCTAAGCAATCTTGTGGGTGCTTATGCTGCTGTCTCTCAAATTGGGTGCGAAACGACAAATTGTCCGATGTTTGATGGGATCCGCGTTGAGCATGTTGGATCTGATCTCTTGGCGAAGCAACAAAGTCACCTGCGACGAAACCCAAATTATTTGACAACATTAATGTCATGTCACGGAAAGAGATAACAGGATCTTTTGTTAAGCAATTGTTTTGGTGTCAAAATACTTAAAGATATTTTATTTTATTTGTTTGGCAGCGTGGTTATAGTTATTTTTTAAAATATTTTTTATGTTGAAATATATTAAAATAATATTTTTTTTATTTTTTAAAAAATTATTTTTAAAATTAACGTGTCAAAACGATTCAAAATACACACAAAAAATTAATTTTGTTAAGAAACGTTATTTGCATCGCGTTCCGAAAACTGCTGTAATCTTCTTCCACTTTTATATTAATAAGAAAATAAGATTAAATATGTGAGCGGATTTATTTAGAACAAATAAGCAAGTGAGATTTACTTAATTATTCGGATTTACCCACCAGTTTTTATGATTAACAATTTGATTATGAGTTAAATGGCACGCTGCGCCGCTCGAGAATTACCCAGGTCCCATCGCCATGTGATTTTCTTTTTAGGCACCATATCCAGAGAGAAGTACGAAGGCTAATCTTCCTAGGGAATACCAAAACAAATATGCAGTTTTTACAAAGACGTTTTGAAAGTGTTTTTTTAAGATATATTTAAACTAAAAATATACTAATTTAATATTTTTATTGAGAAATTTTGACGTAGTAATATTAAAAAAATTAGAAATTTCAAGAATCTTTAAATCTTCAAACAAATGAACCCGTATCCACTGTCGTTGCATCAGAAAGCTGCCTCGGCGTCGGCGGTATTAGAACGGCGGTACTCACGTGGGTCCCAAATAAAGGGTAATTAATTTCATGATGTAGGTCCCACCAATCTTGTGGCTGCAGGCCCTGCATGCTCATGGACTTTGGATTCCTTCCTGCTGCTATAGATAACGAGATAATTCTCAGCACTTTCATTAAACTCCCATCTTAACTCAACGGTTGATTTTGGACCTGGCTCGTCCACTTCCTGACCAAGCTCATTGTAAGAATAAGTTTAACTTGGAAATAACTTTATTTGATTTAATTTACTTGAAAAATCAACTTATAAATCAGTTCAACCATATTAATTTTTTTAAAACAACATAATTTTAATTTTTTTAAAAAAAAATTATTAACTTGATTAACCATCTATCCTGATTCTGAATATCATCTCTGTTAAATTAATCTAAATATCCTCAATAACTATAATTTTTAGAGATGTTATATTAATTTTTTTAAAATATAATTTTAATTTTCTTCAAAAAAAAATTATTAACTTGATTAATCCTCTATCTTGATTCTGGATATCATTTATATGTCGGTTTAATTTAAATATCTTTAATAACCATGATTTTTAGATATGTTTTATTAAATTTTTTAAAAAAACAATATAATTTTAATTTTTTTTAAAAAAAATTATTAACTTTATTAATCCTCTATCATGATCTTGGATTTCATCTATGTGTAGAATTAACTTAAATGTCCTTAATAGTTATGCTTTATAGAGATTGTTTTTTTTTTTGCTGTGTTTATTTTTTTATCCAATTATGTTTTTGAAAATTCTTGAATTTTTTTATTTTAAATTATTTTTTATATTTTTAGATTGTTTTAATATGTTTAATAAAAAAAATAAATTTTAAAAAATAAAATAAATATACCAAACACTACCACGGATGAAATGTGGATCATTTATATCCCCTCAAACGATAAATTGACGGTATATGATCACTTGAATTGTCTCTCTCCAGCGGAAAGTGGGGGCCCCGATTGGATTGCTTGGATTTCATCACATCATAGACATGATAAAGGGTCTGCTTAATTTGAGGCGGGCCCCCTCATGTCTCCCTTCTGTCTTCTCTTTCTGTGATTTTAATTTCACCCCTTCACCTCAAAGTTCATTAAGAAATCCAAATCACAGCAGCTCTTGGAAGATTGCTTAAATAATTTCGTATATAATGGTTATTCGATAGTGCTATGAAAATAGTAAAAGAATTGAATTGATCTGATTTTTGAAATTGAAAAAAATAAAAATAAAAAGTGACTAAGGTGATAGCTTGAAAGTCAAATTGCAAAGATAAAGGGGAAGGAATGGAAATACACCAAAATACAGGGCTACAGTAACAAAACCTCCCGGCAGCCCAGCGACCTTGGTTTCATTAAATATTATTATTATATAAGATTGTTTACTGCATGCTTAGAGGCTTAATCATGTTGCATATTGTGATTAGGAGTGGAAATAGTTATGATAACGTGGGGTACGATACTTAAAATGAAAAGGGACCTCATACACACACACACTCTCATGGCACATAATTGCATCTCATGCTCATGCCTAATGATTCTGCTTCCCATCTCCGATCATCATGTCCCATCCCCGGCAATCATCTCTCCCCATTTTCCTACCCTTCGTCTTCCTACTTTCCGGATATCTTGTCTTCCCATATGATGAAAAGAGGGGTTGCCTTTCATTACATAATCAGGTCACTACAAATCTCTTGATGAACAGAAGAAAAAAAAAATTCTCACACTTGTAGTAGTATATCTGATAGTTCATTAATTTGATCTGATAATTTCGTGGAGAATATTGCTGAGAAATAGACTCACCTGATCCAAAAATGTGTACTTTTCCTTGTGTCCGTGGACAATGTAATCTAGTTTCATGCATGTATTGGCTATATGTAAAGCAAAACTGCTCGGAGTTAATGGAGTTTTCGTTTCTATATTTGCCTCAGTAACAAAAATCCTTAATTTGGCAATTCGAACAAAATTTTTTTTTATAGTTCTGGTCAAGCAAGGGGCCGGCTGGGCATGGTCATTTTATCTTGGTTTCCACCAAGAACCATGCCCTGCCGGCCCTTGTTTGACTATAAGATGCCGAGTGGACAACCTTTGTTCTTTTTCTTTCGATAGGAAATCTATAGGAGTACTCTTGTCTGCTTGATCATGAAGGAAATTTGGATCAATTAATTCTTATGTAATCATATTATTCCGTCCACAGGGCATAGATGACGACATATATATAAAGTCAAGAGAAATTTGTGAACGATTTTATTTTTGCAAATTAATGAATCAATCAAATTGGTAATTTTTGTGTCGACATAGACTATTTGTATCTTTAAGTACAAATATGAAACACTTAAAGCAATTAACAATGACCCACAAAATATTATTTAGCGCCAAGTGTACAATTAATCCTCCTAATTCTCCGATTACCTCTTGATCATACGAACATAAACTGCTTAATTAATTATATATATATCTTTTTGGGGTATAGATTACTGAAAACCATATGTGAAAAATGCCAAGAAGTAGTAGGAACCTTACCCGACTTGTGCTTCCATACAGTGGCAGAAATTATACAATATATTAAAATGACTCAGTGTCTCTATCACTGTTTATCTAGACTTAAAGCAATGTTGATTGAAGCAGTGTAATAATAGCTCAGTCATTGCCACAAAGAGTTGCAAGGGCAGCGGGGGAGGGTTGGGGTTGTCTTTTCACTGGAATGCATTTGGCATTAAAGGGATGGATGAGGAAAAAATGATCACTTCAAGTTTTAGTGGGACTACCCTGGGCGTCAGTCAGGTCGGCGCCCCCACTTGACGACACCTGGCGATTGGGCTGACCTGCCCTTGCGCGGCTGGGCGGACCCGAGCACCACGTGGCGTTGGGGCTGGGTGCCCTTGCCCTGGGCGGTAGCCAGCCTGCGCTCCCATATGGGACACCTAGCGTTTGGGCCGCTTGTCCTTGCGCTGGGTTAGACGAGCGCCACGTGTCGAGACTTGGAGCTTGAGCTGTCTGCCCTTGCGCTAGGTCAGACTCGAGCGCCACGTGGCGCTGGGGCTAGCTTTCCTTGCCCTGGGCGGGAGCCAGGCCCGCGCCCCCATGTGGGGACACCTAGCGCTTGGGCTGTCTGCCCTTGCGCAAGGTCAGACCCACGCGCCACGTGGCGCTGGGGTATTTGTCCCGCTCCTAGGGTTAATGGGTCCTGCGTCAGGACCTAATTTTCTTGGGTCCTTTGTCAGGACCCAAAGCTATTAGGTTTGAGTTTCTAAATATAATTATTTCCCACATAAACATTATTATTTTTATTATAGTTGAAAGTATTAATATCAAACATATTATAATTTGTGTTCTTAATATTATTTGTTCAATTGAAATAAAAATAATAATATTTATACCCCAAAAATAGTATTGTTGATATTAATACTTTGAATTATAATAAAAATCATAATATTCGGAACACAAATAATTCTATTTTTAATATTAATACTTTCAATTATAACAATAAAAAATATATTTATACAACAAATAATAATATTTATACCACAAATAATACTATTTTTAGTAGTAATACTTTTAATGATAATAAAAATAATAATCTTTGTATCACAAATAAAATATTTTTTGTATTAATACTTTGAACTCCAATACAAATAAATATCAATACTTTCAATTATAATAAAAATAAAAATATTTGTACCGCAAATAAATTCATACCACAAATAATAATATTTTTTATATTCATGCTTTGAACTATAGTATAAATATTAATATTTATAATACAAATAATAGTATTTTTAATATTAATACTTTCAAGTATAATAAAAATAATAATATTTATGGCAGTTGGGTTGCCCTGCCCTTGCACTAAGTCAGACCTAAGCTCTATAGGGCGCTGGGGCTGGCTTGCCTTGCCCTGGGTGTGAGCCAGGCCCGCACCCCCACGTGGAACACCTGGCACCTGGGCTTCCTGCCCTTGCGCTGGGCAAATCGGAGCACCACGTGGCGCTGGGTGCCTTTGCCCTGGGCATGAGCCAGCCCGTGCCGCCACACGGGGACATCTGACGCCTGGGCTGCCTGCCCTTGCGTTGGGTTTGACCCAAGCTCCACGTGGCGTTGGGGCTGTCTTGCCAAGGGCGCACAACCAGACCCGCACGCCATATGGCGAGACCTAGCGCTTGGGCTGCCCTGCCTGTGCCAGGACCCAATTGTAATGAGTCGTTGTCAGGACCCTATTCGCTTGGGTCCTGCGCCAAGACCCAATGGTAATGGGTCCTGCGGTGGACCCAATGTAGTTGGTCCACCGCAGGGCCAAATGGCAATGGGTCCCGCACATGACCCAAGTCTAATGGGTCTGTCTCATAACCCAATTCGCTTGGGTTTTCGTCAAAACCCAAATAGTTTGTGTTATAAATATTCTTCAATTTTTTAAATATGTGTTATAAATATTATTATTTATAATTCAAAGTGTTTATATTTTTTAATATTATTATTTGTGTTATAAATATTATTATTTTTATTATAACTCAAAATATTTATATATAAAAATATTATTATTTGTGTTGCAATCATCTTTGAAATTCTTAATATAATTATTTATGTTATAAATATAAATATAATTATTTTTATTATAATTAATATTATTAATAAAATAATTAATAAATTTAAAAATAAAAGTATTATTAATATTATAAATATATTATTTTTTATATTATAAATTTTTACAATATTTTTTATAAAAAAAATAAAATAAACCCGCCACGTAGCCCAGCTATCCACCTAGTTAACATTAAAAGAGAGCACGGTAAACCTGCTCCTTCAGCATACGGGGATGACAAAACCACGCCATTTTTTCAAAAAATAAACGTGACTTATTTTTTAAGGCATTTACTTACATTTTAGGCGCTTGTAGCCCAGCCCAGGAACACAGACCTGGCATGCCAGCCCACCCTCACGAGCCTGGAACGAGCTGACCTGCTCCCTTTTTAATTTTATTGTTTACTGAACTATTTGTTTATTCAGTTTTTTTTTTGGGAAAATAATAAAATCTATTTATCTATGTTACTGATTTTAATTAATAACTATTGTAAAAAAGAAATAAAGATGATTTCCTTAAATTTTGTTGGTTCTCATTCAGAAAAGGACATGATATTATAAATTTTTTAATTTGAATTAAATTTGTTTCAATAAAAATAGCTACTCATTAGATTATAAGGTAAAAAAAGAAGAAATATTTATAGAAAAATCTTATGGTTTATTTTGTATCTTTAGAGTTAATTATAAATTAGTCCCTATTGTAATTAATAATTTTAATATCCAGCTTTAATTAACTTTTAAAAATATTATTGAAAATAAAAAATCAGTATTACTTCCAAGAATTTATAAAACTATGTTATGATTTCTTTTATTTTCTATAAAAAAACATATATACATATATAATTTATTATTTCTTAATACCCTGACTTTATATTGTACATTTGTACTTGAAGTAGTAAAATGAAACATATGAATGAAACAAAATCTTTTTCCTTAATATTAACTTGAAATTAGCAAATTAAGTATCAGTAGCAAGTAAAAAGAATATAATTTATAAGATAAATGTTATTATTTTAGGGCATCCCTGTTTCTGAGCAGGGTGGTCTAATCACTTTTCAAGCAGAGAATACATGGGTCTGTACAGGGATTAGGGCCGGAAAGAGTTGACTGTAATCTCCTTTCGTTGTTTAGGGCTCTAATCTCCCCTAATTGTGATTTGGGCAAAGATCAGGGCTTCCCCTTTTGGGCTTGTACCCTATTTGTTCTATTTGTAATCTCCTTTTATTTTTCAATAAAAACACGTGTCTTTTAAAATTTTGCTAGTCTAATATTTCATCTTTATTTCTCAACTTCAAAGTGAAAAAAACCTTGTACAATCGTTTACTATGTGTACATGACAACAATATTTGACTATGATAAGGTTATCTTGTCTTTAAAAAACCACATACGAGTATTCATCCACGAGTGGGCAAGGAATAGAATATTTTACCTTACTAAATGATTTCCTGATCATATAAATAATAGGGTGATTGGGTCCCCTGAAACTTAATTGATTTGGGCTGAGATTACCATGTTTGAGTTTAGTGGGAGTGCTCTTGTATATAGTATATAGTTATAAGATTCAATTTTAGATGAGGTTACGAGTCAAGTAAGTTCATTTAGATTAATATAAGTTTTTTAAAATTTAAAATAATATTATTTTATTTTTAAAAAAATATTACAATATCCAACTGAGGATTTTTATTGACCAACCAACGTCAAGCAGTAAATTATTGAGTTGAACGATCAAGTTGAGCCTCGTCTTATAAGCATGCCCTTGTAATATTAGCATTGTGCCTAATCTATCCTAGGCTCTATCTTATTAAAATCATGTCAGGTTTATAGTGTGTTTGATATTATAGTAGCGGTTGAAGTTGAAAGTATTTTTTGTTTAAAAATATATTAAAATCATATTAAAATCATATATAGTAGTGTGTTTGACATCAGTATATTAAAATGATTTGAAAAATATAAAAAATATTTTTAAATAATATTTTTTTAATTTTGATAGAACGCAGTTTAAATCATATTTCCAAATAGGGTAAAGTAATATAGTAGCTTGGTTGATGCTAAGTGCTCAAATGTGAGATTGGATGAGCCAAGTAAGCTCGAGACAATCCGATAACAAGTTAGTTTACAAGTTGCTTACTTATGTAATAACTTAACTCCTAAATACTTCATTTTTTTATTTTTTTTTATGATGATAACATTATTTTCTAATTTTTTTTTGGTATTATTTTAAGGTTATATTTGAAAACATGGTTTAAATTGTATTTTTTTAAAAAATTAAAATTTTTTAAATATTTTTTTTCATGTTATTAAATTATTTTAATGTGTTGATATATAAAATAATTTTTTAAAATTAAAAAAATATTATTTTAATATATTTTTAAATAAAAATATATTTTAAACTACCGAAATTTCAAACGCTAAACCAAAGATGATTGAATTCCATTACAATAGTTGATACAATACCGCAAACATGTGATGACGTACTCTCATGCCACGCATTCTCTTCAGTTTACTACACAAAAGTATTCTACACGTGCCCTCTCTCTCTCTCTAATTCTGCCAGTGGCTCATTCCCCCTTCTTGCATCCTCTATCTCCACTAAAAGTCAACACAAATGTCCAACGTACTCTACTCTCATTTCTTGGAAACCGACAAACACTGAACACCCCCCTTCCCCCAAATAAATAAATAAAGAATTATAATATTCCAATCCCACAAATTCTCACTTTTGATTTGCTCCTCTTACCAAATCCTGCGACTCATTCGAAGAAATACCAGATTCTCTCTCTAGCTTCTCCGACTCCAACAAGATGGAGCTCCTACACCCCGCCCTCCCGCCCCATCACAACCCGAACCCAAAATCCCATTCTTCGGGGTTAGTTGTCGGGCCTGACCGGATGTTGAGCTCTGATCAGTTGCTGGACGTTGTTGAAGAAGTTAGCAACGAAAGAGTGTATGTGGCTGTGGGGAATTCTTTAGAGAAAGCTTTGAGCTTGCTCAACTGGGTTTTCAATATCTTTGGAACCAGACAAATTTGTTTGCTTCACGTTCACCGTCCTTCTCCTCTGATACCTACTCCCTGTAAATTCTCTCTCTTGCTTTTTTTTTTTGGTCTGTATACTGTCCTCCAATCTTGAAATGTTTATCGAGTTCAATTTCTATCTTCTTTTTTTCTTCGATTCTTGTTCTTTGTTGGGTTATTCTTAGAAAGTTTCTTGGATCCAAGATGGGGTTTTTCTTTATTCTTTAATTTACTGTTAATTTTGTTGTTGCTTGGATTTTTATTGTAGTGGGGAAACTGCCCGCAAGTCAAGCAAATGCTGAAGTAGTGTCAGCATTTCGAAGGGAGGAGAATGAGCAGACAAAGAAACTTATAGATTATTATCTGATCATTTGTAGTAGAGCAAAGGTGCGTTGTCTCCCATATTATCTCTCTGTACATGTAGGGGAATGATATTTTAATGTTGCCTGGGAAGTGATTTTCATATCACTTGACTTTAAGATAGGGTGGTACTCTTCTTGGTCTAATTCTGCTGTTAAAAAATGCAACTTTGCCTTTGACACTGCTGCCAAGCTCTCTAGGGACTTTTTAAAATAAAAAATTTAATGGCAACTTGATTTAGTTATAGTATTACTTTAATGCATTTGCATGTAGAGTAACCAGTTGAATGATTCTTCATTACAGGCATTTATTTTCTTTGTTAATCACTGGGAAAATGCTCACTTTGCAGGTTGAAGCAACTATTATTATAATTGAAAACGACCAAGTCCATAAGGGGATTGTAGAATTGGTGAACAGACATGGTGTGAGGAAGCTTGTTATGGGGGCTGTAACAGAAAAGTAAGTAGATCACCAGTATTATCTCAATCACTTATATGAGTTTTGGGGTGATCGCCATGAAGTGTCTCGTAAGTGAAAATGCTTTTGTTGATTCTAGCGGTGCAGCACCTGTCTTTGTGCACTGCATAGTTTCATGTTTTTCAAACCTGTAAGCCATGCACCGATAGATTAATCTCTTAAGACAAATATGCATTCTCAGTCAAAGACTCTACTCACTTTTTGAGTGTTTAAGTCAGCTTCAGAACAGGATAGTAATACCTTTTATCATCTTGCCCCTGAAGCAAATTTTCAACAGCAGACTTGTATTTTCCCGGCACAAACTTTGTTTTCCTGTTACTGTTTTGCATACTGGATGCGTTGTGCTCTACTTGGAGCCTTATATGTTCTTTTGTTTTTATTCACCCATCTATATTTTTGTTGTTTTCAATCGAAATGGTTCGATGCAGTTGTTTGAAGGTTAAAAAGAGCTCCAGCAAAGAAAACTATGCAGCAAAATATGCTCCTTTGTTCTGTGAGATATGGTTTATCAACAAAGGGAAACATGTGTGGACGAGAGAAGCTTCTGAAAATTCAAATCCTCTACCAAAATGTGATCATGCTGAGAATATGAGTTTTGAAACTCTAAGATCTGAATCTTTGCGATATAGCAAGAGTAACTTGCCATTCCAAAAAAATAATCTTCGATCAAACTCTGCTGCAAGAATATCTTGTGCCAGAATTAGCGGTTTTGTTCAGAATGAATCAGTGTGTTCAGAATCAGTGTTGCCAGCTATATATAGTTCTTATAGTTCATGGTCCTGCCATCCTCTCCAGAGTTCAAGTAGCAGCTGTGCTCCAGGATGCACTTCCACTGAAAGAAGAGTTTCTTCAGGTTCTGATTCAAAATTGGAGGAAGAAAGCTCACATTCTCATGTCGAAGAAGTGCGTTTAGAAACAGAAGCATTGGGGAATGAATCATTTGAAGATTTTTTGAAGCGCAAAACGTTGGAAGCTATCAGCAAGGTAACTGCACTTCAATATTCCTGGTTTATTTCCGAAATTAGTTTGCAGATAATGTGGCTGTATTTATGACTCCTTGGAGCATATACTTTGGAGGAGACTATAAATTAGCGGTCAACTTACTTTTTCCCTAGCATGTTCTGAATATTCTTGGTAGAAATATCAAAATTTTTGTGCCCCTCACACCAGAGGTCCGTACTTGCATATTGAATCAATTGTAAAGAGAAAAGGTGAACAAGAAAAGAAAACTTGGGATGCACGACACTTTTTTTCACATTTATCTTGTGAAATTTGCAAAATTATTTTCTTTGCTTATGTAAAATAATCATCTCAATTCAAAATCTTAAGCTATTAATTGAGACTCTAAGGTATGATGTATATTATTATTTAATACACCTTCTCAAGTGAAATCTCTTTGGGCTTGAAACTTGTACATACCTGCTACCTTGTGTTTAATTTTATTAAATAAAATGGGGATGGTGAGATTCAAATTCATAATCGCTTGATCAACAAGGCTCCAATACCGTGTCAAAAAACCATCATAATCCAAAAACTTAAACTATTAGATGAGACTTCAAGATATGATTTTTATTATTCTCTAACAGTTTATGGGCAATAATCAAATGAAAAAAATTGCTTAAAAACAGACATTAACGTTTCATTAATCGTTTTTAATGTATTTCGACAACTTGCCTTTTCAAATTAGTCGTGGTAACTAATACAAATTCACATCATGGAATCTATCAAGTAGTCCCAAATATATTCTCACTTTTTTTCTCTGAAATATTTATATGGACGGTTAAGTTAGGGGAGTGTGCTAGATATTTGAAGATTTAAGAAACATGTGAAATAAAAGAAGGCTACTCTCAATCATTTCCTTGAGGCTAACTTTTGTATATGCTGTACTTGTTTTTCATTGGAGAGAAAATCTAATGCCTCTCTTCTCATCAGGTCAAAATCTTTGAATCTGCCCATGCACATGAAGTTAAACTTAGAAAAGAAGCTGAAGATGCACTCAATAATACAATAATGGAGCAAGAAAAGCTATTGGAAGAGAAAGATGAAGCAACTAGAAAGCTAGAGAGGACCATGAGAAATGTTGCTCTTCTAGACAGTCGTGCACAGGAAGCAAATCGCAGTTCTGAGGAAGCTGCTGGAGAATTGAAACTCATTCAAACATCCATTTCATCTCTGAGGCAGGAAAAGCAGAGGATTCGACAGCAGAAAATCGAAGCTGTACATTGGCTTGAGCGGTGGAGAAGCCATGGGCAGGCAGGAGCTTCAAACTGCAATGGAATTCTTGGAATTACTGAGGAGTTGCCTGAATTAGCAGAATTTTCTTTGTCTGATTTGCAAACTGCAACATGCAACTTCTCTGAGAGCTTCAAACTGGGTCAGGGAGGTTGTGGTTGTGTTTACAAAGGTGAAATGTTGGGTAGAACTGTTGCTATAAAAAGGCTACATCCAAATAACACGCAAGGGCAATTAGAGTTTCAAAAGGAGGTTAGAGATCTCCCTCCACCTCTCTTTCTATCTATGTAGAGAGAGATGTCACATGTAGTTCTTCACTGGAGCTTCTTGTAGTCATGACTTGAAAATATCACTATTAATCCTTTAAATTGTTTACATACATGCCTTGGGTGTCCCTGGTTACTTGACAATTATTTGGACAAATCCACAGTTAGATATGATCTTCATAGTATTATGATGTTTGAGACGATCAGAAAACAATGGGCATATTTAGCAATCTGATTCAGAATAATGTTGTCATCCGTGAGACGCATAATAAACCATCTGATTCAGAATCTAGAATGCTAAAATTGAATTGCTTTGGCTTAATTTCCCAGCACCTTTTATATCACATCATATGTCTGAAATAACAAGCAGTTTTTATTTAACCAGGTCCAAGTTCTGGGCAAACTGCAGCATCCTCATCTGGTGACTTTGCTTGGTGCATGTCCAGAAGCATGGTCTCTTGTATACGAGTACTTGCCCAATGGGAGCCTCCAAGATCGCCTTTTCCAGAAAAGCAACATTTCCCCTTTGACATGGAAGATCCGAACACGCATTATAGCTGAAATCTCAAGTACCCTTTGCTTCTTGCACTCTTCCAAACCTGAAAAGATTGTCCATGGTGATCTTAAACCACAAAACATCCTCCTGAATTCTGAACTTAGCTGCAAGATATGTGAGTTTGGAATTTGCAGGCTGGTAACTGAGGACAGTCTTTATTGCCCAAGTATTCATAGGAGCAATGAGCCAAAAGGTTCCTTTCCGTATACAGATCCGGAGTTCCAAAGAATTGGAGTTTTGACACCGAAGTCTGACATCTATGCCTTTGGAGTGATCATTCTGCAGCTACTCACTGGGAAGCCACCTGTTGGATTAGTAGGTAAGGTACGTAGAACACTCTCATGTGGGAAATTAGCCTCAATTCTGGATCCATCAGCTGGAGAATGGCCGATGTTTGTGGCAAGGCAATTGGTGGATTTGAGCCTGCAGTTCTGTGAATTACGCAGCAGGGATAGACCAGACTTAACTCCTACACTGGTGAGGGAATTGGAACAGTTGCATGTTTCAGAGGAGAGACCGGTACCATCTATCTTCTTGTGCCCCATTCTCCAGGTAAAGATAGCACACGTGTACAATGAAATGGAGAGTACCATGATTGTACACTGCAGACACGCCCTTTCTCCCTCTTCCCCACACCTCTTTCCTGCAATTATTTCATTTTCTAGGTATGCATATGCATAGGCTTGGCTTTATCAGTACGTAAAGGCTCATTGTCATATTGAAGTTGAAAAAGCATTCCTCCAAAATGCAATTTTCGCCACATGCTGATTACCCTAGAGCAGAGGTGTCATATTTTGCTCAAGTTGGCTTACATATCAAATGGTTTTCTTTCAGGAAATAATGCACGACCCTCAGGTGGCAGCTGATGGGTTCACATATGAAGGAGAAGCCTTGCGTGAATGGCTGGCAAATGGCCGTGAAACATCACCAATGACCAATTTGAGATTAAGTCACTTGCTTCTTACTCCCAACCATGCTTTGCGTCTTGCCATACAAGACTGGCTTTGCCAAACTTAAAATTACATGCATTCAGTTACATGGCATGTTCATCATGTTTGTATAGATTGCATTTTAGGCTATCCTTGCTTCACCGTGTATATAATGGAAATCACTGCATGTAAAATAGCGGGTAGTATTTCAAACGCTGCGATAAAATTCCGCTGTGTTTGATTATTTGTACAGAATTGGTCCCGGCCAAGTGAATTAAACCTGAAAAACATTGTTATACAAGCTAGGTGTGTATAGATGTCTAAGAAATTTGAAGCTTCTGACTAGAAATGGCAAACTTTGATGCAATCATATTAAGCCATGGAGCTAGGAGTCTGTACGGGAACTATTTCATTTCTCTAGCTAGGATCAATATCTTGATCAAAAGCAAAGGCAGTTGATAAGCATTTCAAAAGGTGCTAAACAAACCCGTCTTATCTCATTATACATTAACATAACAGAAATTCAATGCACGCCTGATTCTTCTGTGGGGCATATAATTATCAAACCCGCAACAAGTATGATAAGAAAAAACCTTGGCCACTGACTAATTGTACAAAGAAATTCGCAGACGTGTTGTTCACTAGATTGAAATCCTAACATCCTTGCAATATCCCATCTCTAGCTGAAAGGAGGGAAGCAGTAGTTTGGTTCTCAGCATCACTGAAGGGATGATCTTCCTCAACGATCCTTGGTTCATCTCTCCTACCAGCCAAAAGTGGAGTAGCCTCCCTTGTGTCGTTCCATAGATGTACTTCCTTTTTAGGAGCCAAGTTTTCTTTGAGATTTGTTCCAGGTTTCTCGAGCACCTGCCAATTGTTGACACTATCCCAAGAATCCAGATTCACCCTTTTCTGGCCAGACTCATAATTTGCGTCATTTCGGCTCTTTTGAAATGTTTGGATCGAATTTTCTTCTTTCGGGGACAAGAGTTTATTTTCCCAGGAATCATTCTGAGAATTACTTCTTGCAAATGTTCCATTAGAAGATTCCTGTAGAATGCCTCGCGCTGATGAAGAACTGTGGCAGAAGCTACCAAATCCCTGAATCCCTCTAGTCACCTTTCTAGCTCGCTCTCTTTCTTCTTTGAGAAGAGGTCCTTTTTCAAGCAGGTTCAAGATTCTCTCTGATTTCTTTCTAACAGCGAGACCCCAGTTGAATCTGCACATATTTTTCATTTTTTGTGACGACAAAGCCAAAAATGCTTATAACGCATCTATATAAATCCAAAGATCATCAGAATAACAGAAATATATGTGAATACAAGTATAAAAAGAATCACAGACCCTTTCACATCTATACACTGAAAGCTTTCCATCTCCCTAATAACATCTTTGTCAATCTGAAACTCCCCTGCCACACTCTCTGGTCCATGAGTCAACAAGTGTTCAAGTATAATAAGGGAATTGTAAGAGGGCCTCCAGTTCTGTCTCTCAAATCTCAAGAATCTGATTTGGCCGAAAGATTCAAACATACAATGTAGGTATCAAGATCATGCAATTCATGAGAAAAGGAATGATTTTAAAGAGAAAAAGACCATGGAACCAGAAATGAAAACCTCTTGTGTAGGATCTCCACAATTCTCCAATAATCATCAACTTCAAAAGCAGCCCTTGAAATGGATCCAAGGGTAGGACTGTCAGGAGCCCATGAATTCCCATTCGTAGCTTCTTCAGTCAACCTTCCAAGTATTATTCAAGCACCATCAAGAAAACACATATAACCCATATCAAAAAGACATAATAATACACCCAATATCAAGTCAAATCCTAGTTGAAATGAATCACTACTGGTGTTTAAAAGGTTAACCCATAAATAACAAATGCCTTACAGTTGTGCTGGTGTGACATCAGTGAGAGCTAATCTAGCACTCTTGATCTTTTCCTTGAAGAAGAAAGAGGTTTGCTTCTTAACTTCATGGAATGACAGCGTCCCTATATTGTTGTTGCCATTGCTTTTGCTTAAGATAGACATGATTCAGGATTCAGAATCAGCCAAGAAAAGGAAAGTCGTAAGAGTTATTTTTACATCAGGGCTACCCTCACTAATAAAAACTTAAATTCTTAGACTGGACAGATTCAAAATAATATTTAATTCAAGGGACGGAAATTATGTTAATAGCGATTGTTTCAAGGTAAAGTAAAATAGTGAAAAGGATGTCTAGGTTTTTTTATACGAATAATGGACGTCATGCCAACATGTCCACAGTAAACATTATGGACAGAGGGTTCCCAGTTTGAATTTCAACTTCGTGTCTGTAACAAAATGTTTTTGTCCTCTTCTCCATCTTCCTGCAGAAATTATGCCCTTGGAAGGAGCGGGGTGATTTTGACAGTTTGGAGGTTTATTTTGAATAAATTACCAGTCCCTGTCATTCTACAAAATTAATTAATTGGTTATTCTTGTCTAAAAAATAATTAATTAGTCTTTTTACAAGTGTTAGTGTGTTTTTATGAATTTCTGAACAAAATCTGTTATTTGCGTTTAAATTACTCAATGTTCCCTTCAAAATAAATAAAAGTAATTGTATCACCAAACGAAACCTTCACTCCCTAACATCAGCAATTTGTTTTATATCATCATCTTCTCTCTTAAAAAAAAAAGTGATTTGCTTATTTTTAAACTTAAACTTAGATGCCAAAATCTAAAAAAATTATTATTCTTTTAAATATACTAGGGTAGTGTAAGAAAATTTGATTTTGTTATATAACAACTCGATATATTTTTCATGCCAATTCTTTCATTCGAAATCTAATCCTGGCATAACTCTTGAATGCATGCATGTCCCTTTTAGATTTTGTGTTTGATTTTGTTTTGCACATAGAGAATGAGAGATCACAAGGAAAGATTTGTAGTTCTTCCCTTCTCCATCGGCTGTGCATCTCCACCAGCGACGTCACCACCACAACAAAAGCAGCATCAAAAGTGAACGGAAATGACTTTTTGAAGAAGGAAATAAAGCAAAACTGGAAGAAGGCAATAGACTGAATTTAATTGATGTCACTGTTAAGAAAAGAGATTAATTAAATGTTGACAGGGGACAAATAAGTATTTTTCTCATTTTCATTGCATGAACAATAAAAAAAATTAAAATACCTTTGGAAGGAAAAAAATTTGGCGTCAAAGGGGTATTTTTGTATTTTTCACAATTATTTTGACCAAATATAAAAAATGATTAAAAATAAAAAATTACAGTGAAATGACTAAAATACCCTTAAAAGCAAAAAGTTTAAAACTTGTGTCAATGAATTTGTCCTTTCACAATAGTTTTTTTATTATTATTTTTAAGTCAACTTAGGGAAAATTCGATATTTGATCAAATATATAAAAATAAACAAAAAGATGGGGCGCGTGTGGAAGGCGTCGGCACCCTTTGGACGATATGTATGGCGCACTCCCTAGCATATCGGAGGCACGCACACCTTTTGGACGGTGAGTGCATCTCCTCCCAACATTCACAAATGCCTTTTTGTCGTATCGTTGAGAGCGACACCACGTTTTCTTCTTTGTGAAGCGACGTATGTTAATGGTGGTGGTCTGATTTGTTGCTGACGGGTTTTTTTCCCTTCTTTTCTCTCTCCCCCTAAATATTATAATTTGACCCTCTTTGTTATTGGTATTTCAATTTCAATCCTTCTTCTTTTGATTTCTATTTTTTTTTTTTTGTAGAAGTTTTATTTGTTTTAATTTTATCTTTCCATCCTAATTTGTTATATATTATTTTTTTCCTGGTCCTCATTATTTTGATTATTTGTTAAGCTTTTTGTTGAATTGATTTTTCTTTTCAACTTCACACTTCAATAAAAAATAAATTTTATTTTGTATTTTAATTGTGATCCCTATTATTTCAATTTTCATTTTTTGTTTTGGTCCTTTTGTGTAATTGATATTCTTTTTCCAGGTGAATCCTTCAACATTTAATTGGTTAGGAATTATACTTTGTGGTTTTTCCAGACAGGCTGCTTCTGGTATAATGCACCGGGTCACGGGTTTAAAAAATTAACGGGGGTTGACATTATTATTGTTTTTTCTTATTTTCTTTTCAGCTTTGTGATTTTTTTTATGTTTTTTTCTACCGGATTATCCTGACCTCGTGACCTAGGTCGCAGGTTCGGTGGGTTAGCTTGAGTTGACTCGTTCCTTATTCCCTGAATTACATGTTTGTCATGTTAACTCGGATTAACTCGAGCAGGTTTTTTTTGTCCTTTCTATTACCCAATTTTATCCTTTTATTTTTAATGGGCTGAGAACTAAACTGCATCATCTATCCCTATTTACAAAAATATTTCTTTCTCATGTTATCGTTATCACTTTTTTTTATCCATTTGTTGTCATTATTTATTTTTTTATTTTCTGATTAAAATAAAATTAACTTATTTGACCCAGTCTAATCTATGATTCGAGGCATATTTGTTTCTTTCTTTCTTTAAGATGCGTTTGCACTACCTAAACATCATTCTTAATACAAAAAAATGCCCAGCAACATAGCATGGGCACACGACTAGTTTCATCTTTTTAAACAATTTTGCAATATTGAAATGAGGCAGTTAAAAAATCTCATTAAAATTGTTCTAATAATTTGATAATGGAGTTAGGTTGAAAGTGCAGTTGTATGTAAGTTTTATTCAAAAATCACAATGTACTTTTATTTATCATTCTTAGACATATAGGGTCGCAAAGAGCACCTTTATTATGGTGATAAAGTTGTGAAAACTTATGGATTGGACTTTTCACGGGTTATGATCTTCGATTAGTAGAATGATTAGGCTTGACCTAATTGACGAGTTGATGGAATTATTGACTTAGCCAATATCTAGAGTAACTAGAATTGTCTTTGGTCTAGTGGGTTGACTGGAGGTGTTTCCCGTGACCCGGTGCATTATACCAGAAGCATATAAGAGGAAAATAATATACAAGAGAGTGAAGAATATGGGAGAGTATATTTGTGAATATTGTGTGTTTTGTTTGAACTTCTTAGATTGTTGAATGGTTATTTACGATTCCTGGAATTGTTGTTTGTGGTTTTTCCTTAATGAACTTGAATTGTTTCAATACTTAGTGACATGAGGCATTTATAGATTTTGATCATATCACTTACCTCATAGAGCGTGGAAAGTAGTGTTGCAGGTAACTCATAATGAATAAAGTTATAGTATCACATGGAGAATGGAGAAAAAATGATTATTAGTGGTAGAAATGCTGGAGTTGTTAGTTGTGGTGCCTCGCTGTCTATTGATGAAGATCTGGGTGTTTGGCAGGTGTCTTTATGGTTCCAAATAGGTAAGAAATGACCATTGACAAGAAAAGGAGGTGATTTTATTATACGTAGAAAATTTTGATATGTTGCGGCAACATTCTAACATATCAAAAACTAAAAATTATAGAAAACACTAAAAGGTGTGGGTTTTTTATTGTAAATGGACACTGTTCACACACTCACAAAATATTATAGACTTAATGTTCATTTTTAACTAATTCATTTTAGTCGTCAAAATTTTATTTTGGGTGATTTGATCTTTAATTGAAGGCCAATTCCTTTTTTATTTCTTAGGTAAATGTGGAATTGAAAGAAGAGAGACCAAAATAAAAAAGACACCAAATATGAGTGGCGTGCCAAAGATTTTGTGAAAAAAAAAACTTAAATCCTTAATTTTTAAAAATAATTTTGTGAAAATTGAAGCTTGTAGTGGTTGGCTATAGTTAGGGATTTTGGAAGATTTAGAGATTTGATTTAATTAGGTTGATTTATTATGTTTCAATGATGTTCGGATGTTAGGAATTATTTATGAATATTGTAATGTGGGTTGCTAAGAATTTTTACTTATTGTTAGTATATTTTGGAATGATGAAAAGTATGAAAATTTTTGGAATTGTGTAAGTTTTAGTGTTTAAGTGATGTTACTATGCTTAATTGGATTGGTATGTTGATGAAATTGCGCTTAACCATGATTATGATTCATGTGAAATAGAATGTTTAGGTATAGGTATAAGTAAACAAATTTATTATTTTTTCATGATAGTTTGTAGTTTACTATATTGGGAATTAGGTGATAACAACATTAAGGATAAAATATTAATTGTTAATAAAATCAACTGGTTTGTGACTTTATTTGTTTTTATTGTATATGCAGGTAATAAAATTTTAGTTAGTCTCTTATATAAAGGAGATGCTGATAAATTTTTGTTAGAATAGGAATCTTATTACCTTTTTAAATCCTTTAATTTATATAGATGTCTAGAGCAAAGTCAATAGTGTGCAGTACGAACGAGATAGTTGTTAGTTCTTCTAGTAACGCTTTTGAAGACCATGAGTCATTAGGTGCTGACCATGAACAAACACCTGAGACATAGGCAGCCACTCTCGACGCGGGCTCGTCGAGTATTATTTTGCCATGCTGAGGGAAGGTCCCTTCAGAGTGGGATCTATTTACTAGGACATACCTTGCCCAGTGGAAGCACAACCACTCAATGCAAGTTTGTTTTCCTTTCATGCACTACTAAAAAAATAAAGAATTGTTAATAATTTTTGAAAAATTAATTTTAATTAACGAATGCAATTTTAGGTTTAAAAATATTGAAGCTTCCTAAATGATAACATCGGCGATGAAATCATCAATGAAAGTTTTATAGTTTCAATGAAGTTAGGTTTTCAAAAATCTTAAATGGAAACCCATGATTAATGTATGGTTCAGAAAGTTTAAGGTTAATATTAACTTAAACTATTTTTTATTATGTTAATTTGGTTAGTTTATTACTATTAATGAAGTTATTCTTTTACAAATTTGAAATGTAAGGAAAAACTTTACTTGATAGAGTTGACAACGTTGTTGTCATAAGGGTTTTGGAGAATCATGTTGTAACTAGGTAAGATTGAAGTCAAGAAAAACATATTTATCCGAATGTTAAAATTTTATTTTTCATTTGTTAACCAATAAATCATTTGTACCATATACGTTGCGTGATTTTTGGTACGAGCAGAAAAAAACCAAAAAAATATGCTAAAGAAAGAGAGTTTCCAAGCTGAAAGGATGTGGTGGTTTGGAAGGATTTCATACCTTCATATGTTTTAGAGGCTATATAGGTATAATATAGTCAGCACATGACTCCGAGCATTTCGTGTGACGGTCACAATCCGGTGTGGGAACCAAAACAAGCAGATTCATTATTCCATTACAACGCATACCAGTAGATCCATTTCGTTCATTTTGTATGCGGAGCGGATAGTAAGATTTTTTTTTATTACATCTATTTTTTAATTTTTTTTGTTTTATATGAATATGTTTAACTAAAAATATTTTTCTCTAGCAAGCTATGGTTCTTGAACGTGAACCAAGATTGATGAAGTTTTTTATAGAAACGCACATGCAAAATGATGACTTTCGAAAAAAAGTGCAGCAGCTCGTGAATAGCCGAGCTCAAAATGATGATTGATGGAATCAAATTGTCGGTAATAATAAAAAAAATCATTGATGGAATTATAAACGGTCGTTTTTATCGGTTAAATGCCATATTTACAAGAAATGCCACGGCATTGTTTAATCTCCAACGGAACTAAACCATTGGTAATAAAAAAAAAAAATCATAAGTGCAATTACAAATGGTTTTTTTGGTTGGTGAAATATCATATTTACCGATAATAATACAAACAAAATAAAATATGTAATTTTTTCTTACTTGGCATGTATTTTCCATCTATAAATTTATTAGTGATTACATTGCCGATGGATTGACCGACAAAATATGAATCACTTAGAAAAGTTTGTTTTGGTGAACAATAACGTAAAAATCATTATCATAAAATCATTGTCATAAAATCATTGTCTAACTAATAATAGAATTTTTCATCAGTTAAATATAAAATTCTAGTAGTGATACACCGACCAGGTTATATCAGCCCTTCCCTTAGTAGTGATCATTCATGCAGGGATCCATTCGTGGGATCTACATGTGATTCCTTCTGGATCCATAATCGATGTATGATACAAACTTTACAAGTAGATTGACCGGTGATGGAAGAGTATCAAAATCAAGTTCGGTTGAAGAGCAATACAAAACTTTATAATTAGATTGACCGCTAATATTGAAGGATGAGACCTTATGTCCAAAATGCTACATCTCATAAGAGTTGAAGATGATGCAACATAGAATCTTACTACATTACTTTAAACGCAATTTTAGCTCGCCTCAAGTGTTTTCTTTACTGCCAAGCGACGTCAAGGGATGGGGGGAGGGGGCTAATTGAGAAGTTTTAAATAAAGAGGGACTCAAGTACTGAAGGAAGTTTTTGTTAGGGAGCTACAACAAGAATCAATGAATAGTTGGGGGACTAATCAAGAGGTTTCTCCTGATTTTTAACTAAAGTTGCACTTACAGATTAAAGGGGAGGTAGAGTTTTGGGCTGAGGACATCCAACTTAAACTCGTATGGAGGATGGTTTTAAAATTATAGCCATAAAAAAATATATATATATATATAAAAAAAAAAAAAAAAAAAACTCTTACAGCCATGTAGATTTTTACTCTATCAACAGTCAGACAACGCAACTGCGAGTAGGGCTAGTCACTAATGTTTTTTACCTTTGCAATAGATCGGAATTCTCACCATTAAAATTGAAAAATAAGGAAAATAGTTCAACTGTGTTAATTACTGCCACTTTTATTGCTTAATAATCAGAAGAATAGAAGGCTGAAGAATTCACAAATAAGGTGTTTTGATTCTTGGACATGAGTGAGGTAAAGTGTTTTGCAGGCCCAGATGCATACTGATTAAAATAACAGTCGTGTTCTGCTCATTGCTGAAACTAGAAACCATATCTTTCTTTCTTTTTCAAAATTACCCACATTTTCGTTCTTGATTTGTTTGATATATAGGAACTGATTGAGAATGCAGGCGCGGCTGTAGTGCAACCCGTGTTTTTAAATAAAAAATATTATTTTGATATTTTGGTTTTAAGAACATGAATTGCACCGCAAAAACTCATTTATAACATTCAGGAATGCTGCAAAATGGTCAATACCAACTAGTTGATATTGTTATTAATTTGTTTGTTGCATGAATCGTCATGCATCAGTGACATGGATGAATACATTAAACACTCCAAGCCTGACATAACATTAACAAAAACTACAAGAAAATGAAAGGGATAGGCTACAAGAGCAGCGCATCATTACTGAAAAAAATGTTGGTTTGAAATGAATGACATAGTGACAGGTTTTTATGACCGATGAGGTCTGACAACAACCTCGCCATCCCCTAACCACAGTGCATTTACTGTCCAATTTCGAAGTAGTTAGCAGTTAGAGAGATTTATGACCTGGTCAGCCAAGCAAGCCACGCCCCTGTCTGTAACCTTATCTCAGGGCTATTGTTTTGCTGCGTGGCATAAGCAAGAGACGTGTACAGAAAATGTGGATGGTCGAAGAGAATTTGAGGGTTTTAATGCTGATTGGGTGTTAATGCTGAGAAAGAAGAAGAAAAGAGCAATGGGTTTCTTTGACTTTATGATGGGTCAGCAAGGGATTTGCTTATGACTAGCACTCCCTCACTCACAAAACCAACCACCGCAAATTGAATTAAAGAACATTTGATTATGACCGGAAAATTCTATAGAATTGACTGAAAGCTACGTTGACTGACTGCACTTTTGGAAAATATCAAATTATATACACAGATCTTTATGACCAAATTGAAGATTTCAACCCTGCGATTTAGGAAGCAAAGTTCTAGCCAATCTTTAGGCGATAAGGTAGTTCATAGCCAGTGTTCACAATGTTGTCAATGGATAGGAAATAGCACAAGAACCATCGTGCTGGCTTGACTGATGGGGGAAATGTCAAAAGCATGTTTCCAGTAGAATTTGCTGAGTGCTTCTCAGCTTTAAGGTAACCAGCGTATCCTTGTTAAAAAAAGCTATGATATATGTATAATAACAAGGCCACTGACCACATATTCTCATACAAAAATATTTTGTTCGAGAAAGTATAGATTTCTTTACAAAAAGAAGGGTAGCAAAGAAGCAGATGCTACGTTAGCTGTTGTTGCCAAAACCAATCCCATGTACAAGTGAAAAGGAACAAGGAATGGAACAAAACCCTTTCCAAAAGGAATGCCATTTATTTTTAGAAAATTACAATTTTCTATGACGGTTTATAATCAAGGAGAGAACCAGCTTTTACACCTTTACACTCCTCACCACCCAAGTTGATCGCACAGCTAAGTTGTCAAGATGGAATCCCCTGAGCTTAATTGTCATGTGTGTTACAAAGGTGACCAGGAAAAAGAAGAAAAGAAAAAAAAAGGCAAAAAGGAAATGCCTGATTTTTTCGCAGATGTCTCTATATCTTCTATCTGTATCTTTCTCTACTTTATTATACACACGATCTCCATATCCTTCCCTCTAAAGAAATAACAATGATGGAAACATCATCATGGTACCGCCTTCGATCTCCCTGTGGTATTTGGAGCAACTCGTGGAAGTCCATACCTGCAATTCACAATGAGCAAGGTCACTTTCAGTTTCCATAATTGTTTTTGCTGCAGACAGACAACTCAACTTTCTTATTAATACTTGAACAATACCAGCTTTCTTGGCTGCACGGAACAGAACTTCCTCAACCAGATGTTGAGCTGGATCTCCTTCGGGTTGCAATGTGATGAAAAGCTCAACTTCATAAACAGCTTCTTCATTTGTTAAGTATTGATAAAGCCCATCGGATGATAAAATCAGAAACCTGTCTTTTGGGCCGAGTCTGTGGTGGTAGAGCGATGGTAAACAAGTTATGTAAGGGGAATTGCCAATGTAGTCAATTCTGAACATCTCTAGAAGTGCGTCGTTCCATCTAGGCTGCAGAAGGAAAATAAAAATTGTGAGAAGCGGCGCCGCATTTCAAAAGCAAAAGCACACAAAAACTGCATCGCCAAAATATTCTGTCCTCTCAGTTGGCAATACTTTGTTAGCACAAATCGATGATACAAGTATCAGTTTTACACTTTATAGTTCTAAACAATCAAATGCTCTCGATGCTCCCCCTTCCTGTTCCCCTGCTATTTGTTTACAATGAGAACATGAGGCAGAGGCATCGTAGTATCCTTGATGTAACTATTTCAAATTCAAGTATCACTGAACCATGTTTCCCTTTTCTTCCCGAATTGATATGTTAGCTATTATATTATTGGCAGTAGTACAAGCAGGTGCACCTTTTTCTCTCAAATGCATTATTAGTGTTATAACTTGCTATTCAGAGAAGAAATTAGGAGGAGCATCTCAGTGCTATATATTCCAAGCTTAGTTTATCCATGCCCCGATGGATTCATTTCTCAAGCCATTAGTGATATATCCTTTTGACAACTTAGACCCCAAACAATGGCAAAAGAATTGAGCTTCTTAACCCAAAAAAAAAAGAGTCCGAATGTTTAAATTGCGACCATACCTGCTTGAGAAAACCAGCACCAAATGCCCGAGTAACCTTCAATGAACCTTTCACACGGTCATTCAACAAAGCACAAGCATCATCTGGATGTTCATTTTTTATTCTTTGCACTTCCTGAAATGCAGACAACACGGCATTCAGATATAGTTCACACCAATGCAATGAAAACAAAAAGGAGTGAACATGCTAAATTGGTCAGAACAAGATTTCGTTACCACAAACTGAAAGCTAATTATACCTCTTCCACACTGGTGCTATGATCAACACTCAGCTGTGAGGCCGTCAAACTAGGCATTGAATTTGATCTTTCACCATCAGAAGCTTCAAGATCATGCAATGTTTCCTCATTAATTCTTTCCAAGTCCTGTCTAATCTTCCCTAGCCAATAATCAGGCTCTGCCTTCTGTGCTAATACTGCTCGACTATCACCCACATTCATCACATAAACATCTTCGCCCTTCATTAACATCACAAGAACACAAGAACCCATTAAAGCCAGCTCCGGATTCTCCACTAGCATTTTGTCTGCAATATCCAAATATGACTCCTCTGTTTTCTTCAAAGCCTGAGACAAAGCTTCCAACACATCTGCATGGTTTATTGGGCTAGTATCTGATCCCGATCGATTCAATTGCTCCTTTAATCTCTTATCAAGTTCCATTCTTTCCCTGTCCCATTCGCATTTCCATCTCCTCTGATTCTCCTCCCATTTTTTAGCAGCTCCTCTATACTTCCCTTTGGAACTCCTGCTCTTTTTTCTCTTCAAATTCATATCAAAACCAACTTCCCAACTCGCACTCGGATGATTATCTCGATCCAAATACCGATAACATTGATCATTTCCGCAATTCCCATTAGTTTCACTGTTATGTAACACATTTTCCAATCTTGAATTAGTACTTTCAACAGAATTACTAGTATCTGTTTGAACAGGGGAAGATGCAGGGGCAGATATTTTATCAGAATCAAACTTATCATCCCACAACAAACCTTTAAGCTCTTTATGCACAGCAGAGTAGAGGTTGGATAAAAGATAATCAGGCGCATCTGGGCCATTGAATCCATCATAAATCCCAACAAAAACCCAACCATGCTCCTCTGATACAACAACATGGACCCTATCCTCCCCTGCTTTCCCTTGAGCCCATTGAAGATTTTGACTCTCTAAAGAATCATCATCCTCTAAACTGCCATCGCTACTCAAATTAAGACTGCTCACTGTCAACTCATTCTGCTTCTCTGAACTCAGTATCCACTCAGGTTCTTTAACAACACCAACACCAACACCCCCTTTTATAGGAGCTACAATCGAGTTCTGTCCACGAGTTATCTTTTTAGATATTGCTCTTTGTAAGACTCGAATCAGCGACCTTTTTCCTGATCTGGATCTAAAAGCAAAACCACCATGGGAAAAGCTTCTTTGAAACTGATCAGAACTGCCCTTTTCCAGCGGACCCGAGAACAACCCACGATCCAACGGACCTGACATGAATCCTCTCTCAATCGGACCCGACAAGAACCCTCTCTCCATCGGACCTGAACAAGGAATCAGGGCCGAGTTTCCTGTTAAGGGGCCAGAATTGATGGACCCAAATAGACTTCTGGGAATTGGTTGCAGAGGAATCGAAGCAAAAGAAGTTGAGCTCTCAAAAGCAGCAGCTCGATCGATGGTGTTATAAACATAAGGATCGATGAAGGCAGTGGAGAGTGGCGTTGACGTGTTGGCGCTGACGGAGGCACCGGATATGGTACGGAAGGTGGTTGTTTCCTCTGAGTGTACTTTGGAGGAGGATAATCGGGCCGGGTCAGGTCTCACATAGCAAAAGGAGTGACCTAGACCTTCGTCTAATGGATTTAGTACCGATATATCCTTTCTCCGGCGAGCATCTCCAGTTCCGGTGAAACAGGCCGTCAGTTTACCAAAACCGTTTCCCATTAGAATTTTTTTGGTATGAACTGAATCACTGTAAGTTATAGTAATTCATTAGCATAGAGATAAAAGAAAGAGAGAGCAACTGAAGAGAAGCAGAGGTGAAGCTCAGAGAGAGAGAGAGGGAGAGATAGAGACACAGATGCGTTGACTTTTGGGTAAATTTTTTTATCAGCTTAGGAAGCAGAAAATGGGGTCTCGCCTTTAGGAGCTAAGGTATGTTACCTCGTAGCCGACTTTTATATATTTGGAATTGTGATGGTGTTTTTTTTTAAAATTAATATTTTTATTTTTAAAAATTTATTTTTAATTTAAAAATATTTTTTATTAATAAAAAACATGTTAAAATTAATTTTCTAACACCTCTTTTAAATCTTCATAAATATTAAGAATAGTTTGGTAGATAAGATAAAAGTATAGTTTTTAGCTTTATTTTTTTAGTTTAATCTTAAAATTAGATTTAAAAAAATATTTATTTGGGATATATCATATCTAAAAGAAGAATTTATTGTTAAGATAAATTAGTAAAAGATTTAGTTTTATTAAAGCTTAAATTAGTTTAAAGATATACTTATATATAAATAGATGAATTCAAATATTATGTGGAATGTGAAAAATAAAATTTCTTCTGGTTTTATAAAACCATAACGAGTTCAGTAGATTAACTTGGGATCTAGTTGATTCAAGATATAAGCTAGTTTAAGTTGAATAAAAAATTAAAAAAATATTGATCCAATCTAATCTGGTCAAAAACTCAATTAAAACTTGTTGGTGTTTTTGAAAATAATAATAAAAATAATATTATTTTTATTTTAAAAAAAAATTCTAAAATCAATGGAGGATGATCTACTTAATATGTGGCTTGAGCTTTATTCTAAGATATTATTTGGAATTGTTGTTGAACCATGTTTTTAAATTTTTAAAAATAAAAATATATATTATTTGAATATATTTATAAATAAACAATTTCAAACAGGATGCATATCTACTCCCAAATTGGATTTAAGACTAAGATCCTCTCATTTATATTTGGTGCATGTTTAAAATCTGGTCGGAATATACCTTAATTGTTAGAAAGAAGAAAAGAAAATGGGCCTGCTTTTGTGCGTCTGTGGAGGCGTTGACTAAAGTTGCGGGTTTAAGTAAATCTCTAAATTATAGAAATTAATTTAATAATCAACTTCATTAAAGAGCGTTGGGTCACAGACGCCTCTCTCTCTCTCTCTCTCTCTCTCTCTCAAGCGGGCAAAGATTTGGAAAGATATGCATGGTAGGTAGGACCACATTCGGAGGGCTGTGGAGTGGAACAAGAACATGCTTCCTTTGGAAGCATTTGAGCTGAAAAAATGGCCTTTCCTATTCACCTCAAGTCTTTTCATGTGAGTGTTCGTTATGGCATTGCACTCAAATTCTTAATAGTATTTTTTAATTAATAATATATTATTATTATTTTTTATTAACATTTTAAAATCATACAAAAATATCTAAAATATTTTAATTTGATATTTTTAGATAAAAAACAAAAACAAAAAAACAAGTTGTAGCGTAAAGTAAACACAAGTGCGGGTATTGGCGTAAAATAAACACAAGTGTGGGTATTGTCTTATTTGATTTTATTTTAAAAAACCCCTTAATAAATTAAAAAAATACGTGGTATAAATTATGGATCGAATTGAATAGTCATCGAATTATATAAAATTAATAACTAATTAGGTGTTGTAAAGCAGTCATATTTAAGAGTTGAATGAAAAATTAGTTATTTATCGAAATAAGAATGTTAGTTAACTCAATTAAAAAACTTTATTATTTATATAGAATCTTATGCTTTGAATTTTTCTTTTCCAACAACTCCAATTATCACAGAAAAAAGGATTGATTTTAAGAAACTGATGACATGAACTTTCAGTTTTATCTTCATTTATATCTAATTATTTATGTGTTTGTAATTCTTGAATTTAAAATTAAAAAAAAAAACTAGTTAAGAAAATAAACATTGTGATACACAGCTGTCAAATTCAGCTCGAGTATTGATCTAGAAAATAGCTTGGGTTACAAGGTCAACTTACCATATTAATTAAAGTCAATATTTTTTATTAAAACAGTTTTGTTTTATTTTTTATTAAAAAAATTAAGAATTGACCAGAATATACCAACCAGATTAACAAAGTCAGTATTTTATTATTATTATTTAATTTGAAACCCAATCTTATCAAGCTGTCTGATTTATCTACGTGCGTCATATTAAGTTAAAGAAAAGAAATGTAAGAACATCAAATTATCTAAAAGTGGAAGGAGTGAGTGACGCACGCGCTGTAGAAGGGGGTAGGGATCGTATTAGCAAGTGGATGGGTGAAAATTGAAAGGGGACCAAAAATTCTGCAACTATCAAAAGTCAAAGAGGGACAGCTCTTAAACACACTTGGTAAAACGTGCCACGGTAACCGCTGGATCGGGAAGATGGATTGATAAGAGAAAGGGTATGGTGACACCTGGCGTCTAATTACGGCCTGACTATTGTTTATTTTGTCAACTCGTGGTTTTCTGGGTACGTTCTCCGCAAGCTCTCTTTGACTTTAACTTGCACACAAAAATAATTCTCTTTCAGAACTATTGTTTTTTATTTATTTTGGTGGGGTGGGGTGGTTGCACTGTACAACTGCTTGCTGCTACGACATTACACTATTATATTTAATGCTTATTTATTTTTCTATTTTAAAATATTTTTGAAAAAAAAAAAAAATTTTCTTTACTTTGAATTGACATTTTTTTATGTTTTCGAATTATTTTTATGTGGGCTGGTATAAAAAATAATTTTAAAAAATAAAAAAAATTATTTTGATATATTTCCGAGCAAAAAACACTTTGAAAAACAATCGCTACCACACGTCTAAACACTTTCTTAAAATAGTATTATAGTAGAGTTATTTTTTAAGGTATTTTTTATTTAGAAATATAATAAATAATATTTTTTTATTTTTAAATTTTATTTTAATAATAGCATACCAAAATAATTTATAAATATAAAAAAATAATTTTTAAAAAATAAAACACACTTTTAAAACATAAAAAACAAACAGCTTGTTAAGCTTGGTAGCAGCAGTTGAGCATGAACACCTGCCGGAGTTCAGGCGGTGGCTGAGCTAACTTCTTTTTACTGGGGGGCGAAAGCTAATACTTCTCAAATAAATATCTTCACCAAAAGGTAGTATATATTATAATGGATCATGGGATTTTAAAATGAAAATGAATTTTTAAATCAAAATATAGAAAATATCATAAAATTTCAAAATATTGAAACTTTACTAACAAATTAATCTGATTTTTACCTTATTATAATCTTCGAGTTTTAATGCAAGCTATTGTTTTAAGGTAAATTTAGGAACCGAAAAGAATACAAATTAACAGAAGTTAATTGGTGCGGTAAAAGTACTTTAGCACAAAAGAGAAAACCGTGGGAATAGCGTGGTGATGAGCTTGTCATTCTCAAATAATAATAAAAAAAAAACTCAATCAATCGACTTCTAGGGTATTTTCAATTTTTTTCTTTTTAATAACTGAATTAACTTTAAAAGTAAAACTTCTTTAAATGTACATTAAGTGTTTTTTTTGTATTTTTGTATTAGCTTTTTAATGATTACCAAGTAGAAAAGGAGGCAATTTGATATTTTAATATATATATATATAAAAAAAAAATAGTTGATGAATGTGTTGCACACGCCAGCAAGTAAATTACCTCGTCACATTTAGGCAGGTCTATGAGAGTTGAGCTATTTTATTGAACCCAGGTCTATGATTTCATGAGTTGTGAGTTTGAAAGATTGACTTAGGTCTAGAAGATTCGTCCAAGTTTACTTTTTTTTAATATTTTTTTAAGTTCATTTTTTTTTATCTTTCAACATTTAATTTGATTAGATATTGAACCTCATTATTATTTTTATTTACTCTCTATACGATTTTTCACTAATTTTGAAAGTTACCTGAGTTATCTCAAGTATTCTTATTTATCATTATTTGTTAAATTTATTTTTAAAAAAAAAATGTTTTTGAATTAAGTTGCCTTTTTTATCATATTGTTAAATTAAATAAGGTTTAGTAAGTCTATTAAGATCAATGATACGAGTCTTATATTTTTTTTTGCTTATTTAAAAATATTATCATTACTTAATCATCTTTTTTTACGTTGTGAAGAATTTGGTCCAACCCACGATGTAGCATAAGCCACCAACCCAGATTTACTCGAGTCGCTTTTTTGGGTCATTTTTTTAATTGACTATTGTTTGCATTTTTGGTCTTCAATGTTTGATTTTTTAAGAATTAGGTTTTCTAATTTATTTCAATTTGTATTCCACAAGTGGTATCACAATCTTTTGCCCCAAATCGATGATTTTGTAGGTTAACTATAGTTGACCCGGGACGATTAAATGTGTAGCCATCTCAAAATTCTTTTTTAAAAATATATCATCCAATATATAATTGTCTCGATAATTTAAACTTGTTTCATTCAGTATTTTTTACTTTCTAACATCTTTACATTTTTTTTAGGATTAGAAAAAGATGACTCAACTTGTGGCGCAGCACAAGCCAATGATTTAGTACTTTACTATATTAAGTTAAGAAAAACTAAAAGAGCTCTACAATTAATCATTGCAATTGTTGTAGCTCCTGATTTAATGGCATTATAGATTTTGTAGAGTGCCATATTTTATTCATGTAGCTTTTTTTTGTCTAATTTGATCGTAGAAAATTTGATCATTCTATATTGATTTTATTTGTGATTGGTCTTGATAGCTTGTTCCGAGAAGCTCAATGTGAGTTCAAAACAAATCTCATCATTAGGTTGTCTCTTGAATTTGCAAAGAACTATTTTGATTCTCATCTTTCAAATGAATAGAACTAAAGTGACTACAATTGAAAATGAGCAAGAAATCCTGGCCTTTTTTTGTCCACGAAGGAAAGTGGAAGAAATTTCATGCATGGAAAATAAGGAAAAGGAAGAGAAGAAAAATGTCATCGGAGCAACACTAAAGCTTCGTTTCATACTCATGTCACCTTGGAAAAATGGTAACGATGCAAAGCTTCTAACGACACTAATAAAAATTGTATTTGGATGTTGGAGCATGGAGGAGGTTGCACATACGACTCCAAACTTGGTGACACTTCCCACACACTAGTGCGCTAGCCTTTTTTCCCCTTGTTCAATTTAGGCCATGATTTTATAATTTGAAATTTTTTATCTATCAAATTTGGTCCTCGTTCTTTTAATTGTTACTTATTTTATTTGAAATAATTTATGAAATGTTAATTATTATTATTTTAATTTCTTCATCTTTCATTTTTATTTTATTTTTTAGATTTGATTTCTATTATTTTGATTATTATTTATTTTATTTGAGATAATTTATGAAATTATATTTTTTTTCAATTTCATCCTTAGTCAACTTTTTAATTTGTAAGATTTGTTTCTCGTTATTTTAATAAACTTGAGAAAATAAAACATTAATAAGTTATTTTCCAGCTCATTTTCCACGACATAACCAAACACTGGAAAATGTTTTCCAACTTATTTTCCATTACACTACCAAACATAAGAAAATAATTCATTTTTCTGGAATTCACTTTTCCGGAATTCATTTTCCAAAAGAAGACTACTTTCCAGCAAATAAACGAGGCCTAAGATCTCTTTACTTGAGTCCCAAAATCAATGTATCCCGCACAACCCAAGTTTTTATTTTATTTTTATAAGTGGGAATATATGTGTTTAAGGTAATTTAGTATCATGTGCTAGCCACGTGAAAAATACTAGTAGCAATTTGAACAAAAACCTAACTTTACTTAATAAAAAGATTGCTTTTATATTTTTTTTCAAGGATTATCCGTGCTTGATAAATTAGATAAATATTATTCTCGTCTTGACGAATAGTTTAGGAACCATGACACATTTTACCCTGAAAAAAATTAGGAAAAAAAGAATTAATATTCTTGCGACGATATATATATATTTTTTTTGAAGTAGCTTTAGATACAGTGCCTGTTTGAAGGTCTATACCATTTTTATTTTGTTATATATATATAAAAAAAAGTCTCCAAATATATGATCGAGGCTTTTCTTTTTCTTTTTAATTCCTCCTCGAGGATTGCCTTGGTAAGAGTAAAACTGGGTGGCATATAAAGGTAAAATGGTTTTTAGTTACAAATTACAATGATTGCGTCCAACACAACCGAAAGCATTTTGAATATGGCGTTTGAGAAGATTAATGAATCGAGTCTCGAAAGAACCTGGGTGGGTCCTATCAAGTTAGTTTCCACTTTGATAATAATAGTAATAATAATAATAATAATAATAAATTAATAATAACGTTTGAGATTTCAAAACTGTCATCATTCAACGTTGCAAGTGGAGTAATAAGTATTATTTTATTTCAGTGTTATCAAAACCGGATCGGACCAATTGATTCAACCAGTGAGCTAGTGGTCAAAAGATTATTTAAGTGTTTAATTTAATTTAATTTTATATAAATTAATTCGTGTGGACCGACAAAACCATCCATCTACTTTAAAAATTAAAGGGGCTGCAAGTCAATTTACAACTTTAACTTTAAAAAAACCTTAAAAAAAAAAAGTCATGGTTTTGAGTTTCACATGAGCCAAAAACTTAATCACTTCTCGTCACATGAGTGCACATTTGTCAACCTGGTATGAAAAAGATTTGTGTTATTTTATCAATATTTTTATTAAAACACAGTTTTTTTTTTTTTTAATTATTGATGTCTATGAAGTTAGGTTTAGATCATATATGACAAGGTAAATAGGGCACTAAAATATATTTTATATGGCAAGAACAAATATATACCGACAACTATATACACACAAACTTCAACAACGCTCGACAGAGAGAGTGACAGAGACTATACACTCTCCCTTAGCCGCCAACATCATGTCGAAAACAGTCACGGTTGAAAAAATGAAAAACTCCATTTTCATTCTGTTCTTTGCTTTCCACACGTTGAAGCTTTGAAGAACAAAGGGAAATTGAAGAAGATTTTCTTTCTCCTTGCCGAGAGGAGTGCCATTTTTTCTCCATCTCTCATGCATCCATCATTCATGACTCGAACTCGGTAATTAGAATGTTCGGTGATAATTATTAATTTATAAGCTATTTATCTCAATTTAATTCTTAATATGATGTGGTAATTAGAGTGTTCGGTGATAATTATTAATTTATAAGCTATTTATCTCAATTTAATTCTTAATATGATGGGGTAGTTTATCCACACCACAAAGGTAGTTTTCTGTGGAGATGCATCAAGTGAGTTTTACAGAAAAAAATAATAATAGAGTTTTTGCTTGTTTTGATCACCAGAAATTAAAATAATATATTTTTAATTTTTTTTTATATAACATATTAAAATAATTTCAAAACACCAGAAAAAATTAATTTTAAATTTTAAAAAATAATTTTTTAAAAACACTGTTAAACTATAATTAAAAAATATCCTTAGAATATGGATTTGTTAGTATTTGATAACACAATTATATGTATAATTATCAATCTTTTGTTTTAAGTTATTTTCTAAGGTGGTGCTCGAAGGAAAAACAAATGACGGGCCGGTCCCGATTTGGGCCTATAGAAGAAGCTAGCATTTCTCAACCTTCCCGTTGGGCGGTCCAGCTTGGATTTGCCCACTGCTATTCTTACGAGTTACTTGGTTCTGGGCTGTTGATCGTTCCTCTTCGACTCATTCCATCCAAGCAAAAGCCAGGATTTCCTAAAATCACACAGATGTAAGCTTATGACAAGCTCCAACAGTGCAACTCAGACAATCAATGGCGAAAATCAATATTGCTGAAGCTCTATTTCGATGCGAGAGTGATGATGCTGGTACGCAAACTCCACACACCGAGTGGACAAGGCATGGTATTTTCTTCGACAGGGATAAGCATTAAATGTTGAAGACTACACGGTCCAATATCTTGCTGTGTCAAAGGTTGAAAGTAGGTTAGAATCAGTCAGCATATATATAATGCAAAAAATATTCGAAGTCCCATATGTTTGTCAAATATAACTTACGGTTCAACGTTGTAATTCTAGTTTGTAGGGAATATTCAAAGCAATACTGTCTTGCTACACAATTATATAAGCTGGGTGAAATACTGGAAAACTAGACAGCTTGCTGATTATTTGCTATAATGTTTTATTCTATGAATAAATCATGTGTTATACTCTTTATTCAAGAGCTAACCAGGCTTGTTCAATGAATAATATGGAATGCATAAACCAAGCTTAATGTAAGCCTAGGAAGATTAAGAGGATATTCGGAATTGAGTTTTAAACCCGGTTTATAAAAATATTAATTTTTATTTTTATATTTTTGGATCGTTTTGATCTGTTAATATAAAAAATCATTTTTAAAAATAAAAAAATATTATTTTAATGTATTTTAAGTAAAAAAACACTTTAAAAAACAATTATTATCATACTCTCAAACACCGCCCCGTGACAGCACATGGACTTGGGATTCTCTCATCAATTATTGAATGACTGAACAAAAATCAAGGGACAAAAGGGAGGATGAACTGAAAAAACATGGTTAATTTCTTCAATATTTCTCGACTGAACATGTTATTTTTGTTAAAGGGGGGGATCTTGTGCGCAATTCTTTAATTAATTAGGCTAATCACTCGACAAGCAATCGTAATCCACAGCCTAACATGGATACATGAAGGAAGAAAGCGTAGCCTTTAGTAAAAAAACAGAATAAAGGCATTCGAGAATGTCTCCAACATATTGACCTGCTTTATCTGAACTTTTCCAAGTAATCATAAACTCTTGTAGGCAAACTAAGGAACCTCAATTATTGCGTTCGCTTAAAGAAAAAAAAAGTGATAATTTAGGGGTTTTAACAGAATATTAACAGGCAATTTTTCTTTTCAAACTTGTTTTTTATGATTATTTTTAAATTCAAACTTTAGATAACATAAAAATGTAGGGTTTTTTTTTAAAACACAAATTATTTGTAACGTTTATAGTATTTGACCTGACTTAATTCATCAAAGTTAGATAATATAATATTACAAATGATAGTGACTAAAAAAAATATAAAAAAATGATATTATAAATTAGGCGGTTAATATTTTTAAATCCCGTCAATCTATAGATCCTATACTTATTTTATCTTTGTATTTGATAAGTTATGAATTGAATATTTATTTTTATTTTATTTAGAAATGTTTCAGTTTCAAAGTTATTATTAATGAGTTTTATATTATGTTTCTTTAACGTAAAAAAAAAAAAAGAGTTTATTTTTTTATTGGAGAGGAAGGGAAGGTAACTGATTTACAAAAACATCTAGCTCCACCTAATATAACCAATTCTTTTGGATTCAAAAAAATTGAATGAATTGAATTTATAATTTGTAAAATATAAAAAAATTATTAGATAATATTATAATTCCAAACTCAATCCAACTATATTCATAAACACCCCCATAAATATGTAAAAATGCATCTATTTATGGACTCTATATATATAACATATTTTGTCTCAAAGGGTGAAGAGAAAACCTATCATAACAAAAATAAAAATAAAAAAGAAAATGAAACACATGACAAACACTTAAAAAATGGAAATGTAACTACCACCTGCAAATAAGAGAGAGGCAGACCAGCTGCAACTAGAAATAAGGCAAAGTCAGACTCCGATTTTTATTTTATTGTTCCTTAATCCTTATCTTAATTAACAGTATCTCTATATTGGCGTGCCAAAGTAAGGTTTGGTTATCCAAGCTAAGGTTTGGTTACCAACATGCGTTCTTTCAGCTTGATTGGTAACACCCTCTTCTTTTACCATTTAAGGTTGAATGTTTCTAGAAACATTTGGGATTTTAAGCATTTTTTAAATGTTTTTAATTTGTTTTTCACTTTAAAATATTAATTAATATTTTAGGTATTTTTTATAGTCTTTATTAAGGGTGAGAAAAAAATCAAAAAATCGATTAAACTGAGAAAATCGAAAAAACTGAACCGTTAAAAAAACCGATTAAAATTTTGAAAAAACCGACCGGTTCGGTTTCGGTTTTATAAGTATGGAATCAAAAAAACCGAACCGAACAAAAAAAAAAAAACCGAGCCAAACAAAGTGAAAAACTGAGTTAAACCGAAAAAACCGAGCCAAACCGGTTTGAACCAATTTTTATCCTAAAAAACCGAATCAAACCGAAACCGGTCGGTTTGAACCGGTTTCGGTTTTTTTTTTTAAATTCGGTTTGGTTACTTTTTTTAAAAAAAACCGAATCGAATCGAAAATAATCACCCCTAGTCTTTATATGTCAATATTAAAATTAAAAAAAAAATTATTATATTTTTAATTATTATTAAGCTCATATTAAAAACATCCTGGGAGTGATATGGCCAAATAAAATAATCATGAAAAGTACGTCTTGTGAGGTGTCCATTGAGTCCCTCCAAGAGTTCATTTTTGTGTGTGTCAACCATGCAATTTACCATATAAAAAACATAAAATATAAGATGCATGCTTTTAACATGTAGTATTGTGTTAATTATTAACTTCAAATGTGTGTTTGGTATAATAATATATTGTGTTTTTAAATTATTTTTTATTTAAAAATATATTGAAATGATTTTATTTTTCAGTTCTTTTTATTTTATTTTTAACATTAACATTTCAAAATCATCAAAAATTATTAAAAAATATTAATTTAATATTTTTTCAAGTTAAATATATTTTTAAAATACATTTAAATATAATTACAACCGCAAAAATAAACAAACAAGTTACGCTGTGCTAATTAATTTGAACTCGGTTTTCTCTTTTCCATTAATTACCAAAAACTAAGATTAGCCGGATTAGTAATAACCCAACGGGTTATAAGGTATTTATATCCACGGATAAAAAAAAAAAAACAAGGATCTTATGTGTGTTCAATATTTGTGGCCATCCAATCCTTGCCCCCAAGCTTATTTAAATGATTTATTATTATTATTATTATTATACCTGAAATTGGACCAGTCTTCGATAAACAAGACAGACAAGACCTGGCTTGGCGGGTAAACTGCGGCGAGAACTGCTTTCTTTTCTCCTTGTATACTATGATCCCTTTATTGGTACAAAAGGCCAACGACTTCTTTCTTCTTGTACGTTAGATTAATATCTTGCCAAGTATATGCTGCCCGCTTTCATGATATTCTAAGCCTTCCATAGCTGACTTCAGAGTTTACGAGCTATCTCTAAGCTCTTTCTCCTCCATCAGGTTGGTTTTTAGGCTTTTCATGTTCCCATGATTGTTCTGATTCTTCTTTCTTTTTGTTGTTTAACATGTCAGAGTAAATACGAGAGCAGTCTGAGTTGGTGTTTTAGAGCATAAAAGACTGACTTCATTAATTTTCTGAACACAATTGCCTTTGTGTTCTACACCTTGTATTGGGTAGTCAAATAAGCTCCCTTTTTATTTATGGATATGCCTGTTGAAGTTGAGGAAACTACATGCGCGTATTAAGTTCAGCTACCCTTGTTGATTTTCCAGTCTTAGAATCTTTTTGAACCTCACAGTAGACATACTCCACCATGTTAATTAGCTCTGTAAAGATGGGGTTCTGTTTATTGAAATCTTTTTGCTTGGAATAATTTGCGTGGAAAACTTGTTTGCAATTTTATATATATATATAATTACTATGGTGTCTGATGCTTATTCTGATCAAAGATGAAGATTTGAGAGGCTTTTGAGACATGGATTTTTAGCTTGAACAGCAATTTCTCGACTTGTGTGCTTGGAGTTCGACTTCTAAATATTCACTAAAATATACTCATGATCATCTCTCTGTGTGATTTACATGGTTAGTAATGTTATTTCAGGATATCAAAGGTGTCTTCGTGGTTGAAATCAACTGTGGTTTGTGGGAGGACAGACAGCAGGAGGAGGATCAGCTTATATCTTGTCTGAGATTATATATATGGGGAGACAGTTGGAGCGCCAAGTTTCGGGTGTTGGATTTGACGACTATCATCCAGGTTGCATGTGGGGAATACTTCAAATTCTTGACTACCATTATTGGCACAGTCCTAAAAAATCACCTCTGCGCAGAAAGCATGGCAGATGTAAGCCATCTTAATTTGCCTCATGCCCTCATCCTGTCTCCACCTTTTCACTTAATTTTTGTCATCTTGACTAGAGTAAATAGAGAGTGTTTTTTATAGGTACTTGTAAAGTATTGGTTCTATGTTATTATCGAAATTGCAGAATTAGGTTCGTTAGAGTTGATTGATACTTGTCATGGTAGAAGAAAAGAAATTGTCCTGTTTGGAGTTGGATATGATTTTATCTTGAAGACTCGAAGAGCTTTGGAAATCATTTTACGTAGAAGCTTGATGCGATTAGTTTATGGTCAGATATAAGAATACTTCATCTGCACACACATAGTAAACTGTTGTTTCTTGATATTGAATGGCCCAGTCCTGTTTTATCAGTAAAACCTATTCAATTGGCTATGCTGGTCTGATATGCATTGGTTCCACCTGATAAGTGGTATTCTCGCCACCAAACTGATACTACTAGATCCAATAAATGACTCATTAATGGAGTGTGTCCAGATCCAATTCGATATAGTTTTTCTGACGACTGAGGTTTGGAGGGTTGAATGGCATTGGCAGCTGGTTCAACCTGGGAAAGATGTGTTCTTTCACCTAGAAAATGACATCTTTTTTCCCTCTTTTCGGAGTATCAGAAATCTATATCCTTGTCACTATGTGTAATGTGCTTTTCATCCCCTTTTATGGTCTGAGCAACCTTATTTCCTTATTTTGCAGGCTGCCAAAATCCAAAAACAATCTCTTTTGATCATTACACTAATGAAGTACAGGAATATTTGAGTGCTGAAGCAGTCCCCTTACTGGTAAGTCCACTGTACAGATAAAATGCATGTGAATGGGTTGATATCGATGAGTGCATTTTACTTTTATCCTAAAAATTACTTCTTTTGTATGTAAAACTATGAAACTGAGAATAACTTGGTAATAAATTGGCCAGGTTGAACAGCAAACTACAAAGACTAGCTCCCCCAACAGAATTGCTAGAAAAGCCCAGATACAAGCTTTAATTGCCAAGGAGCAATTTTCAAGAACACGGTCACAGAAAGCTGATCCAGTCCACCAATTAGAACCTTCAGAAAATAGCGTTGCTACAATAAATAGTGATTGGAGAAATCCAATCATTATTCTTCACAAAAGTGCTGATACTGCTGCCTCCAGATTTCAGGTTCCATCAGTGTCCAAGACAACTGAAGAACTAGTTGCAGACAATAGTACGTATCATCTGCCTTGCACTGTGAATGCCAGTGACTGCTCAAAACAAAACCAGCTTTCTGCAGAGGATGCATTTTCCTTGGAGAACTGTGATAACTCACTAAACCTTTCACATGCTAAGCGTCTCAACAGAGAAATTTCATGCCCTCAGTTTAAGGAGAGGGTGGATTTTATGGACATCCTTAAGGCAAATGAAAAGCTGTTGGAAATCCTACAGGATCCAGGCGTTCAGAACACCCATGTCCAGCAGACTTCCAAAGCAAAGGTAAGATTAAGGAGGTCAGGATCATTTCCTGCAGCTGACTGTTCACACATTACATTTGTTAGGCCTAGTACAATTGAGCACAAGCAGAAGGAAATTTGGTCCTTTCCAAAGGGAGTGAAGCCATCCATTGGGAATCCAGCACCAAGGTCTACTGCATCCAAGTCTTTGGAAGATTTTTATGAGAAGTCAATAGATTTAAAGGTTAGCAATCATGGAGTCACTTCTATTGATCAAGAAACACAGTTTTCTTCTCTCGAGTCATCTCAGGGATTACATAAATACAAGTGGCATCTTTCATTTATGAGTCCTTTTAAAGGTCTTAAGAAAAAAATAAAGTATGCACTCACAGAAAGCAAAAGGGAGAGTGACCATGAATCAGCAAATACAAGTCGCTACGAAGTTCCTTCTGGATACAAGTTTTCCACCGATGAGGAAGAGATGTCTAAGAAGTTGAAGGAAATCACAATTCATCAGGATGGTGTTGAAAATCCCACAAGTTTTCAGGAGACGAATAGTTTCGATAATGATTTCAGCAAAGCTCAAGCCCCACGCATAAGAAGAGGATCCTCTCTAAAGGGGTCACTGGATGGTTATGCTCGATTGTTTGAGTACAATTTCAGTAAACAGGTCAAGTGGAACCAGTATCAATCTAAAAGCTTAAAATTGTCGAGTGAAGATAAATCTCAATCAAGTGGTCTGAAATCCTTCAGAAGGAGACTCTCTCTGCCAGATATCGAGTCTATATATCTCATTCCAAATGAGTCCTCAAGTGATGCGCTTAGTTCAAATATGTCAACTACGACTGGAATGGACTATGATGCAAATGTTAAAACTGACATTCTTAATGACTTGAAGTCCGTCAGCACTCCTGAAGTTAGAAAACAATTCAAACGACTAGATACTGTTGAAGAAACTGAACTTCAGAGCAACATAGAAGAAAGAGCTGGCAGCATGGACAATAATGAATGTTCAGGTGGTCTAATGGCAAGTATCAACGAAGGAAGTGCTATTACAAGTGAACTAAATCAGGATACAATGGGACCTGAAAGGGGAGATCAGAGTTCTCTGAGTAATCAGGGGATTGGTTCAGCAATCACCTCCATTAGAGAGCATGAAAAACAAAGTCCGATTTCAGTTCTTGAGACTCATTTTCGAGATGATATAACTTGCCTAGTAGAGTTCCCAATGTCAGAAGGTATGGCATACTGTCTCCTCTTACAAAATGCTTTTATACAAGCCTTAAAATTTGTCCTTTTTTTTCTGGGGATATTTTGGTGAACCAGTACCATATATTATTGGCTTTGCAAGATATGTGAACAGCATTGATTGCATAGATTTAGTGAAAAAAACATTCTTTAGACTTGCTAATTTGACCACTCCTGTTATTCAAATTATTTTTTTGGAAAAAACCATCTGATAAGTCGAATGTGACAGACTGACCATAAAAGCTTTCTATAATGGAACTTGATTTCCAGAAAATGTACATAAAAAACTCTCCCCAAAAGTATATACTATTCTTCTGGCAGTATGATTGTATTGGTAGTTAACTGGTTCCCCTAAATTGCATCAGGTTCAGAGCTGCATCCTGGGCACATTTGTGTTGATGAACCAGATTTTCCTGTCACTTTACAAGACAGGTCAACCGGAGATTCCTTGGAAGAAAGTCGCAGCTCTACCAGCCATGCGAATGCAGAAAATGCAAGCACAATGGTTGGTGCTCGATTCCTTCATTTGGAATTGAACAGGCCAGAAGATGATGCTGATTTCAATTATTTGAGAGATGTGCTTGAGTTGTCCGGCTTCATTGGGCCAGAGTCCCTTGGAACATGGTATTCATTAGAGCAGCCCTTGAGTCCAACATTGTTTAAGGCTTTGGAAGCTTATTTGCACAAAGGACTTGAATCTTCCTCGGAGGATGTTGCCTACAATTGTGATCACCTGCTTCTGTTTGATTTGATTAACGAGGAACTGCTCGACATATATGAGAGCTCATTAGCCTACTTCCCCAAGCTCTTCTCTTTCACTCAACGCGTCCGTCCACTGCCCAGAGGAAATAATGTTATTGATGAAGTCTGGAAAAGAATTAGCTGGCACAGGAGGTCAACCTCAGAAATGGAGCAATCAATAGAGGATATAGTAGCTCGAGACTGCGAAAAAGGTGATGGTTGGATGAACCTTCAATTGGATGCTGAGGATGCAGCGCTAGACCTGGAAGATTTGATTTTCGACGAGCTTGTAGATGAAGTTATATGTTCATATAAACGGTAGACAGTTGAGAGGTCAGATGAACCAGCCTTGCCAAGAAGCCGTTCTGCCTCAAGGCTGGCTCTGTACATAATAGTTTAGTTTCCTTCCAATTCATGTTTACTCTGCCTATAAATTCCATGGTTTATTGATTGCCTCGAGAGAAGAATTAAGGACTGCCATTGTTAGCTCTGAAGAGTTTCCATGTTTCAAACAAACTTGATTTAGAAATAAGACCATAAGAGACTATTATTATCGACAACCCTTGGATTTTCCAATAATATTTTCACATAAAAAATAATATCAAGTCAAGATATTTAAAATGGCATCCATTATTAGTAATATTAGTATGTTATTTTCATAAATCCAATTTTAAAAAATACATCTCAGATCTCATACAATACTAATTTTGCTATTCTCACCACCGCCTCCCTCTCTGGCTGCTCTGTTGTGTACTGAAGGACACATTCTCCAGGCTGCGCTAACATCCTCTCTCTCAAAGCAAACACCAGGGCATTATCTTGCATTTGTATTTTCTCGCATTGTATTCTTTTCCATTCGTCTATATGGCTTTCAAAGTTGTAGAAACTATACCCCTTATAGAGCACAAACTGTTCGTGAAAATTACCGAGTGAAGAAAATAAAAATCTCCTATTCATTGAATTATGCAATTGGGGGTCAAAAATAAGCTTTGAAGTTGTTAGGTTAGAGATAAGACGATTATTAGTGATGAAGTCTGATTTTATCTCCAAGCCAAGGTTATTAATCTTTTAATTTTGATCATCTAGCTCATTTTTTCTTGGCTAAATAGATAATGGATTATGTTTAACATCTATAAAAGATATTTTTTATATATAGTTTTGGGACTTTATGATAATTAAATCAGAAAAAAAACAGTTTTTTTTAGAAAAAAAACTCTAGAAATAGATATATGTTATTTATAGTAGAAAAAAATTGAACCTATCTCATTGAGGTTGTATTGGTTTTTTTTATAACTTTTAAGATCATTTTTTTCATTGAAAAAAAAAATTTATATATCAATTAAATATCTTAAATATCTTTATCTTGTCATAATAAAATATTTATAACTCATCAAAGTAAAATATTTATAATTATGAATTTAACAGTTCACCTAACCCACACAAGTCCAGGCTGAACCCGGAAATGACAGGTTTGATAATTTACAATATCTACACATATTTAAACTTAACACTTAATTAAATCTAAAGATAATAAATTATCACCTTAAACTTTGTTATTTGTTCAGAAAAAAAGGATTGTTCGAAAAGGAGGATTAAGGGAAAACAAAAAATGGTAATCCATCAATTAATGTTAATAAATTAACTTCTTAAGGTTAGAGATGACATTAGAGTTTTACTTTTAACTGTTTGCAAATAAATTACATTGCTATTTGTTGAATCAAGATTGACGACGTGTATGAAGAATTGAAAGGAAGGGTTCTGTGTATCCAGTGTGTGCTGTCTTGGAAGAGGGGTACCAGAGCTGAAAGTTGGTCTTAGGATGCTCATGGATAGTGGAGAATCACTGAGACTGAATTTAGAAAATATTGATTGTTATTGATAAGTTTGATGGAGATACTGAATCTAAAGTTATAACAGCCTACTATAGAAAAACTTGCCCAGCATAAGCTCGGTAGCAGCTGAATTCCTGGGTTTCTTCAGAAGTGCTTTTTTTTTGTTGCAACTCATTGTATAGACTGCTGGTGATTGAAGGTTCTGCTGGAATGAGTTTTGCTTCTCTTTGATTGTTTATCAATTGAAACATAGATCTGTAATTGCATCAAGTACCTGTCAAGTTTATGTGCCTAATCGACACTCTCTTCATATCTAATGCAGATCCAATGATTTTCAAGAATTACCTCCCGGAAGGTTTCTACATGACATATATACTTTATCTATGATAACCCCATATATTTCCATATTTTTATTAGCATGGAAGAAAGTTTCACTTATGGTGCTTGCTCCTGCAAAGTTCAGTCTATAGCTTTTAATATAGAAGGCAGCAGAACGCACCATGACAGATTTTCTTGGTCTGTGTGTATGAGAGCATTTGATGTCAATTGTTCCTCGATTTTTGTCTGGTCTCAGTTTTTGTTGAGTTTCCAATATATCCTTGGTTTCTGTTGTTATAATGGTATGATGAGCTAGTAACAGACAGTTTACTTTACCATGAGAGCCTCCCTATCTGAATAAGAGGAAACCCCATGCCAGAAGCTCGCAGTAGCTGAGCTAGTAATGGACAGTCCTGCGTTCCAAGGTCATAGCGGAAGCTCCGAAAGCAATTTTGCCATCATCAGATGCGAAGGCATTGATCATCAGTAGTGGATTTCATCATCGGTCTCTGCCTCTAGTCTATATGATCCAGCTCCACTTCTATCTTAAGCACATGGACGCATTTCAGATCAGGAATATTGTACTGTGAACATGGCCTCTAGTCTACTCTGCAATCCTGGGATTCTTTCCTCTATCTTATTACTAATCAAGTTTATCTCTTTAATATCTCAAAAGGCAACAGGAAAACATATAGAAATAAGCAAAAGCTAGCTTTTTAAAAAATATACAATGCAAAAGGGAAAAACAAATCAGGCCTTTTATAGAAGAGAAAAGAGTGGCAGACAAAATTTGGAGGTTGACGCGAGAATAATTCGCTGACAAAAGCAAGCTCCACTATGGAAGGACACAGGGCATTCAAGCCCCACTGCACACTAGCAATGGAGATCATTGCCTCTCTTATCTAAATCGTAGCATGCCTGTCAAATGGCTTGAGAAGCGCAGTGCCCAAAGCATCCACAAATCCTTGACTCTGTTTCACTTTTTTTTTTTTTTTTTTAATCAAATTTGATTTTTTCTAAGTGATATATATTTTGTTTTTTATTGATTTTTTAAATTTTTATATTAAATTTGATTCTTATTTTTTTTAATTGTTTTTTTTATATTTTTTCTAATTGAATTTTATTTTTAATTTAATCCCTTAAAATTTGATTTTATTTAATTTTTATATTAAATTTAATCTTCATTTTATTCTTTTGATTTTGATTGTTATTTATTTTTTTATTTTTTTCCAATTAAATTTTATTTTTAATTTAATCTCTTAGCATGTGATTTTAAAATACTTTTATATAAAGTTTAGTCCTTATTTTTTTTATTATCATTTCTTTTGTAGTGGAGCCTTTTCTTGTTTTTTTTTTTCAAACTCATCCCTCACTATTTTATTAATTTATAATTTTGCTTGTTTATTTTTTAGACTTTATTTATTTCTTATTCATGATCAAGAGTTAAGGGTTTTAGAAGTTACTAGAAATTGAATTTGGTCTATTTTAGATTTTTTTAAAATTTTTTTTTGTTCTTATACATTTGCTTTATTAGGAATTGATTTTTGAGTGTTTTTTTTATTTTTTTCTTTCATGTTATCCCAATCTTATATTCTTGATTCGTGAGGTTAACGGGTTGGCATAAATTTTTTTTCTTTCACTATCTTTTTTTAAATTAGTTTTTTTCTTTAATTTTATATTTAAGTTGTTTAATAATTAAGATTTATATTTTTATTTAGTTTATTTTAAATGAGATTATCTCAGTTGTAAATTAGCTGATTTCATTAAATATATCTGAATCAATAATCCCGAATTTGAAGTTGATTTGCTTTTCATAAATACTTGCGTTGTCTTGATATATATATATGTGATTTTTTGACATTTGAAAAAATTTTAGCAGACCCATAGCGATGAGATACTGCGAGAGAAACATCAAGACCAGACATATCATTACATTACAGACACGCCAGTCTTTATGCAGCAAAAGTGAAGAGTGTGGTCTCATAGTGGATTCTCGGACACGAAGTTCTCTGCTTCCATGCAGTACAGTAGCTAAGCTGTCTGAAGCCACAATTCCACTGTCCTTCCGTTCCTACCTCGCATTCCATAATTGTCCAACAACCCATTGTTGAAGTAGACGTACGTCCTTTGTAAAGAAGACGACGATCCCCCACAAGCAACAGACTTGGGACATCCAACCAAGTAGTAGCTTGTAACAAAACATAAGGACCAAATTGAACTAATATTCTCATGAGACTCCACCAGCAGCTGCAATCGTCAAAGTTGATTTATAGCCTTTTAATTTTTGTGTCTCAAAATTTTATTTTATTTTATTTTAAATTAATTTTTTGATATTTTTATATTGTTTTGATATGGTGATGTTAAAAATAATTTTTTAAAATAAAAAAATATATTATTTTTATATATTTCTAAATAAAAAATATTTAAAAAAATAATTATTACCGCAATTCGAAACAAGTCATACTCAATCATGAAAGAAACAAGTTGGGTTTTTTAAGTATATATGAAGCTCCTCTTTGTATGACCTTCATTCATTGACCGAATTATAATTTTTGATTCACCAATATGAGGAATGGACACTAATTAATTATATATAAAGCAATGGTGTCATCGGTGATGCATGACTAAGAATATTTAATGAAGTCGATTTAGACATCTAATGTCTAAATCAAAAGGGAATATGTCGCACCGAGGGTCTTGGCCTGGTGGTAGGAGGGGCTTGTCTCCTCTGCTGCTCCTGGGTTCGAGTCCTCATGTGCACGCCTGTCATCCCCGCGATGTCTTACATGCCCACTGGGTTTGCAGGTTGTTCAGTGGCTGTGGGAATAGTCGTGGTGCGCGCAAGGCGCCGGACACCCACGAAAATCAAAAAAAAAAAAAAAAAAAGGGAATATGTCAAATGTTGCAAGATGCTAAATAGGAACTCGTAAGTTTTTATTTTTTTAAAAAGTATTTTAAAAAAATTAATTCAAATTAATTTTTCTTTTAGTATTTTCAAATTATTTTAATACGATGTAATTAAAAATAATTTTAAAAAAATAAAAAATATATTATTTTTATATATTTTTAAATAAAAAATATTTTAAAAAATAATTACTATTATATTTCTATTTTTAAACGGCCATTAAATTACTCTATCTCCATAACATCATGCATCATGCTTTCTTGCTTCTCCCCGTTTACTTTCTTGAAGGTATTCGATGATTTGGTGACTAATTTATTAATTTCAATTATTTGATTATGCTAAACGAACGAATCCTTTTCATGTGGACCCACCAAGGTTCGATATTACCATAGTGGATGAAAAGAATATCTCCTTTAATTGCTCTTTTTTTTAATAAATCTCTATCACCTGATTTTTCCCAAGGAGAGAAGAAAAAGGGACTAAAATTATCTATAAAGTAGTGGTCCTCTCACCTTGATTAGACCCCTCACTCACTCATTGTGGGTTAGACTTTTTCTTATTGGAGTTTTCGTTTTTTTCTCTTTTTTTTTCTACACACACACACACATATATGTATGTATGTATATGTATGTATGTATTGTATTTTTATTTAAAGGCGAGTAGACTCTTTGGTTAATCAAATAATTTGTATTTTTTACTTTGAATTTTGTATATAATTGTATTTTAAATTTTGATTTTATAAAAATTAAAATAATATATTTTTTTATTTATTTTGCATAACAAGATTCTTGTAATATTAATTTTAACCAAATAATTATTTTAAACACATTTTTAGTATAGCATTGGGATCAATGTTATCAAAAATACATATTGACTCGTAAAATCTTACTATTTACGAGTCAAAACATATAAAACATGTAAATTGGGGTTAAAAACTTGAAAATCAGTAAAATCAATCAAACCCGCGGTCAAACTCACACAAAATCGATCAAACTCGTTAAAAGCGGACCGATTTCATAATTTCAACGTAAAAATTACAAAAACTGCTGACTGCCGAGTCAGCACTCTTCTTTCCCCATGAGTCCCCACTCCCTCGTCTGACACTCCATTCACACCCTTTCCTCTTTCCCCTTTCCCTTTCCCAGGGGGTTTTAATTTGTTTTAATTTTGGAAAAAAAAGTTAAACGTGTTTTGATTCGTAAAATTGTACGATTTTACGAGTCAAAACATATAAAACATGTAAAATAGAGTTAAAAACTTGAAAACTAGTAAAATCGGTTAAACCTGCGGTCAAACTCACACAAAATCGATCCAACTTGTTAAAAGCGGACCGATTTCATAATTTCAACATAAAAATTACAAAAACTACTGACTGCCGAGTTAGCACTCTTCTTTCCCCATGAGTCCCCATTCCCTCGTCTGACACTCCACCCACCCATTTTCCTCTTTCCCCTTTCCCCTTCCCAAGAGGTTTTAATTTGTTTTAATTTTGGAAAAAAAAGTCTCATGTATTTGTAATGCTTGTCGTTTTCATGCATGACAAATTTTCATTAAACAAAGATATTAGAATTACTTTTATTTTTGCTTTACGTGATTTTTGTAGCACAAAAGGTATTTTAGGCTTAAAGAAAAAAAAGAATTCACCAGCAATAAATTATTTTCATGTGTGTCGCTGTGAGAGAGGCGCTTGAATTAAAAAATAGCACCTTAATTAAAATATTTTTACATAATAATATTATTTAAAAATATTTTGATAAAATATTATTTTTCATTTTATTATGCTTAGTAAATACAACATATAAATATTATTTTTAAAGATAACTATAAAAATTTAATTGATATCGCCACAGACTTTGAATCGACATCGATAAAATTAAATGTTTGGCCTGACAACTCAATGTATTTGGGCTTGTTGATGAGTGTTTTTATTCTATTCTTTTTAATTTTTATTTAGGTGAAACGTAAATTTATTAAAAAAAAATTATAAGATCCAATTGGCTAATGACATGAATCATTGATTTAATGATCTGCGACATAACATGCAATTTAGTTAAAAAAAATTACTTGTGATTTTATGATTTTAGTTAAAATATTTTACTTATAATTTTATAATTTTATGAATTGAATTTACAATTTAAATTTATATTATATATTTTTTGATGTATTAAAAAATTGTTTTTGACAATTTTGATTGTAACATTCTCTTCACCTGTCCATGAAGGAGAAGTATTTGTCCACGCCAGTCTTGGGCCACCACTGATGGTCACCATATCTACCATTATTAACACAAGCTTACAGTTACGGGCACATTTTCACTATAGCCCCGCCACCCAGCAGCTTTATAATTACCATCGCCACCATCTCTAGAATCATCTCCGTCCACTCCATCACTGTCATCTCTATTTTCTATATAGAATATGTCAAGGAAAAACATTTTATATGTAAAAAAAATTATTTATAAAATGTTTTGAGAAAAATAATAATTTCATTGATTTTAAAAACATATCTCTGATCTATCTTATATGAAGGCATTTAATTAATTGAATTTTGCAACTCAATAACCCTTAATTGTAATTGATTCTTAATTATAAAACCGAGTCAATGTAAATTTCTTTTAGAAGAAATATTCTGAGTCCACTTATGACTCAGCAATAATTACTTAATTAGACCAATGATACAAGTATGTAATTCCTCCTCCTCCTCCTCCTATTATTATTATTATTATTATTATTATTTGGATGGCATCTTCGACAGTATTTTTCTATGAGAATTAAGTATATTTATTTAGTATCATCAGTAACACATTATTATATTACAATTAAAAGCTTTATATTTTATAATTTAGCTAGATGAAGTGAAGGAAAAAAACACACCATTTTAACCAGTAATTTTCATAGTTAGTACATGATAATTAAAAACAATAAACACTATCAAAACACATAAAATAATTATTTTGAAAAGTATCGTAAAATTTTTAGTCTAATTCAACAGCCAGATAAAAATTTATAGCTTGTTTAATCTGGTCTGGTGCAACTAAATTTTTTTATACACCTGAATTTATTTTATTACTCCATAAATATTTTTAAATAATTTATTTAAGTCATATCATTATTTAATTATGATAATTACATATTTAATTGTTCAGAGATATCAATTATCACAGGCTCTACTGCTTCAAGCCAATTATATGAGATTTATAACTTTGATGACGGGCCGGAAATTAATGTAAATTAATGTGAAAATTGCTTTATAATTCGATGTCAAGCACAGGTTAAAAACAACCAGACGCTAGTAGCCTCAGATATAACCACGTGTATGGTGGATATTAACCGCCTTTTTGCCTGAACTACACTATAAATAGCAGCTAAGGGCAGAACCTGATAAATCATCCTGAGTACTGAGCTTGAGTGCATTCTTCTAAGTAAAAGAAATCCCTTAATTTCATCACACTTTCCTTCTTTTCCAACAGAAAATGTCTTGCTGTGGAGGAAACTGTGGCTGCGGCTCTGGATGCAAGTGCGGCAGTGGCTGCAATGGGTGATTCTTTCTTTCTTCGAAAAAATCAATTTGCTATTATTTTCTTTCATTAATTACTTCTTTGTAGTGCTGATACGGATTTCAAATGAATCTGACACTCAGCTTTTCTGTTTTTGTAATATCTTCCTCTGCATGTACATGGCAGATGCAGCATGTACCCAGACTTGAGTTTCTCCGAGACCACCACAAGTCAGACAATCATTGCTGGTGTTGCTCCAGTTAGGATGTACGTGTCAGTCAGTCACAGTACTGCAGATGAACTATATAGTCTTAGAACTTGTAGGGGATATATTAAGGACTAATTACTAGCTACTGCTGCTGCAGGTTCTACGAGAGCTCTGAGATGAACTTTGGTGCTGAGAATGGCTGCAAATGTGGATCAAACTGCACCTGTGATCCATGCTCCTGCAAATGAGAGAACGTCGCCGCATGGCTCCAACCAAGCAGTTTTATGGAACTATAATAAATAAAAAGAAGAAGTCTGGTCACTCCATGTTTGTCTAATATAGTATTTGCTGTAATTAAAGTACAGTTAGCTAGCCATGGCCTCCTCAAATCCTTTCTACAGGATCTCATTTGATGGCTAGTAATCTGTAAGTGTCTTGTATTTCCTGCTGCTTTGTTGGTTCCATTCCATGGAATTATGTATCTTTAATCGGAAGCTTGATTCTGCTTTTATGTTTGTTGACTTATTTCTTCTCTTTTGGTTCATTTCATAGACTTTTCGTTTGCTTTTACACTGTTGATTTTGTCATTTCTAATCCCAATGAGATAACAATCTAAAATTAATGAAGCAATTCCTAGCATTTGACTATATATCTTGGATAGTAATCATTATTATATACAATAATTCTATCCTCCCTTTAAGCAGAAAAACTTTAACCACCCATCCAAGACCTTAGCCACTCTCTCCCCCTTCGCTTTCTTATCCGTGGTTTTCCAAGCTCGTATGACAAAACATAGCTTTCTTGATTATGTTTCCTTGAAAACATGCTTTTCTTATTACTTGTTCTTAAATTGATCAACATATATTTTAAAAATATATAATGTGTGGGTTTTCACTGTATTTATTGACACAATTTAAAATGGATTGTTACGGTAAAATTGTCTTTTCACGTCTGAACTGGAAAAAAAAATGTTTTAGTTCTAAAAGTAATTTAGTCTTTTCCAGTTATTCATTAGTTGTTAAGAGATTATTTAAGAGTATGTTAATATTTTTCATTCTTTTTTGCATAATAAATTTACTCTTAGAGTTGATAATTTATTAAACTGTTAACTAAGAGTTGTTTAGTTTTTTTGTAAGACTTTGAAATAGTTAAAATACTTTTTACCCTTGAGGTTAAAGAAATTAGAGTTTTTGACCAGAGTTTTTTTTTTTAATTTTACATTTTAGAATATATGATTATACCCTTAGAAAAAAGACAAAAACCAAGGCATATGTCTAGGGGCGTTTGTGTACTTTCATAGTGGTTTTTTTGGTGATTCCTATTCTCCAGAGAAAATGTACTTTTGTCCTCTTTCCTTTATATTTGTCAATTTCAGTCCTTATATTTTTTATTGTTTATTTTCATCCTTGATACTATTATAAAAGTTTTAAATGTTATTAATTTAGTTATTGAATTATAATTTGTCAGGTTTTATTTTTTCAATTTAGTTCTTATTCTTTTAATTTCTCATTTTTTTTCCTTGGCTTTTTTGTTAAAGCTTTGTTGATTTTTAATTTTATCATTTAATCAAAGTTTATGTTGTTTTATTGTTTTTAATTTAGCCATCATTCTTTTAATTTATTTTTATTTTTGTTAAAGTTTATTTGTTTTTAAATTAACCCTCAATTTATTTATTTTTATCCTTTCTTTAGATTTGTCAATTTCAGTCCTTATATTTTTTATTGTTTATTTTCATCCTTGATACTATTATAAAAGTTTTAAATGTTATTAATTTAGTCATTGAATTACAATTTATCATATATAATTTTTCCAATTCAATCCTTATTATTTTAATTTTTGATTTTTTCCCTAGACTTTTTTTGTTAAAATTTTGTTAGTTTTTAATTTTATCCTTCAATCAAAGTTTATGTTGTTTTATTGTTTTCAATTTAGTCCTCATTCTTTTGATTTATTTATTTTCTGTTAAAACTCATTTGTTTTTAAATTAACTCTCCAATTTAAATTTTTTTAATGCCCTCTAATTAATTTTTTATTTCAATTTTCTCTCTTATTTTTTTAATCACAATTTTTGTGTGTTTTTTTTATATATAATTTCATCATTCAACTTTTGATTTGATTGGGAATGAACTTCAAAGTTTTTTTATTATGGAGCTTCCAATCTATTGACACGGGTAACAAGGTTGACAAAAGTATTTTTTTTTAATAAAAAAATTCATTTTCTTACTTATTTAACAAAAGAATGACTTTTTTCATTAACAACATTGTTTTTTTTTTACAAAAAAAACCTTAAAGTAATAAAAATAAAAATTTTGTAAGAATAATGATTATATATGATTGAAATATATTTCTTTAGCCGAAACACTCCTTTCATTAATCATTTATTCATTTTTTTGGGTTTTGACAAAAAAATATTTTTTTTTATCAAGTGTAGTTTTTCATATATCATGATTGGTAAGATAGTTTTAAGCTAAGAAAAAAATATCTCATTTTTTAAAGCGACTATAAAAAAATAAAAAATAATTAATTTAAAAATAAAATAAAAATTAAGAATAAAAAATATTTTAATCTCATTGGGTATTCATATACAATCATTTTTAAAAACAATATGCATATTAATTTTAATATAATTATGTAAAAAAATTGAAAACATAACCATAAATTTTTTTAACCTTGGTTAAAAAATATTGGTATAATTAAATAATTTTTGAAATGTCATTCTAATTAAAAACTTGATTGATAAGCCATCTAAACTTTATGGGTAAAAATAATATTATCAAACCCCAGCTTAATAAGATAAATCAACTTAGTCCTATATTTTGGGTTTTAAAAAAGTTTAGTTGGGTTGTAGGTTGATCCAATCGACCCTATAATTACTCCCATAACTTAACTTAAGACTTAATTCATGAATAATATATAAGGTAATCTAATAAGTTGATCAAAATAAATATAAAAATAACATGGTTTTAAAAAATTTTAAAAACATAAACATAAAACGACATCATTTAATTTTTTTAATTAAATCAGATTTTTACGAAAATTAAACTATCCTTAAATTTAAATAAGCTCCTCCTCCGCTGAAAACCCGTTTGCACTTTCTGCCTTCTTCGCTGCATTTCCAGCAGTAGCACAAGCACTTTACCACCAGCGCCACAAAAGCCATGGAATTGGAAGCCCAACATCTTTATTACAATTCGAATAGAAACCCAATGGCAAAATTTTAGGTTCGCTCTTATCTCCTCAACTGACAGCTTTCCTAACAATTTCTTTCTTTTTCTGTCCATTTTTCTTTGTTCTTGGATATCCTTTTAATTTCTGTCGTTTTCTCTTTTCCCTTTTTAGTGTTTTCTCTTATTAATAATCAGCCATTGGATGCTTGGATTACCATTACAATTGCTTTGTGTGTGTTTTGCGACTATGCACATAAGATGTTTGATGTTTTTTCTAGCAGTCAAAAAATGTAGTGCAAATTATGTATTTGTTCTTGGAATTTTTTTTTTAATAATGATCCTATTGGGATTCCCTGCTTCTGTAATCTCATTATTCATAAGAAGCGAAAACAGGTTGTTTCCCTCTGTGTTGCGCGCTTGCTTTTATTTTGTGCATTGTGACTAATCTTAACTGATTTGGTGGGATTCTGGGATATGTGAATTCGGGCTCTGACTGGGTGGTGGAAATGAGCTCATGTGGTGCTTTTACAGAGGAGAGAGTATTTATTGGGGTTGCCACCCAGCAAGGGCTTCTTTTAGTCATTATGGAATTTTCTGTGTTAAGTTTAACAGCTTTGAATGACGAAGGATCCTTTAGGGATTTAGGTATAAGTGAGAGATTTAATATGATAGGAGCGAACCTTCAGGATTGATTATGGCTTGTTACAAATATGTAACATATTGATATAGAATCACCCTTTGTATGTATCTGTTTCAATTTTAGCTATCGGTGAGCTGGTGCACAAACAGAACTAAACACAAATGAGAAACTTATGCGTGTCAATTTTGTAAAGAACTTGTTACCTAAATAGAGATCTTACCAATTTTCCGGTTACTGTTTCATTGAAGGAGGTTGATCGCATAACACCACAGAAGGGTCAAGGTCAAGCAGAAAACTTTGCAATTCCTGTTTCAAGTATGTTGAGTAAGCAACAACTGGAACAAAGGTTAATGCTTCAGTTATTTATGTTCCCTACCATTTGCTGCAGCAGCTGTTATGGAGGCAATGGTAACTGAGTTGAGTTTTATTGTCTGCATTAGAGGGAATCACTTAGCGTTATCTGGTAAGAAGATTTTATATTAGCTTCTTCCACTTTCAAGTAGGATATATATCCTTGTCAAAATTTTGATGCTGGCTGACTTTTGGTTTTACTTTTATGCTGCACCTGTTAACCTTTTCAGGCGCTAGTATCCAATTGGAGAAAAGGAAAAACCCTTATACTCTTCTTCTAGTCCACTTGTCCTGAAATACAGAAAAGCATGCAGGCACTAGCTCTTTTGAGGCATCACCGGTTCTCACAAACAATTAATCAAACACTTTTTATCCCCTCTTTATCTGTCTATCAAACACCTTATACTTGCTTCAACTTTCTAAATACCCACACAATTGATAAATTTCCCAAGAAAAGCTTAGACCCAGAAGGACCGAAGTGCTTATCTTCGAGAATTGAGAAACTTCCGAGAGGAGAATCAGTTGGATATGCCTTTCAAAGCTGGATGGGCGAGGGTTTTCCCATTCATCGAGGTGATGTTTTTCACACTATTAATCGCTTAAGGAAGCTCAGATTAAACAAACGCGCACTTGAGGTGTGTTTATTAGTGTTGTCTTTATAGTTCTTTGAGAACATAACTTAAATAGCAATGTTAGTTCTTGTCTAAATGCTTTAACGAGTTACACCACAACATTTTATCAGGTGATGGAATGGGTAGTAAGGGAGAGGCCCTACAGGCTCAAGGAACTAGACTACTCTTATTTGTTGGAATTCACAACCAAACATCATGGGATATCACATGGCGAAAAGCTCTTCTTGCATGTCCCGTCTGAGTTTCAGAACGAGTTGCTGTATAACAATCTTGTAATTTCATGCTTGGAAAAAGGTGTCATTAGGCTTTCACTTGATTACATGAAGAAAATGAGGGAACAAGGTCATCCCATTTCATATTTGATTTTCAACCGCCTTATAATCCTCCATTCCTCACCTGGCAGTAGGAAAATGATTCCGAAAATCCTTGCTCAAATGAGGGCTGATAAGGTGGTTCCCCATGTTTCAACATATAATATCCTGATGAAGATTGAAGCAAATGAACACAATATTGATGGGTTAGTGAAGGTATTTAATGATATGAAGAGATTTAAAGTTGAGCCGAATGAAGTATCTTTCTGCATATTAGCTACCGCGCATGCAGCGGCAAGGTTGTATACTGTGGCTGAAGCATATGTTGAAGCTGTGGAGAAGTCATGTAGTGGAGACAACTGGTCAACACTTGATGTTTTGATCATATTGTACGGACATTTAGGAAAGGAGAAGGAACTAGAAAGAACTTGGGGCATTGTACTAGAACTGCCTCATGTTAGGTCTAAAAGTTACATGCTTGCAATTGAAGCATATGGTAAAATTGGACAGCTTAGCCGAGCTGAAGAGCTTTGGTTAGAGATGAAGTCAATACATGGGTTGAGATCAACTGAGCAGTTCAATTCCATGTTATCCGTGTATTGTAAACATGGGCTTATTAAGAAAGCAACTGGGAATTTTAGGGAAATGGAGATCAATGGGTGCAAAGCAAATTCCATAACTTTTCGTCATCTTGCATTGGGTTGTTTAAAGGCTAACTTGGTGGAGGAAGCCTTAAAGACTCTAGAAATGGGGAAAAACTTGACAACAAGCAATAGGGTAAAGAATTCAACCCCATGGTTGGAGACTACTCTATCAATAATTGAACTTTTTGCAGAAAAGGGTGATGTAGTTAACGTTGAGAAGTTGTTTGAAGAACTTGCAAAAGCAAAGTACGTAAGGCATACATTTGTATTCAATATTTTAATAAAGGCTTACGTGAAAGCCAAGATTTACAGTCCAAATCTCTTGAGAAGGATGATTTTAGGGGGTGCTAGGCCAGATGCTGAGACATATAGCCTGATCAAACTTGCTGAGCAGTTTCGACCCTGATTTTGATATGCTCAAAAAGAATTGACAACAAGCAATAGGGTAAAGAATTCAACCCAGTGGTTGGAGACTACTCTTTTAATAATTGAATTTTTTGCAGAAAAGGGTGATGTAGTTAATGCTGAGGAGTTTGAAGAACTCACAAAAACAAAGTACACAAGGGATGCTTTTGTATTGAATATCTTAATAAAGGCTTATGTGAAAGCCAACAATCCAAATCTCTGGAGAAGGATATTTTAGGGGGTGCTACGCCAGATGCTGAGACATATAGCCTGATGACAGTTTCGACCTGATTCTGGTATGCTCAAGTTGTTATTGCTGTACTTCTACATTTCATTCATTTTCCTTAACAAAAATTATAATTGTTTATTGTATCAATATTTGTATGTGGAAACAAAAGGTGAAGGACATGAAAGAAATCGAGTGTGATCTTGTAGATAACAAGAAATGGTGTTCCTTCTGTATTTCTCGTCAAGTGTGTTCTATTCACAACAACTTGCTTTTAGAAATTAAATATGTTTGAACTTGTAGGACCTCATTTGCTCTCATACTATGCATCTCTACAAGTGCCTTTCACCGATACGTTCTTTATGCTAAATCCAAAAAAACAAAATATATAGTATAAGAAAAAATACCCCATGCGATTACTCCAGTTAACATTTGGTTTCATTTTTCTTCTTTTTGTGATTGTTATGCCCAGTGGAAATTCAGTTATTGCAACTTTTATTTTGATTTATTATAATTTGTAAGAAAAGATAGCGTCTCTTAAAGGGCTCAAGAGCAAACAACCTTCGAGCTGAATCACCCATGAAAAATGCTGTGAAACGTTCCTTTCTCTCAGCCATGGTTTTCTCTTTATGAATAATTAACTTGGGTTTGACTTTGCTATTGTATTGATTTTAGTGACCGTCAGAAGATTTCATAGACGACAGTATGGCATAAAGAATAGTCCAGTGGTGGTGGAGACATAAAACAAGAAGTCAATAATGCTAAGGGACGGTGGTGCAAGTGATGACACCGAATATTTTTTTTGAAGGTCGGATCATTCATAAAGTTGCAGCTATGGCCAACTTACCAGGCTGCTGCTATGATGCGTCTACCATGTTTTCTGCAATTGGAGGCCGTCTGATCGTCTCGATGGGGCTGTGATATGATTGTGGGCGGCAATTACTGCTGTTTCCTGTGTTTTTCATCACCACAAGTGCTCTGAGCTGCTGCTATTGCAATTTTTTATTTGTTGCTGCCGAAATTTTTATTTATCAATGTTGTTGCCATGTTCTCTTCTACAAGGGGAACTTAATGGTTCTAATCTGCTTTGACGGCTACCAGTGGTTTTCTGCTCTCATTGATATTATGGTTTGTCTAATTTCTTCTGGAATTCTTTCACCCAGTTTTGCTTCTCGTAATTAAAATTATGTTTTGTTTCTTGTATTATCGAAACAAAAAATAATATAATATTTGCTAATTAGATTTAGTGTCAGAAGTAAACAAGTTTAACTGCCCCCGAGCGCTCCGTTCCGAGAATAGTATTTATCTAATTTTAAAAACTTTTATTAGGGAAAAAAAATTTGATACATGAATCTGTCTAGGTACAGTTGTGCTGGGCAAAATAATTTTTTGTTTATGAATTTTTTAATATAGAAAAATATTGTTTTTATTCATAGCATGACTTTTTTAATAAAAGCCTTTTCATGATTTTAAAAGCAAGTTTCACTAAAAGAGAAAAAAATATGCCTTGTGAAAAAATAAAGGAATAATTAATTTGAGAAATTGTACAAAACTTCAAAAAAACAAGATATTATACTCATTAAATATTTATGAGAAATTTGAGAAGAAAATAATATTAAATTCATGTATAATTATTTAGAAAGTAATTAATGAAATTATCATTAAAAACATCTAATCTCATTTGAAAAGCATGATATCATTGTATAACAAATGTTAGTCACCTCTAATAATTGAAAATTTAAGATTGAGTTTTTCAACTTTTCAAAACCTAATTTTCAATTTTTTTTTTCATCTAAAAAAACATACATAAATGATTAAAGATCCAAACAATTTTCATTAAATTCTTCTAATTAAAAGAAACTCGTTGACCTTAAAATATTTTTCTATCTCTTTTTTTTATGGAAGTTTTTTCTCTTCTCTCATATTTGTTAGGGACTGAAATGTAGAAAAAAACAAAATTTTTTGAATAAAATATAAAATTAAAAAAAAAACAAGAATCAAAGTGTAGAAAGAAGCGCCTATTGAATTGTAAAAAAGAAAAAAAAAACTTCTTTTTTGACTGTTAATCTCAATTTTTATTCTTTCAATTATTTTTTTTAACTGAATCTTATACAATCGAACCAATATAACTTGTAAGGATGAAAAAACAAAGAAAAAAAATTTAATGATTAAAGCGCAAAAAATAAAAAAAAATTAGGGATAAAAAAATGCTATGAATAGTAAGGGAACATGTCAATGAGTATAAATGTGACAACACAATAAATTTAACAACTGGACTATGCAAAATAAAGGACAAACAATTAAAATTAAAAGGATAGACAAAACATGAGATGAAAATAGAATTGTATTTGGTAATAATATATAAGGTATTATGATTAACTCTTTATTTTGTTTATTTAATGATGGATAAAATATAATAAAATTCGGAAAAGTTTATTTTACGCTTGACATGTGTAATTATATATTTGTAACAATAATTAGATATTTTTATTTTTATTTTAGTTTATATTGAGTATTAAAATTTTATTTTAACTAATTTAAAAAAAACACAAATAAAATAATATGTTATTTTTTTTAATGCATTTATTTATCAATATAAACTAGAAATTATATAATAAATTATAATTTACTGTGGCTACTAATTTTCTTCAGTATTTATTTGATGGAATGACAAAGGTAGTTTCGAAGAATAATAACACACATAAAAAAAAATATTTCTTAGAATAAAATATTGAAAAATACATAATAGACAAAAAAAAAAATGCATCAGTAAATAAAAAAAAAAGAGCGAGGGTATTACTTAGACACCAGGCTTTGAACTAAGCCTCAGCTTGAAATTAAGCCTACATGTGCTGGGCAGGAATGAAGCCCGAGATGGACTAGCCATTTGGAATACGTGTCATCCAATGGTATCTTCTTCAACCTTTCGTCAATTTCTGTATTTGTCCACCAAATTTCTTTGAAAATGCTCCTTTCAACACCCACAATGGTTTTTTTACTGTTTCTTTCTTGTTCAATTTTCTTCATTCACATGGGTTTTTTTTCTCCCCCTTGCTGATAACTAATTACTGAACATTCCATTTTTATCTCCAAGCATTCCATAGATCCTCAACAAAGGTGTTTGAAAGGGCAACTTTTTATTAAGAGAGAAACCATGCCCCTGCTGAAACTAGATCCTTGCATGAACCAGCAACGAAGTTTTATGCATGGTGAGGAAATTGAAAAACCAAAATAATTACAGCTGCGATAGTTTTATGGAGTAAAAAGTCCTGCATATTTACACGATTCAAACCATGGATCTTGTCTTTGAAAACATAGTTCGTAACACAGATCCTCCTAATTTGGCAAGACTCACTTGTTCGCTCTGGGTTGTAATTGAAACTCATTACAAAAGTACAAATCATTTAGCGCAGGAAACACACTCAAGCGTTCCAGAGAGAAAGAAGGATTACTGAAAAGAACCAGCAACCTCATTTTTGAAATTCAGAAAAAAGAAAAATGAACAGCAACCTTATGTGTGGAATTCTCTTATGACTATACTTGGACCTTTAATATTATATTAAAAAAACCATTAAAAACCTTTAATATTATTTGAAAAGCAGTATCATCGTATTGTATGATTATTAAAATATCATTTTAATTGTTTTATATGAAAATAATTTTATTTTAACTTATTAAAAAATTTAAAATAAAAAAAAGGGCAACCAAACACATTCTAGGTGTGCTTGGACATGATAAGTAAGGCCCACACACATAATTTTTACAAAACGTATATGAGACATGTTTGGATTTGACAAGTTAAACCTGTGTGCTTGGTTCTTTACACAAAGCCCAAGCACACCTAGTTTTTATTTTTCAAAGTAAGCAAACAACACATCATTTACTATTACAAATTTTGATCATCTTCGATAATAAAAAAAATATGAGTCCAATTGAGATCTTCAAAACTTAATTTTCAACATTTTTTCACTTATAAAATAAAATAAAAAATATTTTTAGAGCCTTGATATCCCCCTCTAAAAACTCAAGATCAAATTAAATTTTTTATACTTTGATTTATTTTTTTCAAGTATGATTAGGTTGTGTTTGGTTAGTGTTTTAAGATAGAAAGAATTAGATATAAAAAAAATAAAAATATATTTGGTTGGAGAAAAAAAAATAAAAATATAAAATCAATATATCTCTGTTATCAAACCTATTGATAACAAGATTAATATTTTTTGTAGCTGAAATATGATCAGTCAAAAGTTCTCTTTTCTTTCACTTTTCAACGGTTCTCTTTTCTTTATCAACTGCAAGAGAATGGGATGTAAGAGAGAAGAAATTCTATGACTGAAACATAAAATTTTAAATAAACAAGGGGACAAAGTATAGAAAGACACTCCTCTCGAACAATAATTAAAAAAACAACTCTCTTTTTTTCATTTAATTTTGTTTTTTATTCATTCAGTTATTTTTTAATTGAATTCTATAATAGTATTTATTAATAGTAATCTCTGATATAACGAATAAATAAAACCGAATCAATACAACTTGTAAGGATAAAAAAAAAGGTTTAATTATAAAAGCATAAAAAAACAACAATCAGGGACTAAAAAAAAAAGAATATGAACACCAGGGTGAATAGCATGAGTTTACATGAACAATGGTAAAATAGTAAATCCCTTATCTATTTTAACTTTTCATATGTAGTGTATAACTAAGAAAATAATCACAAAAAGAATTAACTTATAGTATAAAATTAGTATATTAGCTCGTACTCTGCAGCGGGTCAATATCATTTTTTTTTAAAAAATTAAGAGTATAAAGAATGTTTTAAGCCACTTAAATTTGACAGTCATGCAAGACTCGAGCGAATTTGGTCTGATGGTCAATCCAAACCTAAGAGGCGAGGTCCGACGGCCATGCCAAACTCAAAAGCCGTGGGCACAGGGCCATGTCAAACTCGCGCCTGAGTTGGCACCAAACATGATTGCGAAACTCAAGGCTCTTGAGCCTGACATTGTTGTCAGACCTAAGTAAACAATAAACAAATAAATGATAATTGTGCATTTTAGTTGTCAGGAGAGAGAAAAGAAAGAAAAAACATATGTCGACCATACCAGACCTAAGAGCCGTGGGTCTGGGGCCATGCCAGACCCACACCTGAGTTTGGCAACCTTAGCATACCCGCGCCTGGTTCTGGCAACCATGTCAGACCCACGTCTAGGTCGGGGAACGTTGACAAACCCGCGTTTGGTTCTGGCAACCATGCCAAACCCCCTTACGCCTTAGTCACTTGTGCCTGATTCTGGCACCAAATATAGTTGTCAGACCCAAGGCTCTTGGGCCTGACATTGTTGGCAGACCCAAGGACCTTGGGTCTGGCGTGGTACCTAAACTCAAGTAGCTTGGGTCTGGCATGTTTGTCAAACCCAAGTAAACAACAAGCAAATACAGAATAATTGTGCACTTTAGTTGTTAGGAGAGAGAGAAAAAAAAACACAAATAATCAATTATTGGTGGCAATTCAACCATGATATCTCTACATGCGCCGCAACATGTAGAAGAAGGCACGTCTGTGCATCTATCTAAACGATATATGACCAAATTTGAGCACTGGGAGATGTCTCACGCACCTGCTTAACAGAGTGGGCAACGCCCACTCGTTGGGGCGTATGAAACACATACCAACAACTTTTTGAATAAAAAGTAGAAAAGATAATGCGAAAAATACTAAAATGCCCCTCGTGGTCCTTTTAATTACACACCATATATAAATAAATTTCATTATCACAATCCATAGTAATCTGTGTCTAGAGCTATAGTAAAAACCCAACGTTATTTAGCTTTATTTATAACTAGACGTGGATCTGTATTATTTTGTAGTTTCACATTATTATTATTATTAGTAAAAAATGATGTTAGAAAAAATATTAAAAATATTTTTTTAAAAAAATATTGATTATAAAAAAGTTAAAATTAACTCAAGCTAATACATCATCTAGATTATATTACCAAAATAAAAAAACACAAAAAAAATAATCACAAAGCTGGTTAAAAAAAAAAAACAGCACCGAAAAGTCGTGTGCTAGGAAAAAAATATTTACACTATGTCTGAAATAGTGTTTCTCCGAGACCAGTTATTTTTTTTTTTTTTTTAAAGAGAGAGGTGAATATGGTGCGTGCCTTGGTTCGCTTCGGGCCTTGGATGCAGATTTCTTTTGGATTGTTTGCTCCTGCCTATTATTTACTTTAGGTTGACTGGGCGTGATCCTTTATTGAATCCTTTTTTTTCTTTCACCAAACCGAAAAGTAGTGTACTGGGAAATACTACGTTCATTCAGAGTCAAAATCTTCAAGCAATGCCAGACACAGCAACTCCGGCTCAATTTCCGGGCTCGGACCCCCCTGTACCCAATGATGCCCTCCGTCAGAACGGCTCAGTTATCGACCCCAACACCCGCACCACCGCCGTTGAAACCCTAACCAGACCGAACAACAAAGGCAATCAACAACCGGTGACGCCTGTTCGAGCGAAGAGAAGATCATCAGAAACGACCATTGAGACGAGTTGGTTGCCGCCGGGATGGGTTGTTGAAGATCGGATTAGGACCTCTGGCGCGACAGCTGGCACCGTAGATAAGGTTAGTTGCAGTTCGTTCTCAATTAATTAGCATTTTTTTCATCAAATTAGATTTTCTCTTTTCTGGGGAGATAAATGCATTAATGCTTCATGCTTGCTTAATCTTGGATATGAAAAAAAAAAAAAAACTGATAGACTCCGCTGCTATCTTACAAATATTTGTAATCTCATAAAACGAGACTTATTACAGCATTATCACTAATTTATGAAAATACTTTTAGGTTGTGAGAGCTAGAATTTTGTTGTAAAACTTTATTTTCAAACATTGAAGCAGTTGGGGATTTTATTTTCTCTACATTCATTCATTGTAGCTTGCATCTAATATGAGAACATAAATGCTTGCGTATTGTAGTTTTAAGGGTTTCTGTAGCATGGGGCGTTTGTCAAAACTTGAGTTGGGTCAAATTCAAATGGTGTTTCAGTGTTAGCCACTTTGAACAACTATATTCATGTATTTAAGGGATAATAAGTAGTATTCAGCTCTGTTTTAGCTACCAACATATGTTTGACATGGGTAAAGGAAAATGGTGGAACAGCACAGCTCATGACATGGCTTCATGGACTTCTTCCGTGGTCATCAAATGCTGTTAGTAACTCCCTGTGTTCAGGCTCTGGGATGTTGACCAACTCGCACATGCACGCATGCACTTACTCACAGGATTTTTCTCCTATAAAATAAAGTAAAAGAATGTGCTAATATAGGTGACGAGGGTTCCCAACCATTTAGAGAAGTAAAAAACTACACATAGATGCGGCGTTCTTTCTCTACAGATCATGGGCTAAACATGACTACTTATTCAGTCATGATGTGCCAAATCTTAACAACAAGCAAAGACGAGGAAATAGAGAAACAGGATAATAGAGGTCTGGAGGACAATTGATCCACCGATTCATGTGGATTGTTGGGGAAACAAAGACATAAGAGAAGACAAAGGACGTTAGAAGAGGGAATGAGAAATAAACATGGAAAGGTGTGATGGAGACGAATATAGCGGTGAAAATAGGAACGGATATACGTGTAGACTTACACTTTTATATGTTTTTCTAATAAATCATTACATTGAATATAGAAACAAATATTGTGTTTTAAAGGCATTGGTGATTTTAGAAAGTAATTGGCAATTAACTCCAAGGCTAAGGCAGATGCGTAGAGGTTAATATAAGGCCAAAAAAGAAGGTGCTATTTATTTTTATTTTTTTTCTCATGGCCAGAAGGCACTATTTGTTGTTGAAAATTCATTTAAACTATCTTTATGAAGTGGATCTTTTAGCCTGTCATTATCTTTTTTAGTTTCCATTCATAGCAACTATAGTTTTTTTTTCTATCTACCATATCTGATTACTTGTGACTAAATTTAAGACAACAAACTATATCTTTACCTAATTTTTTGTTTATAGTTTTTTTTTTTAAGATTGGATCAATGTTTGAAATAGCTTTTTATTTTTTATTTTTCAATTTTGGATCTATCTGCTTAAATGCAGTGACATCTGGAAAGTCAAGTCATTTATGGCCTTAATTGCATCTTATTTCTGAAAAGTTTGTTAAGTTCAAAAGCTCTTTGGTTTCTACCTTTGTAGAGGTTGACGATACCGCCTTACAAATCAAAAGTCCTAATCAAACAAAGATATTCTTAAAATCATGGAGAAGCATATCTTCGAGGTCCTGAAAATCCAGTATGTAACTATAGAAAAAGCAATGAAGATGGTATAGTGTTTTTCCCCTATTCCAATTGCTTCTGCCATTAAACTTGTAGCAATATAACTTTAGAGTCAAAATATAAAATGTCTCTAATTATTATAAGCTTTGTAGTAAGAATTTATGCCACAGCCATAGCCATACTTTTTTTATTTCTTTTAGCTTATATTTAAATGCACAAATATTTGTTGTTTGCCGGCAACATTAAAAGTTATGTTTGGAATATCATATTTTAAAAATCATGTAATCAATAATGACACATTGATATTGTGGAGCAAATAAAGAAATAATGAAAATATTTTAAACTTGTCTTCTTTTTTTTTCCCATACCATGCTTACTACCAAGTGGATTGAAAATTTGAAATGGATTATCTAAAAACAACCTTGAAGCTTGATATATTTCTCTTTCTATTCTCAACAGCTTTAATTATCTATCATAAGATCCTTTTCCTTTTCATTTGATTTTAGAGTTCTCTTTCATAGTTTCCATAGATTTATATTTTTATTTTACTTTATTCTCCATGTCAATATTGACTGTAGATGAAAACTAATAGAAAATAACTCTATGTTATACATATATTATAGGGTGAATTTAACTAAAAAAGCTTATAAAATCCTACCCAGGTATTTAAGCATTTTTATTTTATCCTGCATGCAAAGCACAGATAAATGACTGTACCAATAAAGTAAAAGAATGTGCTAATATAGGTGACGACAGTTCCCAACTATTTGTAGAAGTAAAAGAAACTGCTGAGTGCACTATCTATACAACAGATGAACAATATACAAGATTACCCATGAAACTTTAGAACTCCTCTTCATTAGCAAAGAAGTCTTATTCTGCGTGCCAATTGCCAAAAGTGCTGTGTTTAACCCAAACGCTCTCTGAAGAATTGAGAATATATCTTCTCGTTAGATTGCTCTCTGAATTCACTCATTTTACAAAACCCAAAATACTGCTAAAAGTATACATATCTCACATGTCCTTTTTTCTTGCACAAAATTCACAATCTCCAAGCATTTAGCTCTTCATCAACTAAATGTAAGATGTTGATAAATAAAGCTGCCTCCCTGCATGCTAAAAAAAAAAACAGAGAAAGAACGAAAGAAAAAACTTCATTAACCTAGATTTGTCCAATTTTCTAAGAATTGTTTATGGTTAGAATTGTTCCTCAAGCTGCCCTTATGTGAAAAAAAGGAATAACACACTTATAGACATGACATGATAGAAAAAAGCAAACTGTTTCTGTTCTCATTTCTCAAAGTTCAGGAATGGTTGGAAGAAGCTTCAGTATGCATGGCCAGAATTAATAATTCAGAGCTATGTTACTCTTGAGATGAAGAAGCATTTTGAGAGTGATTAGATTTTGCTATTGTCTTTACAATGTCAGATCTTACTTTTATTGCGTGGCTAGATTCAGTGTTATGATTCCATCACATGACATCACATAACTGTGGTTTTAATCTGTGTTTTTGATTTCCTAAAGTAGATGTTAGAAGTCTTTTGGTAAAAGAGAGAATTGTATCAAAATTACTATTTTGACAAATGGACTATTCGTTTTGATAGTAAAATTTCAAGCATCAACTAAATGGTCTGTGTCTCGTGCAGTATTACATTGATCCTGCCTCAGGTCGTAAGTTCAGGTCCAAGAAAGATGTTCAATATTATTTGGAAACTGGAACTTTAAAGAAGAAGGGAAAATTGACTGAGAACTCTGATGCCGATACTAATGTGAGTAAGAAATCTCTGTTTAGACTAAAGGATCGGCCCCTCCATTTCTCTTATGACATTTTGTTTTTCCTCTGACCTAACTTGTATAATTTCGGAAGTCTGCAGGGAATTTAAAGGGTGATAAAAACAAGTCTGGCGCAAACACAAGTTTTGCTTTGAACTTTGATTCTTTTAATGTTCCTGATAGGACCGAATGGGTTCTTGCAAATGCAAAAGAAGATACCTGGATTCCCTTCATTGATGGTAAAAAGGTACCTCTATACGATAAGGAACAGTGGGATTTTGCATTTGCATCTCTGACGACAAGCAGTCATGGTAAAAGAAAGCGATGAGACTTGAAACTTGAAAGCGTGTGGAATGTAGCCCGCAGTATTATCGAGGGACAGTTTTAAAGAGTCTGGGAGTCTTCATTTTCCTTTTTTTGTGGCCATTTATTTTACAGCTTTCTGTTCATGAAATTTATCCGGTCTAGCTCTAGCAACAGTCATAATTCAAATAGTTATTTTTTTTATATCATAATTCTAGTCACAGTAAATCAAATAGTTTTCTTTATCAAATCGATCCGGTCTAGTTTAATGTCACAGACTCACAGCAATTCAAATAGCTTCTTATCAGATCTTGTCTAGTTCTATATTGGCTCCTGTTTGTGTTTTCTTTTAATTCAGTGTTTCTTTGAGGTGGCTCCTGAAAATATCTCTTATATTTGCCACAGCCCACCAGCGGTTGCCTGTGGGCACTAGTCAGAGCACTCTGCGCTAAGGTGCTGCGATTAGGATTTAATTTGTGACGAAGAAGGTATCGGCATTGTGTATATGTTTTTTAATATTATAAAAGGTTTAAAATTGAGAATCGAAAAGATGATGCTTTTATTTTATAAAATAAATTGAAAAAAAAATATAAATTTATAAATTCTAGAAAGAGTTGTTAATGCCAATTAAAGTTAAAATATGTTTATCTTCATCGACATTTTACCTTGCAGTGTAGGTAATTTTTTGTTTTTGTATTTATTTGTATGTAATAAAAATAGATATTTATAAGAAAGATAACAACTTTGGGTTGTATTTAACGATAAAATCTATAATATTTAAGCAATAACTACTGATATTTATTTTATAAGCCATTTTGAAAGAAAAAACAAATAAAAATAAAAATCACATTTGGATCCACTAAATGTAATAATTAGAATATTTCTACTTGGGTTTAAATTATATATTTTTAATTCTTTTTATCATGTTTCTTTCTTCTCTTTGTTTTTACCCCTTTTCTATAAATAATTAGTAGTTACTTCTTGAAGATTCTAAAAAAAAAAAAAAGGGGTCGGGATTTAAACTATCAGGTCACTGGTTTAGCTTTTTCTTGGCTCACATGTGTTCATAAAATTAATTTGCAGGCAACTCTCACTCTTCTAAGACCTTCTTTCACCGTAACTTTCTTGCAGGTATGCTGCTTTCCAGTCTTTTTTGCGTTCAGTGTGTTTTTCTTTTGTATAAACTGTACGTTGACCCTGTCTTACTTGCTATGCTCCATCTTCTGTGACCATATGCACACAGCACACCGCTTCTTTTTATTTTGTGATTTGTTCTTTCAAGGCTAGTTTTTAGGGATATTTTTGAATTTTTACATGGGATATATTTGTTATTATAAAATTGGTGAGGAATATATTTTTTTTTTCCTTTCTTGATTGTCCAATGTAAAGTCTTAAATATCCTTGAAAATAGAGGGTAAAGTCAGAAATACCAAGACTACCCATGTAAAGTCTAGGTTTTTGGACTTTTAAAATCTTATTGTATTGTTTTAATTATTTTTCTGTATTTGTTTTAAATTTTTTTATTTTTTTTTTAATTTTATTTTATTTTTATTCTTTTATGTTTTTTTTAGGGTTACGCCGATTTCATGTTCCGAGTCGCAGATTTGATAAGTTGGTCCAGGTTAATTATGATATTTTTCTGTTATCATTTTTTTTATATTTTAGGTGTTAATTTTTTATTAATTTGATTTATTTATTGTTATTAATTTTTTAAATATTATTAAATTAACTGAGATTATTAAATTCCGTAAACTCAATTCTCCGAATTTTTCAAATCCTGAGTTTCACATAGATTTTTTTTTTTTTTCAAAAAAATAATAATTCAACCCGTGATATAAAATGTAGCGTAAACTATCTAGTTGGAATTACTAAAACAAAACCTATTTTCTTTATCAATGGAAAATCTTAGTACCTCTCCAAATCCGAAGGAAAAATAATCCTTTCCTCCATTGTCCACCCTAAAATAATAAACACATGGTGAGGATGGAAGAACTGAAACCCGCCCAATTACCATTTACTGCAGGGTCGAGGAGTTAATAAAGGAAAATGAGGGACTTGTGCCACTCACCTCAATAGGTTCAGACACTATAAATACAGGCAAGGCACTGGCTGTGTCAAGCAGACTCGTCCATAATAAGCGTCTCTCTCTCTCTTTTCTCGATTACCTGTCTCGTTTTCATCGCTGAACACAATCTACTCAACTATGGTCAGAAAATTCTTCGTCGGCGGCAACTGGAAATGTGTATGCTCACTTTTATTTACTTTACCATTACTTGTTACTGTTGTTCTTTTTTTTTTCATCATAATTTGTGATCGCCTTAAATACTTAGACTGTATTTCTGACATGGATTTTGGGTCTTAATTGAGATTAATTTGCTCTTTTTTTTGTCGGGGTTGCAGAATGGGACCGCTGAGGAGGTGAAGAAGATTGTCACCGTGTTAAGTGAAGCTGAGGTTCCATCTGAGGATGATGTCGGCAAGTTTTTTTAAGTCATATTTACAACTCTGCATCAATTACATACATTTAGTGAAATCTGACTTTGTTTGGAAAGTAGAATTCAGCTCAACTTGAATTTGGACTTGTGATTTTGTTTGAACCCCACGTTACTGTTTGCAATCTAAGCTGTGATTTGGGATCATTGAATTTGATGCCTTGGTAATCCATAAATCTTCTCGTGATTTTTCCTTGTTCTTTTTTTTAAAATGGAAGTGAACAGATATTTTGAATCTTTTGGAACAAAAAGAAGGCCACAATTTGATTTTATACACTGAGGCCATGCATGTCAGCGGCCACGCGTTGGCCTGAGTTGCCATTACCTAACTTCATTTTATATTTAGGATTTAAACCAATATGGAGTTCCTTTATTTACTTCATTCCTAAATTCATTTTATATGAAGAAGTTGCTGTTTTTCTTTGTGAGCTGTGTGCTGTACTATAATTTTGTTCACATTGCTCTAGTTTTTGATGGTGCAGCGGGCCTCTCTTTTTTTATTTGCAGAGGTTGTTGTGAGCCCTCCATTTGTGTTTCTTCCTGTGGTAAAAGGTTTACTGCGACCCGATTTCCAAGTAGCCGCCCAAAATTGCTGGGTTCGCAGAGGTGGTGCTTTTACTGGAGAGATTAGGTATGCCAATGCTCGTTTAATCTGTATTTGGGTCAAACCATAAAGGTGCTGGTTCTAGTCTTGAGACTGTGACTACCAATTGCCATTTCGTGTAAAAGTGCTAAAGATAAGGACTATCTCCATTTCCCCCTTCTTAGTGCCCCATTTCACTGGAACTGTGACTACCAATTGCCATCGCTTTATGGGCTAATATACAATATCATCTGAACAGTATTTTTATATATCTTTGTAGTTATCAATGTCATGTCTGTGACTAATAGTTTGTTGTGTTTGGATGGGAAAGAAGAATCCCAATTGGTTGACATGTGATGGTTACAAGATATGGTATAACAATGTTGTATGAACAAGTTAAATTTTAAGATGATCTTTAGCTAGAGAGGGACAGGTTTTATTTTTTGTTTTGAATATCTGTTACTGAGAATTTTTACTTTTTAAGTACTAACAATATATTTGATCTTTTTACTCTCATTTTTGTTGCCTGACTATTGGGAAGTCTATGTCTCTTGTGGACAGCGCTGAGATGCTCGTGAATTTGGGCATTCCCTGGGTGATTCTTGGCCATTCTGAACGAAGATCTCTGTTAAATGAGTCAAATGAGGTAAACTATATGATATTGATGTGCATATCTTATACACTAAACTATTAAGCTTTTTCTTTATTGGTGTTTCAACTGTATATTTCTGTATTTTTAAACCATATTCACATGCCTGCATCTGTAGTTTGTTGGAGACAAAGTTGCTTATGCACTTTCTTTAGGCTTGAAAGTGATTGCATGTGTCGGTGAGACACTTCAGCAGAGAGAGTCAGGATCTACAATGGCTGTTGTGGCTGCACAAACAAAAGCAATTGCAGGTAATTCCCTATTGTTGAGGTAACAGTTTGTCAATTAAAATTTTTGGTAATGTTGGTTCTGTATCGATTCAAGAATGCTTACTTGTAGGCCATGCTTATAGAGAAGTTATTGCATAGCTAGTTTGTAATGATGCCTTGCATTAGTAGAAAAATAGGTCCTTCTCAACAAAGGGAAAATAAATCTTTCCCAAAATACCTTTTCATTTACACCTCGATTTAAATAACTATTCATTCTTTCTTTGTTTTTATTGTGTCATATTCTCCTGCAGCTAATGTTTCATATTGGGACAATGTTGTTTTGGCCTATGAGCCAGTTTGGGCCATCGGTACAGGAAAGGTTGCAACACCTGCTCAGGCTCAAGAAGTAAGTATTATATCGGTTCAGTTGTCCTGCCAATATTTACACTTGCAAATTTGTTACACTTGAGCTCTTGTATTCTCTACAGTGTCATTGACAATTTTTGAAGTTGTTTGTGTGAGATTGTTAAATCAACAAAACTATTATTTATATCAACATAAAATTGTTGGCTTCTGCAGTCTTTCAGCCAGAACTGTTATTTATATCATCTGTTTTGTGAGATCAACAATGTGATAGCTGAAAGATTATACATGTTATTGTAATGCTCCCCTAGCTGAAAGATTATACATGTTATACTTGAGCTCTTGTATTCTCTAAAGTGTCATTGACAATTTTTGAAGTTGGTTGTGTGAGAATGTTATATCAACCAAAACTATTATTTATATCAACTTAAAATTATTGGTTTCTTCAGTCTATTGGCCGGAGCTGTTATTTATATCAGTTGTTTTGTGAGATCGACACTGTGATAGCTGAAAGATTATACATGTTTTTGTAATGCTCTCCTAGCTATGTGATCTTCATCTAAGCAGTCTATATGATGGACTCTGGTTGAATGATGATAAACAGCTTAAATACTTCTTGACATGCATGTGTCCATAAGTCCTTCCCTCTCTCAATTTCCCTAGTCCTTTGGAACAAAGTCGAGCCGCTTAACTAAATAGGCTAGGTGACATGTACCCAAATTCTTGTCAAGTCTAAAGCCGCTGCTAGCGCGCGCACAAAAAAAAATTGTTCCATAAATTATTTTACTAACCCACCCATACCATTTGTTTTGTCCATTTCATTGCTAAAATAATCTATCTGAATCATTTTTCATATTGTTTACATTATTCATTGGATATGCCAGGTCCATCTTGAATTGAGGAAATGGCTCCATGACAATGTTGGTGCTGAAGTTGCTGCGTCAACTAGAATTATCTATGGAGGTAACTTTGTCTATTTTTCACTCATTATGAGAACTCTTGCTGTTGTTAGATGTGTTATTGGATACTAACTAGAAAGTTTCCCACGCATTGTTGTGGATGTTTGGCCAAAGTCCTTTTTCTAGACAACTATTGCTCAAACTATGTATTCTTGAGAATTTTATGGTAAAATTCACACAAGACATCATCAATGAGAAAATTAATACTTATCATATGGTAGCTTTAAGTGCAACTAATCATCCTTGGTTTTTATTGAATATATATATTGATGCTTGAAATTAATAGCTTTGGTTTGGAATTTTCAAAACCTAATCTTGTTTGGTTCAACTTTGATTAATGACTATCTTTTAAAATAAATTGGTCTTAATTTGAAATATCCATTGGAGTCTTTAAATTTATCAATTTTGAAACAAAGATCTTAAAACTTTGCTATTATTTTTCTTGTTATATTTTATTTTAAAGTTCATTTAAAAAGATTAAATGTATATTAAGTTATTTTCAATTTCAAAATCCAAAAAATAAAAAATAAAAATCCCAAAACAAGCCAAAATCAAATCCAAGATGCTTTAAAGCTTAAAAAAATTATCAAAGTCCAAAGCTCAAACCCAAGACTGAAGTTTAAAAACAAAGTCAAAGCTCAAAATGCTTTCAAGGGCATAAAAAAGAAAGGGAA